>JAZKJV010003495.1:0-356721 GCA_037367405.1 Ottelia alismoides
TCCCGCTGCGAGCTTCATGAGATGTGACATGGATACCATAAGCTTTTGCTTTATTGGACTATATACACTCCGGTGGGGTTATTAAATTTTCAATCCGACCCACCACTTTTTTGGAGTTCTTTTTGCTCTTTTTTTTCAATTGCATCTGTTCAACATATCTACATGGTGCAGCATATATACAAGAAATTTTCCTCTTGAGCCAGTAGACTATCCCTCTTTTGAAGCTTTATTGCAACCCACGGCTTCTGTCTTTAGCCTTCATCACCACTAGACCAAGTTGAGGCGCACTTCCTTCACTAGAAGAAGAAGAGAGATTCCGCCTAGAAGTACTACCCTCATATGCTACCCCAAGCCAAAGGAAACTGCCTCCTCACCACCTCATCCATGGAGAGCTATGTGAAAGGTGCAGGTGTCCAAGTTAGGTCATTATCAACAAGAGTCGTGCGTGTGCTCCGAAATACTCTACTTAGGCAGTCAAGAATCCATTGAACCAAGTCCCGTGATCCTCAAAGAATTAAGTCAACTAGACCTGAAGTACCTCAAACCCAGTTCCTATAAGGTTCCTGTTATTAGGTAGATTTTAAGGACCAATCAAGCTCCAATCTTCGGATTTTACTTAGACTTGTTCAACTATCAAACTCAATCCGAAAAATGCTCATGCTATGCTATGCTATGCAAGAAATATTTTTGTGATGCAATTTTCAAGATTTTGAATTTTTTATGGATTTTTGAAAAGATGATGCATGCATTTTTTTGTATTTTTCAAAAAGATTTTTCAAATGTTTTTGGGTTTTAGTTGCAAATGTTTTTGGGATTTTTGAAAACAAAAAGTTTTGGCTGAGAGTTAGGTGAAAATATGTACACGGGAGTGCTTCTTATATATACAAGAAGTGGATTTCAAGAATTTATAAGGGTAAGTGGTCAGTTTTATACATAAATATATAGTGAATTTTGGTGAGATGTAAGTATTCCTCAAACTTATTTGACACAAACTTTTCACATAATTTTTGAAAACTATAGTCCAAAATAGTTTTTACAAACATTTTTGCGAACATGTACACACATTTGAAAATCATTTTGCAAAGGCTTTCAAAACAATATATATAGGTTTTTCAAATATTTTTGCAACCATTTTTCAAACCATCTGCAAATCATTTTTCAAACATTTTATTTCACACAAAGAAAAGAAATTTTACAAACCACACATTTTTACAAAGGTTGAAAACATGTAACAAAATATTTTCAAAATAATTTTCAATAAATGTTCACAAATATTTTCAAACTATTTTTCAAACATTTTGCAAAAAAAACATTTTCACCTGATTTATTAATCAGTATATACAAAAGAATTTGAGGAACAAAACACCTTTTTATTAAGGATTTTTAATGAATTTTAAAGAATTATTAGCCATATTTATTAGGACAATACGAAAGTACGAGTTATGGCTAAAGTATATACGTAGTATATACGACCCCCCTATACTTAGCTTGAGCTATGTCCTCATAGATCGGAGAGAAAAGAGAAGACATAACTCGTACTAAGTATAGGCAAGTCTAAAGAATGAAGGAACTAATGAATGCTTCAACGAATGAGAAGTCGACCGTCCCCCCTATACTTAGGATCAAATAATCCTAAGTATAGCAGACTGTACACAACGCAGGGAGGGTCAAGGGTGGGGATGAACAGATCGTACTCAGATTGTCTCCCCCTATACTTAGGGTAAAAAATCCCTAAGTATAGACAAGAAGAGGAGACAATGGAGAAGATCGAAATGAAAATGACAGAACTCGGGGTGCACGCCCCCCTATACTTAGGACAAAGTACGTCCTAAGTATGGAAAACTGTCTACAAGGGCGACAACTTTTTGATAGATAAAGAAGATAGAAGTGGAAAAGAAGAAAAGAAGAAAAGAGGAAAATGCATCAACAGATGAAGATGATATGAACAGATGGATCTGTACAGCGGAAGATGGAATTGATTACCATGTATGAGATGCAGATGATGAGAGTCAAAGGACACATCTCACACCAGAAGAATGGGGGCAACGTCAATGGTCGGCGGATCATGATCTAGATATAGCTTCAGGCGTTGACCATTGACGCGGAAGGTAGAGGAAGATGACGGTTCGGATATGTCGATGCTGCCATTGTCATGTACCTTCCTGACCACATACGGACCTTTCCACTTGCTCTGCAACTTCCCTGGGAATAATTTCAGCCTGGAATCAAACAACCATACTCTCTGATCTGGCTCAAACTGTTTATGGCTGATATGCGAATCGTGCCATGTCTTCACTTTCTCTTTGTACTGTAGGCTATTCGAAAAGGCTGTGTCTCTCAGTTCTTGCAGGGCTGCCAATTCTGCTCTTCTCTGGTCTCCTATACTCTCCGGATCTAAAAGTAACTCAGTGACTGCCCAAAAAGATTTGTGCTTGATCTCCACTGGCAAATGGCACGGCTTGCCATAGACGAGACAAAAGGGAGATGTCCCCAATGGATTTTTGAAAGAAGTCCGATAGGCCCACAAGACCGAATCCAAAAGCTGTGACCAATCCTTTCGGTCTGGGCGGACAACTTTCTGCAAGATAGTCTTTATCTCCCGATTCGAAACTTCGGCAAGACCATTAGTCTGAGGGTGATACGGTGTGGCAACCCGATGGTCAATGCCAAACTCGTCTGCAAGGGCCCTAACCTTGTCATTGATGAAGTGAGACCCCCCGTCTGAAATCAAGACTCTAGGTACCCCGAACCGTGAAATGATGTTTTTCCTCAAGAACTTGCAAACGGTTTTAGCATCTGCGGCTCGGGGGGGGGGGGATAGCCTCAACCCATCGGCTGACATAATCAACAGCGAGCAGGATATGCTCGAATCCCTGACTCTTAGGAAATGGGCCCATGAAATCAATCCCCCATGCATCAATAACCTCACAAAAGTGAATGGGTTGCATGGGCAGCATGTATCTCTGTCCGCAGGTTCCCATTTTCTGACAGTCAGTACATCTCTTCACGAACTCATCAGAATCCTTGAAGAGAAAGGGCCACTATAGGCCGGATTGAAGCACCTTCTGTGCTGTTCTTTTTCCAGAATGATGTCCTCCTGCCTCAAGCTTGTGGCAGTATGTGAGGACGCTATGATGCTCTTCTTGAGGAATACACCTCCTCCAGATACTGTCCCCTCCTTCATGATAAAGGACGGGATCCTCCCAATGATAACACTTGGCCTTCGCCAGGAAGGTCTCGAGTTTCTGCCTGGGCCAACCTTGTGGAACCGTCTTGGCTACAAGATAGTTCACAATGTCAGCATACCACGAGAGCGAGGTGATAGCTAGGATCGCCTCATCTGGAAATGTCTCTGTGATAGGTGTACTGGGCTCAGATTCCTCAAGATTCTCCAATCTGGAGAGATGATCCGCCACCACATTCTTGACTCCAGGCTTGTCCTTAATCTCAATATCAAATTCCTGGAGTAGAAGGATCCATCTGGTGAGACGTGCTTTGGCATCCTTCTTAGACATTAGGTACCGAATGGCGGTGTGATCAGTGTAGATGGTTACTCTAGATCCAAGAATGTAAGATCGATACTTATCAAGAGCGAAGACTACGATCAGCATCTATTTCTCAGTCACAGTGTAATTCCGCTGAGCGGCATCCAAGGTCCAGCTGGCGTAGTGAATGGCAAAAGGTAAACCATCCCTCCTCTGTCCAAGCACAACCCCAACGGCAAAATCTGAAGCATTCGTCATGATCTCGAATGGGAGAGACCAATCGGGTGGCTGAAGGACAGAAGCTGAAACAACCATATTTTTGAGAGTTTCAAAAGATTCAAGACACTTATCATTGACAATAAACTCGGTGTCTTTCGTCAGCAAGTCAGTGAGCGGTCGGGCAATTCGACTGAAGTCCTGAATGAACCATCGGTAGAAACCGACATGCCCCAGAAAAGACCGTAACTGACGCAAGTTGGACGGTGGATTGAGTTTTCTGATGATATCCACCTTAGCCGGATCGACCTCCATGCCCCTGTTGGAGACGATATGACCAAGGACCGTCCCTTGAGTCATCATGAAATGACTCTTCTCCCAGGATAAGACAAGATTGACCTCAATGCAGTGCTTTAGCACACGGTCTAGGCAATCAAGACAAGCGTCGAACCCGTCGCCATAGACCGAGAAGTCATCCATGAAGACCTCTAAACAGTCACCCACCATGTCCGAGAAGATGGACAACATGCACCTTTGGAATGTCGCCGGAGCGTTACATAGACCAAAGGGCATCCGTCTGAAAGCATACGTCCCAAACGGACAGGTGAATGTCGTTTTCTCCTGGTCTTCGGGCACAATGGCCACTTGATTATATCCAAAGTACCTGTCAAGGAAACAATAATGACTCTTCCCGGCTAACCGCTCGATAATCTGATCAATGAATGGTAGCGGGAAGTGATCCTTCTTGGTGGCCTCATTCAATCGTCTGTAGTCCACATAGACCCTCCAAGAAGTGGGCACTCTGGTAGCGATCTCCTCTCCAGACTCATTGACAACTGTAGTGATACCCGTCTTCTTGGGTACCACATGTAGCGGACTTACCCATTTGGAGTCGGAGATGGGATAGATGAAATCGGCGCTCCACCACCTTGAAATTTCTTTCATGACTACGTCTCGAAGATTCGGGTTCAGCCGTCGTTGGAACTCACGCGATGGCTTAGCGTTATCCTCAAGATAAATGTGGTGGGAGCAAAGATTTGGGCTCAGCCCCTGGAGATCAGCTATACTCCAACCGATTGCCTTGCGGATTCTTTCAAGAACCTCCATCAGACGAGATTCTTGCTCTCCAGTCAAATCTGCTGAGATAATGACTGGGTACATTTCTGGCTCACCTGCAAGGAATCTGTATGTCATCGACTGCGGTAGAGGTTTCCGTTCTGGACAACTGGGAGGTGGCAGATCTGGCTTCTGATATGTCTGTGTAAATGCTACCAGGTCTGCATGGGAGAACTCTTGCTCTGCATGAATTTCTGACGAAGGGCGTCCTGCTGAATCATCAATAAACTGCACTGGCTCGCGCTCTGTCATGGTTGTCGGCTCGGAAGGAATCAGACAAGGCAAATAATCATTTAAATCATCCCAGTCAAAGTCTGAATCCGAGGGATCAGAAGAAGATGAGCATGAATGAAAATCATCGGCACCACTCATCACAACACTGTCAGCTTCAGATATATCCTCATCCAGGAGTGTGCTCTCCCGGCTCTCGACTGCCATGAGCTTGAGATATAGTGAATCTGTAGGCAAGGCGAGGGTCGGTGCTACGGGATCTTTCCAGTTGGATTCATCATCAGTCATTTCAAAATCACAAACCTGGTGGATGTTGTTGACCGGCCAAATGACAGAGGTAAAGGTACAGAAAATTAGGTCGTTGCGACCTCAGTCACTCAACTAAGTCAATCAAGAAAATATCAATCACTCAAATCAGATAAAAACAAGCAAGCACAAGGAAGAGCGATCTAGCTATAGGATTAACCTGGTATAGCTCCCAGGGTCGAACACAAGGAGCACAGATTGGCCTTGCGGCCTACGATGTAGTCAGAATCAGAGAGACATATTTTTGTGGTTTTTTATTTGTTTTTATATTTTTTTTTAGAATTTTTGAATGATGAGAAAATGAAAGAAAATGAATACAAGGCAACTTCAACAATTAATTACACACACCAAAAATAATGCAAAAATTCCAGAAAATTGGTTTTTATGTTTTAAATGTCTTTTACTGTTTTTGGTGAATTTTTGGAATTTTTCTAATGAGTAAATTATTTATTAAAAATCAAACAAGGCAGAAACACCAAGGTACTGTCCAGCAAGGTTAGAAACTCAAAAATAAAATATTTAAGAGTTCCAATCAACCTTGGAGGTAATTTTCCTGTAATCTATGAAGAATAAGGAAAATTTAGGCACCCTAATTATTGTTTTTGGATTTTTAATTTATTTATTATAATTTTTATGGGTTTTTAGGGGTTTTTCAATTTTTAGGGTTTTCAAGTAATGAACAATAGCCAAAATTGGCTAGAAAATCAAACAACAAGCAAGAAACAGTACCTAATTTTTTTAGAATTTTTGGTGGAGTTTTTATATTTTTTTGGTATTTTCAAAGTCAAACAGTGACAAAAATAGGGGTTTTTGAATTTTTTAAAAATAATAAATGAAATCAAAAATGTCCTCAAAAATCATAGAAATTCCTACACCATGGCAGGAGCCATGTGTCAAAATCTCATTAGATTTGGAGGTCGTTTGATATTTTATTCAAAAATAAAGGTGGGGCACTGTGCACAGGGACCTAAGTGCAAATACCCAAAGATCTGGGGGCCTTGGTGCAAAATACCCAGCAAGTCACGCGCTTCGCGCGTGGCTGGGGCACACAGGGACCAAATTGCAATAAAAACCAAGTCCTAGGGCTATTTGATAACTCGTATCAAAAGCCCAGGGGTATGGTTGCAAAATTCCCAATAAATAACGCACATGCGCATAAACAATGCTCACAGGGGTATATATGCAATTATTCAAAAATATTCATGCACTCATTAACACTCCAGATCTACAGGACAAGATGTGTAAAAAGCCCAAAATAACACGTGACGAAGCACGTGGGTCTCTACTGGCAGGGGTATAAATGCAAATAAAATAAATCCGAGGTCCTTGATGCAAATAACCCAGAAAATAAACAACTTGACTTGAAAGTTACAAGACTAAAAAGAAATGAAACAAACAGAGGGGGGCCTACGATATTTACCCCTTTATTAATAGCGACGGCCTGATGTTGACGCGTGGCAGATCTGACGGTGGAGAACAAACGCGCCTTTAACTCTGGAAGCGCTGGCCTGATCCGACGGCTGGTGTGCGTCCACGTGGGTGATCGGACGGTGCAGATGCAACGTGGTTCTTCGAAGGAAACCAGGCTCAGATCGGATGGTCGAGAGAGGTCCACGTGGATGATCAAGCGGTACTGGGCTACTGCGCCTCTCTCCTCGGCTGCGACGGTCCGGATGAGATCCTCAGATGGATCGACGGCTGCTGCTCCTCTACAGATCGACGGCTGGGATTAGAACTGGAGCGAGGGCTTCATCGGACGGCTCTGGAAGGTGGAGGAAGAACTGATGGCCGGCGAAGTTCGCCGGCCTCCTGCGTGCACTCCGATCCTCCTCAGCTGCTGCTAATGGTCTGAACACGTTCCTGGTGGTTGCCCGCAGCTGACGGTGACGGCCAATGGCCCAACCGAGCCCTGGAGGGGCTCCGGCGAGGCCTGGCGGCTGGAAGCTCCGGTCTGAACTGTAGGGGGGCTCAGATGCCTCCCTTTGGACCTGCAAAGTAGACACGAAGGTTCGCGGGTCGAGGGCAAAATGCCTCGACCCAAGAAGGCGGGGTGAAGGTGGACGGTGCTGTGGGGCGGACGAGCTCCGGCGAGGCGGAGGCGATGGAACTCGACTCCCAGATCCCGTGCGATCTGGGTTGAGTGAATGGGCGTAGAAGGTGCGCGGGGATACGGCGGAGGTGATGATCGGGTCGGATGGTCGAAATGTAGCGCGAGATGGTCGGAATCGGAGATATGCGTCGGTGGTGTGAATTGGGCGAAATCCTAAATTAGAAGAAATTAGAGGGAACTAAGGCTACCTGGTGGATGCTGGAGACTGTGCTGGAGCTGGTCTTGCTCCTGGTCGTAGCTTCGAAGGGCGTCAAGGCCTGAAGCTCGATGCTCAACACCGGCGGCGGAGCAAGGACGGCGAAGTACGCCGGATCAAAGGAATCGCCTCCTCGCCTCACTGCAACAAGGGCAGCCGCTTGCTGTCACTCTCGCGATGCCAATGGAGGTCACGGGGAAGAAGGAGAGGGTCCAAAGATGCGGCGCGGAGGCGGCGGAGGGAAGAATATATAATGTGACCGGGGCGATTAGGGTTGAGTGGTGACAGCTGTAGGAGGCGTGAATTTGATGGCGGAGGATCCGGCGAGGGAGAGGGATGAACGGCGAAGAATCCAGGCTCGAGATATGCGTGGAAGACAGCCTGGAGGCGCGTGGGAAATTCGGCGAAGGTGGGGCGGCGCGCGGCTTCCAGAAAAGGAAGGAGTCCGCGGGGGAGTTGACCGGGGTCAACATTCCCCCGTGGACCAGTCAGATGCTGCCACGTGTGCCCGAATTTTGTTTATTTATTTTAGAGTAGAAATAGGCCGAATTAAGGAAAACTCAAAACATGAAATATTTTTCTTTTATTTTTTTCTATTTTTTTGGTGATTTTTATTTAATTTTTGGAATAAAAATAGGGTAGCTATATATATAGGTATATGTACACTACATGGATTTTTATTTTTGATTTTTTATTTGGTATTTTTATGTGTTTTTATGCTTATTTTGTATTTTATTTATTACAACATAAAATATGGAATAAAAGATTATTTTTATTTTATTTTTATCACATATATACAAGGGTGAAATAAATGGTTGAATACATTTATACACATGGTATATATACAATGTATTTTTGTATTTTCAATTTTGTAATTTTATTCGATGTTTGTTTTGTTTCTTGTTATTTTATATATTTACAATATGTAACATGAATAATTACAAAAAGTTTTGAAAATAATTGAATTTATTTACAAGGTTAAATAAATACAATGGTGTGGTTTATGCACATGGTGAAAGGGAGGGTATTTTTGATCTTTTTGCTTTTTTATCTTTTTATTTTGTTTTTAATAATTTCTAAATATATATAAATATTTACAACATATTTTTGGGTGAGGAAAATGTAATGTTTTATTTATTTACCAATATATACATATGTGAGCCCCCTATCTCCCTCTACTTGGCTTTTATGCGGTCAGCCCATGCTGAGCCCTCCCTTGGGTTAGGTTGCTCAATATTTATTCTAAATATTTCCCCTCTTTTTCTTTTTGCTCTTTATTCTTTTATTTGTGCACAAAAACATGCTAATTATAGGTTTTTACACAATGCATGCTTTTGGTAATTATTTGTATTTACACATATCTACATGTATTTGCAAAGGTTTTTGTAGCTAAAATAGAAGAATAAAGAGTGATGAATGGGTATTCATCACCCCCCTATGCTTTAACTTTGCTAGTCCCTTAGCAAACACTTATTTGAAAAGAAGTGAAAAAGAAAGAAAAAGAAAAAAGAAAAAGAGGATGTACATGGATCAAGGTTGACTTATTAAATTTTCCTTCATTAAATTGAAATATGGAGCTCGATCAGATCTTTGGATTATTAATGTGTCGGAACCTTATTTGGACTTAAGCCTAAAACTCAACAGCCTCTAAGTTCCACCCAGTCTATGGGACAAGACTCCTCAATAAACCAGATCAGAACAAGTCTACATACACAAACTCTAATGACCATGAATCTTTCCATGCAGTGTAAGTGATAAGTGGCTCCCCACCCTCAGAATTAACAAAAGAAACAACCTCCCTCAACCTGGTAACTCTAATGCCTCAGTCTAGCAACTCTTTCCTCGAGAAGCGGGGTATTCCCTTCTAAGTTCAAGTGCAACCGGCTCAAGAAGAGGGGGTAGAAGTATAGAGTTTTTGGAAGCTTAGCAGTGTAGCTAAGTCTCCCGCTGCAAGCTTCATGAGATGTAACATGATACCATAAGCTTTTGCTTTTCACTCGGTGGGGTTATTAAATTTTCAATCCGACCCACCACTTTTTTGGAGTTCTTTTTGTATTTTTGCATTTTTTTTTGTTTTTTCAAGAACTTCTGTACAACATATCTACATGGTGCAGCATATAAGAAATTTCCCCTTGAGCCAGTAGACTATCCCTCTTTTGAAGCTTTATTGCAACCCACAGCTTCTGTCTTTAGCTTTCAACACCACTAGACCAAGTTGGATGCACTTCCTTCACTATAAGAAGAAGAGAGGTTCCGCCTAGAAGTACTACCCTCATATGCTACCCCAAGCCAAAGGAAACTGCCTCCTCACTACCTCATCCGTGGAGAGCCATGTGTAAAGTGCAGGTGCAAGTGAAGCCATTGTCTCTGAGAGTCATGCGTGTGTTGTTAAGTGCTCTACTTAAGCTCATCAAGATGACATATGCTCATAGCCTAGTGGACTCAAAGAATTAAGTCCTTATGGACCTGAAAAGCCTTAACCCTAAGTCCTATAAGGTTCCTCTTGAAGTTAAGTGGATTAAGATTCTTATTCAAGCTCCATTTCTCAATTTAATTTCAGGCTTAGTTTAAATGTCAACTCTCATCCAGGAAAAACTATATACATATATGTACAAAAGATGCTATTTACAAATATTTTACAATCATGCAAAAATTTTTGAAAAATGTTTTGAAATCATGAATGATGCATGAGGTGCAAGTTTTTGCAAAATGATATTTAC
This sequence comes from Ottelia alismoides, assembly GCA_037367405.1. NCBI lineage: Eukaryota > Viridiplantae > Streptophyta > Magnoliopsida > Alismatales > Hydrocharitaceae > Ottelia > Ottelia alismoides. The sequence continues at coordinate 10,381 of JAZKJV010003495.1, forward strand.
ACACATTTACACAAGATTTTTGCAAACTTTTGATTTTCAAAACATTTTTGAAATAATTTTGTACTATATAAATAATTTTGATACAAAATATTTACACAAGCTTTACACAAAAGATTTTTGAAATCATTTTTACAAAAATACTTTGTACACTAGCTATGTATGTGCAAGAATAAAAGAGGTTTATGTACATGAAATTTTTTTTAATTTTTGTGATTTTTAGCCATTTTATTTATTAACACACTCACACAAAGTACGAGTTATGGCTAAAGTATATATGAAATATATACACACCCCCCCTATACTTAGCTCGAACGATGTCCTCAGAGTGATCAAGAGCGATGAAGAAGACATAACTCGTGCTTAGCAAAAGGGAAGTGAAAAGGAATGGCTAAGTACAAAAACGAATAAATGAATAAAAAGAGAGGAACTCGGTGGTTTCCCCCTATACTTAGGATTAATTAATCCTAAGTATAGAAAGCTGTACATGAATGGAAAGCCGAGTGAAGAAGAATATACAGAATCTGCCCCCCCTATACTTAGGGTGAAATATCCCTAAGTATAGGCAGCAAAAACAAGAGCAGAAAGAATGAAAAGAATACTCACCGGTCCGACATCCCCCCTATACTTAGGGTAAAGTACACCCTAAGTATAGCATAATCATAAGATGAGAGATGGGATGTGGGACTAAAGAATAGAATGATATGGACAACTGGATCTATACAGGCGAAGGAATAGTGAAAATCAGGCGTGAGATGTAAAAGATGTGAGTCAAAAGTCCACATCTCACGCAAAATGGATAGCGGCAATAATAACGTCCCGCGGCTCATGATCTAGAAATGGTTTGAGCCGCTGGTCGTTCACTCGGAAGGTACTCTCAGAAGATAACTCAGATATATCAATGCTACCGTTATCGTGTACCTTTCTGACCAAATAGGGTCCTTTCCATTTGCTCTGTAGCTTCCCTGGAAATAATCTAAGCCTCGCATCAAACAGCCATACTTTCTGTCCAATCTCAAAATGCTTGTGGCTGATATGAGAATCATGCCACTCTTTGACTTTCTCCTTATAATGTAGGCTGCTTGAGAAAGCTGCATCTCTAAGCTCTTCCAAGGCGGCTAACTCTGCCCTCCTCTGGTCTCCTATACCATTTGGATCCATCAATATGTCTGTAACAGCCCAGAGTGACTTGTGCCTCAGCTCAACTGGTAGATGGCACGGCTTGCCATAAACGAGGCGAAAGGGAGATGTACCCAATGGAGTCTTGAAAGACGTCCGATATGCCCACAAGACCGAGTCCAAAAGCTGTGACCAATTCTTTCGGTCAGGGCGGACGACTTTCTGCAAAATATTCTTGATCTCCCTATTCGACACCTCAGCTAGACCATTTGTCTGTGGGTGGTAAGGTGTGGCAACACGATGGTCTATACTGAACTCGCTAGCAAGGGCCTTCACCTGGTCGTTGATGAAATGAGATCCCCCATCAGAAATCAGAACTCGTGGAACCCCAAACCGCATGATGATGTGCTTCTTCAAAAATCTGCAAACTGTCTTTGCGTCTGCGGCTCGGGCGGGGATAGCCTCAACCCAACGACTCACATAATCTACGGCCAACAGAATGTACTCGAATCCCTGACTCTTAGGGAATGGACCCATGAAATCGATGCCCCATGCGTCAAAAACCTCACAGAAATGAATGGGCTGCATCGGCATCATATCACGTTGCCCACAAGTGCCCATCCTCTGACAGTCAGTACATCTCTTCACAAACTCATCAGAGTCCTTGAAGAGTGTAGGCCACCACAAGCCGGATTGGAGCACTTTCTGTGCCGTTCTCCTCCCAGAATGATGTCCTCCTGCCTCAAGCTTGTGGCAGTAAGTGAGGACACTATGGTGTTCCTCCTGAGGAATACACCGACGCCAGATGCTATCCCCTCCTTCGTGGTAAAGGATGGGATCCTCCCAGTGGTAGGACTTGGCCTTCGCAAGGAAGGTCTCAATCCTCTGCTTGGGCCAATCTTGTGGGACTTTCCCAGCAACGAGAAAGTTCACAATATCGGCATACCACGGGAGTGAGGCGATAGCAAGGATCGCCTCATCTGGGAAGGTATCACAAATGGGATCAATCTGCTCTGTCTCCTCAGGCTGCTCTAATCGGGATAAATGATCCGCCACCACATTCTTGACTCCAGGCTTATCCTTGATCTCAATGTCGAACTCCTGGAGTAGAAGGATCCATCTAGTCAGTCTGGCCTTGGCATCCTTCTTTGACATGAGGTACCTGATGGCGGTGTGATCTGTGTACAAGGTCACTCGGGATCCAATGATATATGATCTGAACTTATCTAGGGCAAACACTACTGCTAGCATCTCCTTCTCTGTGACCGTATAATTCCGCTGGGCGGAATCCAATGTGCGGCTAGCATAGTGTATCGCAAATGGTACTCCATCCCTCCTCTGTCCCAGCACTGCCCCTACGGCAAAATCAGAGGCGTCCGTCATGATCTCGAATGGGAGAGACCAATCGGGTGGCTGAAGGACAGGAGCCTCAATTACACACTGCTGGAGAGTCTCAAAGGACGAAAGACACTTGTCATCGACAAGGAACTCGGTGTCTTTCGTCAAGAGGTCAGTCAACGGTCGGGCAATCTTGCTGAAGTCATGAATGAATCTCCTATAAAAACCAACGTGCCCCAGAAATGACCGTAACTGCTTCAGATTGGACGGCGGTGTGAGTTTCCTAATGACATCGACCTTGGCCGGATCCACCTCCATGCCTCTGTTGGAGATGATGTGGCCAAGCACCGTCCCTTGAGTCACCATGAAGTGACTCTTCTCCCAAGATAGAACCAACCGGGTAGCAATACATCGCTGAAGCACTCGGTCTAGGCAGTCAAGACAGGAATCGAATCCGTCGCCGTAAACCGAGAAGTCGTCCATGAAGACCTCTAAACACTCCCCTACCATGTCCGAAAATATTGACAGCATGCATCTCTGAAAAGTCGCAGGGGCGTTACATAGCCCAAATGGCATGCGTCGAAAGGCGTAGGTACCGAAGGGACAGGTAAAGGTGGTCTTCTCCTGATCCTCAGGAGCGATGGCCACTTGATTGTAGCCCGAGTACCCATCCAGGAAGCAGTAATGGCTTTTCCCTGCCAGTCTCTCAATGATCTGATCTATAAAGGGCAGGGGGAAATGGTCCTTCTTGGTGGCCTGGTTGAGTCTCCTGTAGTCAACACAGACCCGCCAAGAGGTGGGTACTCGTGTAGCAATCTCTTCTCCCGACTCACTGATCACAGTCGTGATGCCCGTCTTCTTGGGCACCACATGCAAGGGGCTTACCCACTTGGAGTCGGAAATGGGATAAATAAAATCTGCACTCCACCATTTTGATATTTCCTTCATAACAACCTCTCTTAGGTTAGGGTTCAGTCGCCGCTGGAACTCACGCGACGGCTTCGCCCCTTCCTCGAGATAGATATGGTGGGAGCACAATGAGGGACTAATCCCATGGAGATCTGCTACGCTCCATCCAATTGCCTTGCGGTTCTTTTCAAGAACCTCCATCAGACGGGATTCTTGTTCTCCAGTTAGATCGGCAGAGATGATGACTGGGTACATCTCAGACTCTCCCGCAAGGAATCTATACTTCAGCGAAGTAGGGAGCGGCTTCAGCTCTGGACAGCTGGGTGTTGGCAAATCTGGCTTCTGAAGAAGATGTGTGTATGCTGACAATTCTGCCAAATCTGCCTGGGAAAATGATAACGAACTCTCACAAACTGGATCTGGAGAAAGCGGGTCCTCTACATTGTCTCTGGTCTGCCCTGCCTCTACCTCCTCCTCATCTGTAGGCTCAGGTGGATCCAGATCTGGCATCTGATCATCACAATCTGCCCAATCAGATTCTGAATCCGAGGGATCTATATCAGACTCGGTGGCATCAGTACCACCGGAGAACAAGGTGGCATCAGCACCACCATAGAGCAGGGTGGCCTCAGTACCACCATCACTGGAAATCGTGTCGCGATCAAGGTCCGACTCTGCTGACTCAATAGTATCCTGAACCAAGGCTGTGCTATCCAGACTATCCTCTGCTATCATCTCTGCATCAGCTGTATCTGAGTATGAGAGGATGGTCTGTGTTGCAGGATCTGCCCAAATTGCCTCATCATCTGTGATCACAAAATCACAGTCCTGGTGGATGTCTGGCTCTACGTCTGTCAGCTGCTCTGAATCTGTACTCCCATGTGAGCGGGATCTGGCTCTGGTTCTGTGGTCCTTAACCGTCTCTATTTGTATACTCTCGCCCTGGACGCGAAAGAATACCTTCCCACTGTCATGGTCAGTCACTGCCTTGGCTGTGGCCAAGAACGGGCGACCGAGGATGATGGGGGAATCGGTCAACGAGTCAGGGGTCTCCATGTCCAGCACTACGAAGTCCACGGGGAATTGCAAACCCTGAATCGTGACGACAACGTCTCGCAACAACCCCTTTGGCCTCTTGACAGACCGATCAGCAAACTGAAGGTATGTCCTGCTCTGTACAAGAGTGCCCAACTCTAAGTGGTCGAGAAGGGCTGCCGGAAGAAGGTTGATCGACGATCCGCTATCTAAGAGAGTACGGTCGAACCTCTGCTCACTAATCTGACATCTGACATACGGGGCCCCTAAATCTGGCCTCTTAGTCGGCAGATGGTTCTGGATCGCGTAACACGTGGCTTTTGTTAGCACATGAATTTCTGCGGTCTTGTTCCTCTTCTTCCTCCTGACTGTGGTCCTATCTCTTAGGGATCGCTGAAGAAGAGGAATGTGCTGCAAAGCCTCATTGAGGGTCAGCTGGATGTGAAATCGGTCTATCATGCTCTGGCTGAACTCCTCCTGCTCTATCTTTTTTGGATCTTTTTCTTTTTTCTTCCCTTTCCCTAACTCAAGGGCTCTAGGAAAGGGAATCACAGGGTCCTTCTCAGATGAAGGACTAGGAATAGGTCTAGACGGTTCGATGACCGGATCCTCACAAACATCATTCACCACAGTGGGATCAGAATAAACTAAACCTTTTCCTTTATTCAAATCGGAGTTCTGAGAAACATTCATACGAGGAAAGACAACATTTCTATCAGAATAAATGTTGGTGGCATCAGTACCACCTCTAGTTGGCTCTACAACTAGACGTCTTGCGGCCTCAGTACCGCTGGCTGGCTCGGCTCTGCTGGTGGCGTCAGTACCACCTCCTTGATGTGGTGAAATGGCGGCCTCAGTACCGCCGGTGGGATCAGCATCTCGGGTGGCATCAGTACCACCGTCAACATCATGTGCGGCGTCAGTACCGCTCTCCTCTTCCTCATCTGGCGCTCTAGATGGATCCTCACGTTGTCGTTCAGATGAGGCGCCGCCTGCTGGTCTTCTACCGCTCCTAAGTGTGACAAAATCAGCATCAAATAAATCCGAAGATGTATCATCAAATGGGTCACTAGGAGTGGCAAATTCAGTGTGAACTACCTGCTCAGATTTCCTCTTCAAGCTATTCGGATTCGGCTCGATCTGTGCAGGGATGGCGGCCTTCCCTCTCATCAGGTCCCGCATCTCCTGGCGGAACTCGTCCATCTCCCGTCTAAATGTAGCCTGCTGCTCTGTGAAGAGGCGGGCTAGATCATCCATGGCGGGGCTCTCATGGGAGCCCGACGGGTTGCCTCTTTGATAATGAGGCTGCTGGACCTGGTGCTGCTGCGGCTGAGAGGGGTAAGAAGAAGGATGCTGCTGCTGGTGAGCCTGCTGCTCACGTCTCCAATTCTGTCCCTGCTGCTGGTAGGGACGAGGTACGAAGGATGATGGCTGGTGTGGTTGGTATGCTGGGGGCTGCTGGTGATCTCTCTGCTGGGAGTACTGCCCTCCCTGACCGGCTGGCTGCTGCTGGGGTTGGTTGCCCCCATTCCCCCACCTGAATCCGGGATGGTCTCGTCGGATTCCAGGTTGAGGACGGTCATACCAAATCCCGTTGACATCCATCAACGGTTCCGCATCGTAAGGGGCTGGTGGGAGTACATCCAGAGGCTGATCCGGCTGATATACCACCATCTGTAAGTCAGGAGATGGTGGTGACTGGTAAGAAGGCTGCTGCTGCTGGTACGGCTCCGCCTGTACAAGGTGAACTTGTCTAGGCTGCTGCAAAGAGCTGGAGCGCTGGGACGAGCTGCGGCTGCCGCCGGAATCGCCTCGCGACAGAAGACGGGGCTGAGGAGCCGTCTGTGCCTCCTGAAGACACAAGAGCTGGGTCTTCATGTCGCTCAGAGTTTGTGCCATCTGCTCCATCTGAGTTATGCCCTGGCACTGCTTCTTCTCTATTATTTCCATGCGGTCCAACTTCTCGCTGATAATCCCCATGTCCGCAGTGGCCGACTCTGCCTGTGCGGCTGCAACTGTGGACGAACTGGATGGACCTGCATCAACCCGTGCTATCCGCTGATACTGCACGGGTCCTGGCGGCTGCTGAGATCTCTGAGTGTACAACCGAGTCTGGGACATCACCATGTAATTTTCTGCCATCTCTTCGTAGATGGCCCAGACTTGGTTGTGGTCCTTGGCAAAGTAGGACCCGCCGCAAGAAGCATTCACCAGACCCTGAAGCTCTGGTGTCATCCCACTAAAGAAGCTCTGAACTAGGTTCGGCTTCGAGATGTCGTGATGTGGGCATCTATCCAGAAGCTCTCTGAACCTCTCCCATGCCTCGTGAAACTGCTCGTTAGGGAGCATGGAGAAGTTATTGATCAGGGCCCTCGCTGCATTCGTCCGCCCGAGTGGATAGTACTTGTTCAAGTACTCGGTGCGGAGTTGATCCCAGGTGTAGACAAACTTCCCTAGATGTTTCAGCCAGGCGGCTGCTCTATCTGCCAGTGAAAAAGGGAAGGCCATCATCCGAATCGTATCTTGGTCCACACGACGGTCGTGGACAGTGCTACAGATCATCAGAAACTCCTGGAGATGGAGGTGGGGTTCCTCAGTGGCGAGTCCGTGAAAATGAGGAAGCATCTGCAGGGTATTCGGAGGGAACTTGAAATCCCCCACAATAGCAGGTATCACCACCCACTGGTGCATCAGTGTAGATCCGGGGTTGTGAAGCTCCCACATCGGTCTTGCTGCGGCGGCGGCTGCCGCTGCTGCGGCTGCTGCTGCTGCGGCTGCTGCCTCTGCATCAGCGTCAGGAATGTCCTCCGGCTCGCTCGGCTCGTCTCGCTCTCTTCGGAGTCTCTCCAACTCCCTCCTCATCTCTATCATGAATGCCCCCTGATCGCGTAATTGCTGCTGAACCGTCTCTAATGACGCGATCAGGGTGGAGTTAATCGCTCCCTGGTCTAAGACAAAATGTTCGGGCTGGCGATCGTCTGAACTTCCGGCTCCAGCCATAGGAATGTCTGCAAAATCAGATGAGCCTAACTCAGGTTCTGTCAAATCAATTCGTCTTTCCTCGGGCTCATGTCTCTCAGTAACAGAAGAAAGGGGATCGAGGGGGAACAGGGTGGACTCGAACTCGGGCCCGGAGAGCTGGTCTCGACTCTCACGGACCAACCTAGATGATGGAGTAGCCGCGCCTGAAAGCGGTGCAGCCAGAGGCTGCCTAAGAGATCGTCTACCCATCATCTTGATCTGGCGAGTAAGGCGGATGGGATCTGGAGAAAATATGATCGCAAAGCAAACCCCTTGTTCACCAACTCAACACAATCTGAAGACCGTGAAAGCTCGGTCAATTTATCTTGTCAATTTTATTTGGTGAACACACAAGATATCAGAGCGATTACGTGACCTGCTGGGATACCCGATACTCTCTCAACCGACTGTCCCGCACAGAAGAGTCGGTAATCAGTCGAGATGAGCACCGGAGGGCTTTACCTAGTGTTCGGGTCACTCTCTCGCACAATCAAACCAAACAATGAGGGGGTTGCTCTCCCCAAGACAAATTTTTAATGTGAGTGTCTTTTAGGGTCAATAGTGTTATCCAGTCCCAATTTTTATTGTTTTTTAATTTTTTTTTCCAAAATAAATACAAGCGGCCTAACGATTTTTCCGATTCTCCTGATGATTAAGCCAAAAACAGAGGGAGAAGACGAAAAAGCCGATGCGCGAAGAAATCAATGATGCATGCAGAGAAAGAAATGCGTACCTTGTCTCCAGCACTCTACATGCAAGTGATCCGCGCAGAATTTAAATACAGAATTAAACTACCTAAATGATGCAACGAGGAAAAACCGAGTCCTAGCTGAGCAATTTCTATTGATCGTGAAGAACAATAGTTAGCCAACGGAATCGAGTCCGGAGTCCGATCTTGGGAGTCACTCGGTGCCCGCCACAACGGGTCCTGCCAGCGCTGTATGTGACTCCTCACGGCACGTGGTCTCAAATCCAATTAAACTAACTTTTTCAGTGAATTTTATCAAGGTCCAATTACGTTCTATAGGAACAGATATTCTATTAAGTGTTGGGCCTTAGATATTTACGTCACAATCAACAGAAATTCCTAAATCTAGGGGCTCGAGAAAAACCGCGTAAACACCGGAAAAGGCAGCTAGCTATCAAAACCACAATAAAAGCCGCGAAAATCCAGATGGGTCCCCCGAGCACACCGGTGCTCGGCGAAACAGACCCGCTAAGTTACAAATGTCCACAGTTCAAAGTCCAAGTCCTAAATTATTACAAAAAAATTGCTCTCTCTCTCTCTCTAAATAGAAAATTTCTTCTCCTATCTCTCTTCCTCCTGCGCGGGTCCTCTAAATAGTAACTCCAAGCAGTCCAAGCAGTACCTCGCACAAAAATCCAAGAGAGAATGTCAGAAAACAATTATAATATAGAGAGACAAAAATAGAAGAATGGAAACTGACTAAAAAGCCGTGCTCCCCGGCAACGGCGCCACTCTGTTGACCGGCCAAATGACAGAGGTAAAGGTACAGAAAATTAGGTCGTTGCGACCTCAGTCACTCAACTAAGTCAATCAAGAAAATATCAATCACTCAAATCAGATAAAAACAAGCAAGCACAAGGAAGAGCGATCTAGCTATAGGATTAACCTGGTATAGCTCCCAGGGTCGAACACAAGGAGCACAGATTGGCCTTGCGGCCTACGATGTAGTCAGAATCAGAGAGACATATTTTTGTGGTTTTTTATTTGTTTTTATATTTTTTTTTAGAATTTTTGAATGATGAGAAAATGAAAGAAAATGAATACAAGGCAACTTCAACAATTAATTACACACACCAAAAATAATGCAAAAATTCCAGAAAATTGGTTTTTATGTTTTAAATGTCTTTTACTGTTTTTGGTGAATTTTTGGAATTTTTCTAATGAGTAAATTATTTATTAAAAATCAAACAAGGCAGAAACACCAAGGTACTGTCCAGCAAGGTTAGAAACTCAAAAATAAAATATTTAAGAGTTCCAATCAACCTTGGAGGTAATTTTCCTGTAATCTATGAAGAATAAGGAAAATTTAGGCACCCTAATTATTGTTTTTGGATTTTTAATTTATTTATTATAATTTTTATGGGTTTTTAGGGGTTTTTCAATTTTTAGGGTTTTCAAGTAATGAACAATAACCAAAATTGGCTAGAAAATCAAACAACAAGCAAGAAACAGTACCTAATTTTTTTAGAATTTTTGGTGGAGTTTTTATATTTTTTTGGTATTTTCAAAGTCAAACAGTGACAAAAATAGGGGTTTTTGAATTTTTTAAAAATAATAAATGAAATCAAAAATGTCCTCAAAAATCATAGAAATTCCTACACCATGGCAGGAGCCATGTGTCAAAATCTCATTAGATTTGGAGGTCGTTTGATATTTTATTCAAAAATAAAGGTGGGGCACTGTGCACAGGGACCTAAGTGCAAATACCCAAAGATCTGGGGGCCTTGGTGCAAAATACCCAGCAAGTCACGCGCTTCGCGCGTGGCTGGGGCACACAGGGACCAAATTGCAATAAAAACCAAGTCCTAGGGCTATTTGATAACTCGTATCAAAAGCCCAGGGGTATGGTTGCAAAATTCCCAATAAATAACGCACATGCGCATAAACAATGCTCACAGGGGTATATATGCAATTATTCAAAAATATTCATGCACTCATTAACACTCCAGATCTACAGGACAAGATGTGTAAAAAGCCCAAAATAACACGTGACGAAGCACGTGGGTCTCTACTGGCAGGGGTATAAATGCAAATAAAATAAATCCGAGGTCCTTGATGCAAATAACCCAGAAAATAAACAACTTGACTTGAAAGTTACAGGACTAAAAAGAAATGAAACAAACAGAGGGGGGCCTACGATATTTACCCCTTTATTAATAGCGACGGCCTGATGTTGACGCGTGGCAGATCTGACGGTGGAGAACAAACGCGCCTTTAACTCTGGAAGCGCTGGCCTGATCCGACGGCTGGTGTGCGTCCACGTGGGTGATCGGACGGTGCAGATGCAACGTGGTTCTTCGAAGGAAACCAGGCTCAGATCGGATGGTCGAGAGAGGTCCACGTGGATGATCAAGCGGTACTGGGCTACTGCGCCTCTCTCCTCGGCTGCGACGGTCCGGATGAGATCCTCAGATGGATCGACGGCTGCTGCTCCTCTACAGATCGACGGCTGGGATTAGAACTGGAGCGAGGGCTTCATCGGACGGCTCTGGAAGGTGGAGGAAGAACTGATGGCCGGCGAAGTTCGCCGGCCTCCTGCGTGCACTCCGATCCTCCTCAGCTGCTGCTAATGGTCTGAACACGTTCCTGGTGGTTGCCCGCAGCTGACGGTGACGGCCAATGGCCCAACCGAGCCCTGGAGGGGCTCCGGCGAGGCCTGGCGGCTGGAAGCTCCGGTCTGAACTGTAGGGGGGCTCAGATGCCTCCCTTTGGACCTGCAAAGTAGACACGAAGGTTCGCGGGTCGAGGGCAAAATGCCTCGACCCAAGAAGGCGGGGTGAAGGTGGACGGTGCTGTGGGGCGGACGAGCTCCGGCGAGGCGGAGGCGATGGAACTCGACTCCCAGATCCCGTGCGATCTGGGTTGAGTGAATGGGCGTAGAAGGTGCGCGGGGATACGGCGGAGGTGATGATCGGGTCGGATGGTCGAAATGTAGCGCGAGATGGTCGGAATCGGAGATATGCGTCGGTGGTGTGAATTGGGCGAAATCCTAAATTAGAAGAAATTAGAGGGAACTAAGGCTACCTGGTGGATGCTGGAGACTGTGCTGGAGCTGGTCTTGCTCCTGGTCGTAGCTTCGAAGGGCGTCAAGGCCTGAAGCTCGATGCTCAACACCGGCGGCGGAGCAAGGACGGCGAAGTACGCCGGATCAAAGGAATCGCCTCCTCGCCTCACTGCAACAAGGGCAGCCGCTTGCTGTCACTCTCGCGATGCCAATGGAGGTCACGGGGAAGAAGGAGAGGGTCCAAAGATGCGGCGCGGAGGCGGCGGAGGGAAGAATATATAATGTGACCGGGGCGATTAGGGTTGAGTGGTGACAGCTGTAGGAGGCGTGGATTTGATGGCGGAGGATCCGGCGAGGGAGAGGGATGAACGGCGAAGAATCCGGGCTCGAGATATGCGTGGAAGACAGCCTGGAGGCGCGTGGGAAATTCGGCGAAGGTGGGGCGGCGCGCGGCTTCCAGAAAAGGAAGGAGTCCGCGGGGGAGTTGACCGGGGTCAACATTCCCCCGTGGACCAGTCAGATGCTGCCACGTGTGCCCGAATTTTGTTTATTTATTTTAGAGTAGAAATAGGCCGAATTAAGGAAAACTCAAAACATGAAATATTTTTCTTTTATTTTTTTCTATTTTTTGGTGATTTTTATTTAATTTTTGGAAATAAAAATAGGGTAGCTATATATATAGGTATATGTACACTACATGGATTTTTATTTTTGATTTTTTATTTGGTATTTTTATGTGTTTTTATGCTTATTTTGTATTTTATTTATTTACAACATAAAATATGGAATAAAAGATTATTTTTATTTTATTTTTATCACATATATACAAGGGTGAAATAAATGGTTGAATACATTTATACACATGGTATATATACAATGTATTTTTGTATTTTCAATTTTGTAATTTTTATTCGATGTTTGTTTTGTTTCTTGTTATTTTATATATTTACAATATGTAACATGGAATAATTACAAAAAGTTTTGAAAATAATTGAATTTATTTACAAGGTTAAATAAATACAATGGTGTGGTTTATGCACATGGTGAAAGGGAGGGTATTTTTGATCTTTTTGCTTTTTATCTTTTTATTTTGTTTTTAATAATTTCTAAATATATATAAATATTTACAACATATTTTTGGGTGAGGAAAATGTAATGTTTTATTTATTTACCAATATATACATATGTGAGCCCCTATCTCCCTCTACTTGGCTTTTATGCGGTCAGGCCCATGCTGAGCCCTCCCTTGGGTTAGGTTGCTCAATATTTATTCTAAATATTTCCCTCTTTTTCTTTTTGCTCTTTATTCTTTTATTTTGTGCACAAAAACATGCTAATTATAGGTTTTTACACAATGCATGCTTTTGGTAATTATTTGTATTTACACATATCTACATGTATTTGCAAAGGTTTTTGTAGCTAAAATAGAAGAATAAAGAGTGATGAATGGGTATTCATCAGATGTCTAACTCTTCCTCTGTCATCTGCTCGGCTTCGCTGGATTGCTCTGAGCATGCCAACTCTCTGGCTCTGGTCTGGTCGATCGTATCTATTTGTATGCTTTCGCCCTCTACGCGAAAACATACCGTCCCACTGTCATGGTCGGATACCACCTTGGCAGTGGCCAAGAATGGGCGTCCAAGTATGATGGGGGCATCGGTTACCGACTCAGGGATCTCCATGTCCAATACCACAAAGTCCACGGGGAATTTCAGGCCCTGAATGGTAACGACCACGTCCTTCAACAACCCCTTCGGCCTCTTAATCAACCTATCAGCAAACTGAAGGACCGTTCTGCTTCAAAGAAGAGGGCCAAACTCAAATTGCTTAAGTAAGGCTGCCGGAAGGAGGTTGATCGAAGACCCGCTGTCTAATAGAGTACGATCGAACCGCTGCTCCTGGATCTCGCATCTGACATAGGAAGCTCCTGTATCGGGTCGCTTGGCTGGCAATGTGTTCTGAATGGCGCAGCAAGTGTCATGAGTGAGCATATGGATTTGATCTCTGTGCCTCTTCTTCCTTCGGACAGTAGTTGTCTCTTTCAAGTTCTTTTTGAAGAAGGGGATATGCTCAAATGCTTCTCGTAGAGTCAGCTGAATGTGAAATCTATCAATCATTTGGTTGCCGAACTCTACTTGCTGATCTTTTTTAGGATTTTCTTTTTTATTCCCCTTCGCACGGCGGAGCGCCTCAGGGAAGGGGATGGTAGGGGCCTCCTCAGATGGAGGACTAGGAATCGGTCCCTGTGCTTGTGAAGAAGGAGAATCCATACAATAATCATCATTCACCACATATGGATCCACAATTTGAACAGAATCCTTTCCTTTATTCATATTTTTGTTTTTCTTTTTGTTCCCATAGTCCTTGGGTACAAAATGTGGCAACATCACAGATGGTGGTTCAACAAAAGTGGATGTGGTGGCCTCAACACCACCACTAGCACCGGTCTTCACGGCATCAGCACCGCGCTCTGGTTCATCATCCAAAATGGTGGCATCAGCACCACCGTCTGCAACTGGTATCACGACGGCATCAGCACCGTCGTCCTGGACTTCATCATGGGTGGCATCAGCACCATCGTCTTCAACATCGTCATTAGCGGCATCAGCACCGCTATTCTGCTCCTCTGGTGCTCCTGATCCTGCCTCTGGTTGTCGCTCAGAAGAGGCGCCACCGGTTGGCATCCTACCGCTCCTAGTAGTCACAAAATCAGCATCCTTCAAAGAATAAGACATATCATTCAAATCATCACTAGGAGAAGTATCCTCTGTAAACTCTACCTGCTCAGACTTCCTTTTCAGATTGTTCGGGTTAGGTTCAATCTGAGCGGGTATGGCGGCCTTGCCTTTTATGATGTCCCTCATCTCCTGCCGGAATTCATCCATTTCTTGCCTGAAAGATGCTCGCTGTTCAGATAGCAAGCGGGCAAGATCATCAAGGGCTGGGTTCTCAAAAGCAGGACCCTGAGAACCGGATGCTTGTTCCTGCTGGAAATGGGGGTGCTGCTGCTGTTGTGGCTGATACTGGGGGGAAGGATGGTGATAAGAGTGCTGAGGCTGCTGTCGCTGCCTCCACTATTGTCCCTGATAGGCGGGACGAGGACCACTCTGATATTACTGTTGATGGGCATACTGGGGCTGCTGGTGTTGCTGCTGTGGCTGGCTGTTCTGCTGTCCTTGGGTAGGATTCTGCTGCTGGGAGGAGGATCCACCATTGCCCCAACGGAATCCGGGGTGATCCCGACGAATCCTGGGCTGAGGGTACCAGTCGTACCAAATCCCATTGACTTCCATCAATGGTTCCTGCTCGAAGGAGGGTGGAGGAAGAACTACCAGCGGCTGCTCCGGCTGATAGACCACCATCTGCGTATCCGTAGATGGCGGCTGCGATGGATAGTACGGTAACAATGGAACGGCTCTGCCTGGATATGGTTCACCTGACGGTACGAGGTAGAGGGTTGGTTGGCATTGCTACTGCTCGGATCAGCACATGATCTGGGAGGTTGTTGTGACTGAGTCTGTGCCTCCTGAATGCACAAGATCTGCATCTTCAGATCACTCATGATCTTGGCAATTTGGTCCATCTGGGCCATGCCTTGCATCTGCTTCTTCTCGAAGATCTCGAGGCGGTCCAGCTTCTCACTAATGATGCCCATGTCGGCTGCGGCTGATTCAGCTTGGGCTGCGGCAGCTGACACTGTGTTGGGACCGGCATCGATGCGGGCGACCCTCTGAAATGATCCTGCTCCTTGCGGGGGCTTCTGCTGTGTGTAGACTCGGGCTTGGGCCATTACTGTGGAATTTTCTGCCATGCCTTCGTAGATGGCCCAGACGTCGTCTTCTCCCTTGGAGAAATAAGACCCACGCAAGAGGTGTTCACTAGCCCTTGCGGCTCCGGTGTTAGCCCACAGAAGAAACTCTGCACGAGATTGGGCTTGGAAATGTCATGATGTGGACACCGATCGATGAGCTCTCGAAAGCGATCCCAAGCTTCATGGAACTGTTCATTCGGGATCATGACAAAGTTACTGATCATGGCTCTGGCTGCATTGGTCCGTCCGAGAGGGTAGTACTTCTTCAAGTATGCGGTCCGGAGATCTGCCCATGTGTCGACGAATCGCCCCAGATGTTTGAGCCAGTATGCGGCTCTATCAACCAAAGAGAATGGAAAGGCGATCATCTTTATGGTGTCCTCGGTCATCAACCGATCATGGATGGTGCTGCATATCATCTCGAATTCCTGGAGGTGAAGGTGCGGCTCTTCGGTCAGCAACCCATGGAACTTGGGAAGAAGCTGGATAGTATGAGGCCGAAGCTCGAAATCTCCGTGAATAGGCGGGAGTCTGATCCAGCGGTGCGTGAGGGATGCAACTGGGTTATGCAATTCCCTCATAATGGTCTGCGGCGGTCTCTCAGCATCTGGATCGCCTCCTCCTGCATCAGGTCCTCCTCCTCCTCCACCGCCACCGCCCCCAGGTCGGTTCTCTCTCATCTGTGCTATCTCTCTCATCAGATCACCCATGAATGTTCCCTGGTCACGGATCTGTCTCTGCATGGTCTCCATGGATGCTAACAAGGAGTTGTTGATGGCCACCTGATCAATTATGAACGGAGGGTGATCATGGTCATCTGGATGCTCGCCTCTGTCTGCCATTACTGGATTTTCTGAAAAAGCAAAAGAGGCCATCTCAGGTGCTGTCGAATGATCTGAACTCTGTGAAGCACTGAATTCTGAAACTCTTGGACTGATGGAAGGAGAATGGGAAGGGTGGTCGAGGGGGAACATGGTGGATGTGAACTCAAGCTCGCAGAGTGGACTCTTTGAGGTATTCCTAGATGAATGAGGAGGAGTGCTGGATAGCGGTGCCGACAAAGTCGGCCTAAGAGATCTCTGTCCCATCATCTTGATTATTCGGGAAAAGCAGGTAAAATGCAAGAAGAAGAAGAGGAAGGAAATGAGATGCAACAAAATCGCGCACAATTGTGCTGTGTTTTTGATCTTGACCCTAACAAATCTAGCAATCAAACACAAAGCAGAGTAAGTTCACCAACTCAACACCTGAAGCCGTGAAGGTTCGGCTTTTATCTTGTCAGTTTTAGCTTGTTTTCAGGAATTTATCTTGTCACGAGTCCTTAGAGCGCTACGCCTAAAGGAGAGAGAGTACTGCCGGGAAAGTATCCCCGTACTTGTCCTCCTCCTGTGTAACCTGTAACTTGCGCTTTTTAAGGTCCTTGTAACCCTTCCTGGATCCCTACTCAGCCAAAGAAATAGAGGGAGGAAGCCGATAGGCAAAACCGATACTTCGGACCTCGCTCGCAACGGAATCACCCGTGAGCGTACAAGGTCCTACTCGGACGCAACCGGTGAGACAGACACACCCGTGAAGGCGTGGCCTAAGCTCGGTACTTCGGACAAGGTCAGCGCTCACACAATAGTGAGTCACCAATGGCGACCAAGCCCTACTCGACTATGTACGATAGTAGCGCCAATACTTCGGAAATCCAGACGATACACAAGGCAGCCACAAGTTGGGTTTTTGGCTCTAATCCTTACGAAGCGCTCACCTCACTTGGAAGGAGACCTTCCCATGCAACCTGAATACAAGTGAGGGTGTTACTCTCCCCAAGCAATGAATCCAATTACCGATTTTAACTTTGGTCAAGTTTTCTTAGCAGTCCCTTTTTTAATTTTTTATGTTATCGCTTCTTTTGAGTGAATTCAAACAAGCGCCTAACGGTTTTTGTATTTTCTTGATCCTACTTTGTTCCAAAAACAGAGGGAGAATAGAGTCGGAAAAGCCATGCAAGTCGACACCAAGGTGGAAATCTCACCTTTGTGCCTAAATGATGCATGCAAAGTAAGAAGACTTACAGCGAATCCCAGCTCTCTCCATGCGGGATGCAAAGCAGAATTTGTAAACCTATGCTATATGGCGATATGCAAAAACGGAAATCATCCTAGAATAGGCAACTGCTAGCGTGAAGAACCACAAGCTAGCCACTAACTCTCAATCCGAGTGTCCGGTCTAGGCTCACCCCTCCTCTGCTCAACACATTTGAGTTAGGAGAAAGCGCTTGTTCGGGAATGAGCTCGCAACGCGTGGATCGAAAGCTACTAGCTAGCTATTTAATTAGTCTAAGTCCAACAACGAACTATAGGAGCATGCAAAGGTAATTAGTATGTTTGGACCTATTCTAATCAAATCAAGCAGGACCTATAATCTAAGGGCTCAATCCACAAAAGAAAGGAAAAAGGAAAACAAAACCGGAAAATGACAGCGATAAAAACGCGATAAAACCGCGGTGAGCCCCCGGGTGAACAAACACCTGGAAATTAGGCCCGGTAGTGTCCAAGAGTCCAATGTACCTGTATTATTACAAATTAATAGGTCACTCTCTCACAAAAATAAAAAGCAACTAAACTAATCACTCTCTCTCAATCCTCTTGCTCTCTCCTGCCGGCCTGGCTAAAGAAAGGCCAGCTCCGCTTCCCAAGGATGCTCCGGGTCACCTAAGTGATCCGCCTCGCTCCGCGGCCCCTCGCAAAAAGACAAGAAAGGATGGTCAGATAGCTCAAGCAATATATATATATATATCAAAAATGTAAGAGAGATGAAATGAAGCTATGGTAAACACTAAACACAAGTAAACAAAAATGAGCTACTCGTTGTTGCTCCCCGACAACGGCGCCATTTGATAAACACGAAATTCGATGTGGTCAAAATTGGTGTCTCACACAAGGCGGAGACAACCGTCGCTGTGGCGACTCTCAAATGAAACCTGTATTTAATCAACAATTAACCCACACTAAAGATCAATAATTAGAAATAAATGTGGAGTTAAAATTTATTTTTAACTCTGCACAAATGATGTAAAGGGCAAGTATGCAAGAGTTCGAACACAGGGAGCAAGCAGGGTAATTCAAACAATTGTGCGTGAGTGAGTGAATGTGACAAGTGTCTACACTAAGCAAGCAATCAAAGGAAATTTTTGTGGGTTTTTAATTTTTAATTTTTTTATTTTTAATTTAATTTGTAATTTTGTATTTTGGTTTTAACTTTCTAATTTTTATAATTTTATATTTTATATTTTTTTTTCTTTTTCAATATTGGAATTTAAAGACAAGGTAATAAAAGACAAGATAAAGTATTAAACTAACCAAAAATTCAGAAATAAAATGTTTTTGATATTTTTAGGATTTTTTACTATTTTTGTGATTTTTGGGGATTTTCAAGGTATTTTTGGTATTTTAAAATGTCAAAACAAGGGAAAACAGTGGAAAATATGCTGGCTGTGAGTAAAATGAGAATTAAAATTATCAAACAGCAACCAAAATTTTTCACACTATTTTTCAAATAAAGAGAACAAAATAAATAACAAACAGGAATTGAGTTTGTGATTTTTAGATTTTTCTTTGATTTTATATATTTTTTTAAGTTTTTGAATGTTTTTAAATTTTTAGTGTTTTCTTTTGAGATTTTTAATGATTTTTGGCTGGGAGTTAAAACAAACTAAAAGACACAAAATATATTTTTTTGGGATTTTTCTGGGGAGTTTTATTATTTTTTATGGATTTTAGAAGCTAGACAGTGCATAAAAAGCAAGTTTTTGATTTTTAATAAATATAAAAATAAAACAAAATCAAAAACTAAATTGGTAGCGTGGAAGCACAAGTTAACAGGAGCTAAACCCTATTTTTGTTGAATTTTTGGACTTAGAATGATAATTTAAATAATTAGAACAAGCATCCAAATGTTAAACAGGCCTGGTAGGGGTAGATTGTCAATTTCTCAAACATCCAGGGGCGAACATGCAAATTTCCACAAAAGTTTGAACTGATTATTCAATTAATAGCACCAAGATTCAATAACAAAACCCGCCTGGGTGTTCTAGCAAATTTCCCACCAGGGCGTGTGACTTGCACGCGCCTGGCGAGGATTAAACTTTAATTTCTCAAAAACCTGGGGGTTTACTTGCAATATTTCCAAAAATATAACACGTGAAGTTAAAGTTTTGGTACTAAAACAAAATACAACAAAGACCAAGGGCCCCTCTGCAAAATGCCCCCACCTCACGTGTACTAGTCACGTGAGGTGACGTGGCGAAGGACCTATACGCAAATAAATAAACTACGGGGGTGTTTGTGCAAATATTACAAAAATATTTAAACTACGCAATAGAGTTTCAGGACTAAATAGAAATTACAAAATTAGCGGGGGGTTGACTGCAAAATACCCTTGCTAAGGCGATCCGACGGTGGTGCGGGCGCTGGTGACGTGTGGCGCGAATCCAACGGCTGGCATCTAAGCGCGATCCAGCGGCAGGGAACGTGCCACTTATCCACGTGGCGGCCTCTCGGAAGGCGATGACGGTTCGCCCGTGGACCGCTGAGATCAGATCTCAGATGAGATCCGACGGTGGCAGGTGCTGGCGATCGGACGGTCCACGTTGGACCTGGGGTCCCCTCTTGATTGGACGACAGCGAGGCGTGCTGGAAGAACATGGAAGAAGGACCGCCGGGGCGACTGCTCCGGCGGTGGCGACTGCTCTGGCGGTGGATGAGCTTCAAAATGGGCCCAGGAGGTTGCTGGAGGTCTCCTCTGTTGTCTGGAAGCGAAGGAGTGGTGTGGAGGTCGACGGAGCTCTTCCACGGCGAAGCGGAAGTTGCGGTGCTCCAGGTGCTCCGGCGAAGGGTCAAAATGGCTCCAGATGCGTTAATGTACTCCAGTACCTGCAAGAAAATGTTACGGAGGTCGAGGGCAAAATGCCTCGACCTCGGGTGTCTCTCGGAGTGGCGTGGAAAGCGGGATAGGTACTCGTCGGAGTTGCGCTCCGGCGAGGTGATTAATGAAGCAATCAGGTGAT
The DNA here is from genome assembly GCA_037367405.1 of Ottelia alismoides. Classification (NCBI taxonomy): domain Eukaryota; kingdom Viridiplantae; phylum Streptophyta; class Magnoliopsida; order Alismatales; family Hydrocharitaceae; genus Ottelia; species Ottelia alismoides. The sequence continues at coordinate 30,416 of JAZKJV010003495.1, forward strand.
CGATTGGACGAAGAAAAATATGCGTAATGATCCTAAGGGTATGGTGAACACGAAAGGGATGCAAAGAGATGAAGAACGACCTCGATGGCCTGGGGGCCAGAGGGAGAAAATACCTCGACGGCGGAGCTTGCCGGAGGTGTGGAACACGCTCAGATATGGGGTATCCCGCCGCCTTGAAGCTCGGAGCTCGGAGCTGTCACCTCCAAGCATCTCGAGCACGACCAAAAGGGGGGAGAAATCTGGGAATTTGCGGTTCAAAATCGAAATGGAGTCAAGGGGTTGCTTAAGTATGGTTGACGGTCATGGTGGGAAGAACGAGGTGCAGTGGTGGTTGGCGTGATGCACATCCCAAGATAAGCATTGGGCGTGCAAGGCGGTCGAACGAGGAAGAAGTTTGCAGAAGACCTTGAGTCGAAAAGATGAAAGGTTGATCCTCGAAAAAAGGGTGAAAGAGGGGTCAAAACCTCTCTGACACAGCTACAGGAGTAGGACCAGGGAGTTGACCCGAGGTCAACTCTCCTGGTCCCCTGGTTGGTCCACGTGGACCAACTAGGAAAAACTCCTAAAAAATATTTAAAAATTATTTAAAAAATAGAAATAAGCCGAATTAAATAATAATTATAAAATTAAAAGTATTCGTTATTTTATGTAGTATTTTATTATGATTTTTATTTATTTTTATGACTTATATTTTTACAAGTTACCTTTTTAACCCTATATAGGTATAATACCTATGTATTTAAGTATTTGATTTTATTTTATGTATTTTATTTTTATTATTTTCATTTCTTATTTTCTAAAATTATAAAACACTTTTACATACACAAAAATATTTTTATTTTATTTTTCTGATTTATTTTGTATGTTAAATAAAATATAAGAGTGTTTTGTATAGGTATATGTATAGGCAGTATACCTATGTATTCTTTATACAAGTATTTTTATTTTTGTTTTTATTTAGATTTTTATTCTTATTTTAATGTACATAATTATTATAAATAATATTTACATAATTATAAAAATATAAAGATACAAAAATAATGAATAAATATTGAATTGAATATTTTAATCTGTACAAATATATAATGAGGGTCCAAAACTCAACTTTCAAACGGTAGCCCCGCCAAATGCGAAACCACCACCATTGGATAGATTATTTTCTTCTATATACAACTAAAGGTGAGTATGCTGCATTTGGAGTTGTTAGTTGTGAGATACGGGTCTGGGAAGTTGAGATTCTGGATTCTTATTCAGACCATAACTTTTTAACTGTACATTATTTTTCAGTGAAATCAATTTTGTATTTTTCTATATGAAATTATCTACAACTTTCATGTACAAAGTTTCTTTATTTGATGTATAAAAAGTGGAATCAAAAATAGGTCCCAAAAATGAATAAAGAATGAATAGAATGTATGGGTATATTATCTGTATTTCTGACCTTATCTCCCCCTACTTTATTCCTTGTCGACCTATTCATCAAGATGCCTAGGTCTCGGGGTTTCGGGTCATAAAATATTTACAATATTTTATTCTTTTTCTTTTCTTTATTTATTCTATAATTTTGGCTTTAATTACAGTATTTTATACACTAATATAATGCACATGCATGAATGCTAAGATGATGATTTTAATGCTATTTACAGGCATTTGCTAGGGTTTTTGGTGCCAAAATGATAGAATAAAGATGATGAAATGTGGATTCATCATGTGTATATATATTATTATTATTATTTATGATGTTATTTATATAGGGAAAAGGGAAGCTACACCGGGGGGTGCAACCAACTAGCCACACCAGGGTATTTTCTCATTGATTTTTGATTTTTTTGAAGGAAACTTTTGGGGGATTTACTTGGTTTATTGTGTGGAATATGTGTTTCAATTTTCATGCAAAACAAACACTCCTAACATGCCCATCTAGATATGGTCGATTTCAATAATTCTGAAACCGTTAAAATGTCATAGCCTTGATGGATATGATAGAAATGTCGAATTTAGTTGAAATTGGTATGATATCATGGTGATATATAGTGATTTAAATCCCTCTAGGATTCATTTCAAAAACACAAAACATCAATGAAAAAATGGTCGGGTGCAGCTAGTTAGCTACACCCCTGGGTGCAGCTTCCCCAGCCCCATTCATATACTAAAATAAATAGATATACTTATTATATATGTATAGTTATTGTATATTCATCTATATATTTTTGTCCTTTATTTTATTTTAGTGTTTCATTGATGGTTTTAAGTCAGTTTTAATATGTATATATAATATAAATAATATTTTCAAAATTATAAAAATGTAAAATTATAAAAATAATAAAGAATAAATTAAATGAATATTTAATCAAGTATACTCTACAATAGGGGTCAAAACCTAACTTTCACAACTTAACTCCAAAAAATATGAAACCACCTTACTAAATAACTTATCAAAATTTATATACATTTAAAGTAATTTTGATATATTTTGAGTTTTTATTTGAGATATATGGGTCTTCGAAGTTCGAGTTTTGGGATTTTGGTTTGAGTATAAAAAGTACATTATATATTATTTTTGTACAAACTTGATTTTATTTTTTCTATATATTATTATCTCTAACTTTTGTGCACAAAGTTTCTTTATTTAATAAATAAAAAATAAAGAATGGAATAGGTCCCAAAAATGCTTTATTGCATGAATAAAAGGATAGGGTTTTTTTATTGTAGTTTGGACTCCTATCTTCCCTACTTTATTTTTTGTCGATCAATTCATTTCTTGACTTGGTCTTGGGGTTTAGGGTCATAAAATACCTTTCATATTTTATTCTTTTTTCATTTTTTCTTTGTTCTATAATTTTGATCTTAAAAATAGTATTATTTACATAATCGATGCAATAAATAATGAATGTTATTTTATCCAAATTAATGTTATTTACATGCATTATCTAGGATTTTTAAGGCCGACGTGATAGAATAAAGGTGATGAACTAGATATTCGTCAACTATCCTTAGTCCGTATGGCTATTTGCACCTACTTTCATCCAGTACAGGAGTAAGTACAGACCATTTACGGTTCCCTATTTTACTTGAGGACGAAGCCTTACATAATGTCCTCTAAACCTCCCACTCTGCTAAGAAAATACGGACCATTTCCGGCTACCCGAGAGTCTTCACTGAAGAGTAGCTAATCATTTTCATATCAGTAGTCTAGACAGAAATCCGAGCTTTGACTCTAGTTATATGGGTCGTCTCTCACACACAAATATAGAGAATACATGCAATTCATTCTCTGGGGATTCTTCTCCCAAATCAAGTGGTGTCCTTTTATAGTCAGATAAAATTAGCAGCCCTAAAATTATTTTTCGGTTATAACTTTTTTTGGATCTTTTACAAACAACATCTAACGTATTTGTTTGTCTTTTTATTTTGACTTAAGTGAAGAAACAACTAGGTTACGCGTCCCTAGAGCTAACTACAGATGCACATACAAGAAAACAAAAAACCCTAATCTAAGCACCTATCCTTGAAAATCCACAGAAAAAAGGAGAAAAAATGCGAGAAAAACATGGTGAGTGCCATGTTCCACCGAATGCAAGACATCTGGTGAGAATGACCCCGAGAGAAAGAAGCGAGGTACAAGTCGGGATGCCCTTAAGGGGACCCTTCTACAAAATAGAAAAACGTACAAGTGCTTTTAACCTTTTACAAAGGAAATATAGAAAAAAAATAAAAGCTCTGTTCTCTAGTTCTGTCTCATGCCGCTCGAACCGTATTGTACAAACCAGAAAGGAAAAAAATCCGCGAAGTAAAAAAGAGATGATGAAAAGGAAGATGAAACCCTAAACCTATGATTCTAAAATCTACACTAGCGCTGCCTCCTCGGCAACAGCTCCATCTGAAAAATCAAACACTTGATCTAGTATTAAAAAAAAGAACAAGCAATGGTCGTTGTATCGACTGGGTGCCTTTTTACAAAAAAATATTTTATCTCATTTATACACCTAAACTTGATGTGTATAACATTAAGTATGGGAGTGTCGAACTCAGGGAGGCAAACTGTTAAAAACTAAGGTAAAAAATAGAAAATCTAAGGTAAACGGTTTCTTAATTTTTAATTGATTTTATGTGAATGTTCCGGATTTTTATTAAATTTTATGAATTTTATATTGTTTTTGTGATTTTAATATACCTATGTATAAAAATAGGTATAGATTTTATATTTTTGTGTTTGGTTTTCATTTTGAAGTTTTTATGTGTTTTAAGTATTTTATGATTTTTATGTATTTTATAGAAAACTTTATGTAAATTTATTTGGTTTTTAAAGTTGAAAACTTATTTTTATTGAAAATATAATTTTGTTTTTGATTTTAAAAATAATAAAAAGTAATAAAATATTTTTATTTTATTTTTATTAAAAAGTAGAGGAAAATCCCTTCGAAATGAGTTATTATACATATTTATATGATTTTTATCGATTTAGTTATGTATTTTTGAAGTTTTAATGTACTTATATTTTTAAAGATTTTAATATTTGATTTTAATTCTATTTTTGGTTTAATATGTAAAATATGGTAAAATATATTGTATATATTTTTATAGATTTTTAAAGGTATTTTTATTTTTTTGTACTTTTAAATGATTTATTAAAAGAATATTTTTATTTTTCAAAATATGATTTAATACTATATATTGTATGATATACTCTATTTAATACGTATTTATATTATGTTATTTTATATATTGTATTTGATTTGATATCTATTATAGTATTTAATACACTGTATTAGTGTTACATGCATAGTTATATGGAAAAGCAGGGCGTGTGCGTAAAAAGTTCAGAAAACAGTGGTATTCCACCCAAACCACCTAGGAAGCACATGCATTTCACGTGCTTGAGCTGTTTAACCTGACCTTTATGGAATAAGGAGAAACACCGAGAGTGTCCCTATAAAATTCTCAGCAAGAACATGCTCATGCATGTCTTCCTATGCTGGACTTGAAAGTAATTAATTGAATGATCATGGGCCTGTTCGTAAAAAGTCGCACCCTCACGTGAAGCGCACGTAAGGTATCAAAGTGATGGGGCGGTGCTTCTGATGAGAGGTTGCTACGTTCCACCAGATTGCAGTTGATCATGTGAACATGGATGGATCTCGATGGGCTTCTTTGTACCTGAAAAGTGGAAAAACCAAAGTTTCTAAAAAGAGCCGACAAATCCGCTTCACTTGTCGCTGAGGCGACTACTCGAACCTTTTCGCAGTTTCAATAATTAAACCATTCAGATAATTAATTAATTAAGAGTATTAGTTAAAATTTATTATACCCTACCAAAAATGTATAGAGACAAGCAAGTAAGGGTCGAGCATATGAAGTAATGAAGTAGAGCAGGCCAGATAAAAATCAAAGCATAATTTATCTCTTAAACACTTAACCAAAATGGTTTTTATGGATTTTAAAATTTTTTATTTATATTATATTGTTTTGTTTTTTTAGTTTTTAAAATTTTAATTTCCTTTCTTTTTTTATAAAAGAGTACTATAAGAATATATAAGTTTGTATATGCAAGGTAAGCTAATATAACAGAAATACCAATAAAAAGAGTCAAATTATAGAAAAAAATATTTTTTTAGATTTGACGTATTTTTTACTATTTTTCTGATTTTTAGGAAATTTTACTAATTTTTATATATTTTTAAAGTCAAAATACCTTAAAACATGGATTAATTAAATACCTACAATTGAAATGAATATGAAAAATATCAAATGATGTCAAAAATTATTCAAATCAATTTTAATACTTAAATAATAATATAAATAAAATAATAAAAAATAAAATATAAAAATATATTTTCGGAATTTTTGGGGATTTCATAATTTTATAATGGTTTTTGGAGCTTTTTAATTTTTGGGTATTTTATTTTCTATTTTTAGGTTTTTAAATTTCTATATTTGCAAAATAAATAAATAAACACAAAAAATTTTTTTATGAGTTTTTTCAAAAATATTTATATTTTTTAGCATTTTATACTATAGACATGGAAAAATTGGGCTATTTTTTATTTTTTATAAATAGTAAAAGTTCTAAAATGCTAGGATAAATATATGGAGTGAAAAAACAAGCATACATGATCCCAATGATATTTTTTTGGGATTTATATATATATATTTTCTATTTTAAATAATAAGGAAAAACCCACAAAAAATCTAAGCAAGGGCATATGTGTGAATAAAATAAAGTATAGAGCTAGAGTTGCAATTTTCCTAAAAATATATAACATGAATAATATTCCTTGGTCCAAAACTAAATACAAGAACCACCAGGGATCTACCTACAAAATGGCCATCTCACTTGGGCGGTCACGTAAGGTGAGGACTAAACTACAAATACAAAAAGCTAGAGGGTCTTGTTGCATATTTTACAAAACTTAATAAATAATAGATGAAAGTTTTATGCGTTGGGTTTAAGTTGAAAAATACCCAACACTCAGCTAGGAGCGGACGATTGAATGTAAGTCACTTGCCACGTGTCGTACTCTCCCGTGGCGCGATGACAGTTTGTCTCCTACGGTCGGTATTAGATCACCTTGCAGATCTGATGATGGGGAGAGGGATCAATCTGGCGGCGGTTGCTTTGCTGGACGAACAAGAGGATCCGACGGCTGCGAGGCGCTGAGGAAGAACACCAGATGAACCCGTCGAGGGTGAGTTTGAAATCGATGTCGTTCGCTCTTCAGGCGGATTTCTCAGCTGCAAATGCTCCCAAAAGGCTGCTAGTGTCCTCCCGTACTAGTGGAGGCTCTCAAAATGGCACGAGAAGGTCTGGATTGCTCTGGTGGAGGAGTTGCACCTGAGAGGTATCCCTAGGCTCGATGAGGCTTGATAAAGGGTCATTCTTTGTTGTTTCCTACATGAGATGTTAGAGGCAACAAAAATGGAGCTAGGGATAACTCCAAATGGTATGAATAAGTGAAGGGTGGAGGGTGTGGGCCTCTTCAGTGAGTGGCAGAGGAGAAGATGCGAAGACTTTGTTATGTACGTGAACAAGGTGGATGGGTGCGTCGGACGATCAGAAGGTGGAGGGGGAGATGATGATGATGGTGAAGGATGGGCCAAAGCAGGTCTGGAGCGATATATATGCAGTGGCGGAGCAACGAACTTTGGCGAGGGTACAAGGTGAAAGTTACGTGGAACAAAAAAGAATTAAAATAATACTAAGGTGAAATCTAGACTCCTGCTACTCTAAAGAACCAAATATTTAAAAGAAAAGAGAGCTTATCGCCGAGGAACGACGGGAGGATGGAGCTCTAGAGAGGCTTGACGAAAGGCCCAGACCTCTCCGATTCTACAGCCATGCTTATGCCTAAGGAGTGAATCCAACTCCTGTTGTCACCAGAAGCAGGAATCAACGCTCAAAATTAGCGTTTACGGGTGGAAGAAGGATCAATATTTAATTTTGCATGGAGGCGATTTTAAGTAGGGGTGATGGACGGGCTCCAAAGAATGATAAAGATGGGGGCGAATCCATGATGCTCGGATTGAGAAATGAGGTTGGCGTGTAAGGTGGTGGATCGAGGAACAAAAGTCATCAAGGAATCAACCCAAAATAGTGAATATATTGGGCTTCAAAAATTGACAAAGAAGGGGGTCAATCAAGGTGTCAGAGGCGTAGACGTAGGGTCAGAGAGTTGACCGTTGGCCAACTATAGATGCAACCTAGTTGGTCCATGTGGACCAACCAGGAAAAACCTATCCTTGAATTATTGTAAATTAAATAAAAACAGTAAATGATTCTATTAAATTAAAGTTGTAAAAATAAAAATGTTTCTTATTTTCGGTAGAACTTTATTATTATTTTTAATTATTTATTTCAAGGTATTTAGTTACAGGTTACTTTTAGGGTTTCTTTTATATGTATATCTACTTATGTTTTACTTATTTTATTTTGTATTTTTAATTTTATTATTTAATTTCCTATTTTATAAGTTTATAACTTATTTGTATATACCTAAATATACTTTTGTTGTATTTTTCTGATATAATATATACCTTAAATAAATAAGGGTGTAATATATATAGTATAGTTATTGGTATTTCATCTATGTATTATGTACACATATTTTATTTTCATATTTTATTGAGGGTATTATTTTAGTTTTAATAGATACATATATTATAAATAATATTTACAACATTATAAAAATATAAAATTATAAAAATAATAAAATGAATATTTTATTCGTGTATAGTATAACAATAGAGGCCTAAAACCTAACTTTCACACCTTAACTTCAAAAAGATATGAAACTACCTTCATAAATAGTTTATTAAAATTTATATGTAATTAAATTAATTTTGATATATTTTGAGTTTTTATTTGAGAGATATGGGTCTAGGAAGTTGAGATTTTGGGATCTTATTTAGAGTATAACTTTTACACTGCATATTATTTTTATATGAAATCAATTTTGTATTTTTTATATATTATTATCTAAAACCTACAAGTACAAAGTTTATTTATTTGAAGTATAAAAAGTGGAAGATAAAATAGGATTCTAAAAATGCATTATTGATGAATTAATAAGCGGGAATTTTATGGAATTTCTGGCCCTTGTCTCCCCCTACTTTATTCCTTATCGACTTAGTCATGAAGATGGGATTTAATAAGTGGGATTTTTTTCACCCTTTGGTATTTTATATTTTATATTTTTATTCTTTATTCTATAATCTTGGCATTAAAACAACATTTTATACAATATTTATACAACAAAGAACGAATATTAATTTATGTAAATTAAGGGTATTTACATGCATTATCTAGAGTTTTTAAGGCCAAACATGATAGAATAAAGGTGATGAAATAGAGACTCATAAGTATTGTACGATCAAATGTTCATCAACGGTTGTAGACAGACCTCGGAGGATTATGTTCTTCCCCAAATTACAAGGGCGACGGTGAAGGAGAAGCTCTACTCCGTTCCAGATGCGATGTGTACGATAGTGGATTTTGATATGATCTCCGATCTTTGTCTCTTCGAAGGAATATGCTTCGATTGCCGGGATGTTGTAACATCTGGAGTAAGGCACCCAAACCTGATCGATTCCAGGTGATGAACTTGATTTGCAAGTACCGCACTTCATCGATTGAATCTGATAGCTCTCTTTGCTTCTAGTGTTAGGAACCGCAAGTTCTTCGAGGCAGAAGATACCTGTGCCTCGAACGATCAGTTCCTCATCTTCAGCTTTGGCCTCGATCTAATTAGAGCTCCAAATGTTGCAGATAGACATGCAAATAGATCAACATCTCGAGGATACCACAACCAAATCCAAATAGGAAGGGATGGATGGGGAAGCTTTGTCGGGTGAAGGATGAAGCTCCAGGGCTCAAATCCTAACAGATTTGAAGTGATCAGAGGTAAGGGAAATGTGGAGAAGCGGAATGGATCACGTAATGCGATGATGATCAGAAGGATTTGGTGTTGAATTGAAGAAACAGAAGAGTAGTAGGATGGAGGAGGATCAGGAGAAGGATCTAAGGAACCTAACCTGGAATAAAATGTCGATGGTGCATGTATTCTCCTGGGAAGAAGCTCCAAGGGCCGTGATCTGCAATGCGACGGTGCCTCGCGATGGTTATGTGTACGTGCGACGAAGATGATCCTTGACACCGGCGGTTGATAGCATCATCCCACTCCTCTCTCTCCTCGCTGCAGTGACAGACAGAGGAGCCGCTGTCACCCTCACTCTCTATTTTCGGATCTCACTGGACTGGAGAGGTAGAAAATGGCGGATGTGGTCTCGATGGGGTTGGGTGCCCTATTTATAGGATGGGTAACTTGGATCCCATGTCGTCGAATGGCATCACCATCGTGGGGTCCGGTCACCACGTGGTAGTTGGGCAACCAACCTAACAACCAGTGGTTGGTTTGTTGACAACCGGAGGAGAAGAGGAGGAAGGAGGAGGCACGACACATGGAAGAAGAGAGATGGGGAAGAAAGGAAGAGACGTGTGCGGGGGAAGCGCAAGAGAGTAAGAAAAGGAAAAAAAGGTGAAAATAAAAATAATTACGATTTAATAATTAATGTAAAAATTAAGTATATAAATTAATAATCAAATAAATTAATTATAGAATAAGAAATAAATAAATAGATAAGTAATTAAATAAGAGTGAAATATATAATTAAATAAATAATTAAATAAATTAATAATTAATTAAATGATAAAATAAATAAATAAATTTTATTTCTTTTAGTTAAATAATAGAATATTAATAAATTATGTGAATATGAGAAATGATATATATATATATATATTAACTAAGATAAAATTAAAATAAATTATACATTTTATACCAATATGGTCCTACAATCCACTTTTTGTATATTAACTTTGATTTTAGCGAAATCCATGTCATTTGATAGATAATTCTATAAAACGAACTCTAAAAGTGACTACGTCGAATTCAGAGTCCATATAGCCGAGTTATGAGGTCTAGAAAATTTAGGTCACGACTTCATGGCTTTGAAAATTATTAGCTTTTTTCACTTAAGTTATATTTTTCTATTGATATTTATAAACATATTGGACAAAGAATTAAGTTAAACAGAGTTAAGAATAATTAATTAGAAAATTAGAATGTTTATACATATAGTACTCATAGACAAAGAGGCCCAAACGTCAAAACTCATCAGTTTTATTCTAATATTTTGTTGATATTTTTAATAAATAATATTAATTATAAAACAAAGTTTAAAAGTGAGTTTCTCAATTTGGAGTTTTATAAATAGTTATGAACCTCGGAAGTAAGCTTTTACGACTTTTTTCGGTTCATCACAATTAATTGCTTTTGTAATGAATAATTTTTCTAATATTTTTGTAAAATAATAAATATTTTTATAAACAACTTTTGTAAAGGTAATATTTTGATTTGAGGTTTTCTTGATGATAGATAAAATATGTGAATTATTTATAATGTGTAAATGTATATTTATGGCCTTAATTTTCTATTATTTTTATAAATCAGAATCCTTATCTCCCTATATTTATTTATTTTATTGACCAAGTCAATATTGACCTGGTCTTGAGATTAGGATCAATCTATATATATTTTATAGACATCCTTCTTTTATTTTATTTTTCCTTTTCTCTTTTTTTATTTTATTTTGAATAAAATAAGTATTAAATATATAATATTACCAAATATGATTAGAATGTTAATAATTGAGAATTAGTGAATATTTACATACATTTTATCAAGGACTTTAACCAAAATGAAAGAATAAAGACAATGAATCATGGATTAATCAAAGACTACGAATTGCATCAGAACACATCATCAGCCATAATATTAATCAAACCTATATATATATATATATATATATATATATATATATATATAGTCACCCATACTTGAAATTTTGGCGTTTAACATCAAAGTTGGGTGGTGATCTTCTATGTCTTGCTGCCAAAAGTCAAAATAATAATATACAAAGCTTCCACTTTCAGCTGCGGATTAATTAGCATGCATCGTTAATTAATCTACGTGGGGCTCCATCACACACACGACTTGTATTTTTCGATTAATTAAACAGCTAAAATTATCCCAACAGCTAAAATGGTATATACCTTCTAAAACAATTCTTTTGCCTATACATATTGAGTTGACAAGGTGGATATATAATCGTATAAATAATCCAGCCTTCCTTACAAAGTTGAGAGGTTAACTAAAACTTAATTCTCAACTCTCCATCATATAATTAGCTTATTCATTTATTTGTATTATTGTTTAATATCTACGTCGAACTTTCGTGGACCTTATGATGTTCGTCATGAACAAGCATTATATATAATATTATTAAGAATACATCACGCATTAATTAAACTAATATGTGGTGATCCACAGGATATTTATGAATTTAGAAGCAAGGAGGAATATTCAGAGAACTAATTAAAAAAAACCGGACGATACATGCCCACGAGAACATTATTTAAACAAATAACATATCAGAAAAAAAAGGGAAGAGATTGATTGGGAGGAGAAAACCAGCATCATCAGGTCTTCGTCCACTTCAAAAGATACACACAAAATACAAGCAGTTTCATGTATATAGTTAATTGGCAGGTGAAGAAGTCGACAGTGACATCAGAATATAGTAATTAGAAATAATAGTTCGCTTCTGGTGATCCACTGATGTCGACGTTGCTAAATAGACCGATGTTTTTAAATCAAATTGAAAATCGAATAGGAAATCTTATCAAAATCATCGGATTGGGATGAACTATGTAATCAAACCGGTTCAATCGGATGATGATGTCATCATTATTTAAAACTGAATTAAACTGGATCGGTGAGAAAAAAGTGATTGAACTGGATAATCAAATCGAAATGGAACAATCACTACAAGGAAAACAAGTTGTGGCTACAGAACTATATCCACGGATATGAGGTTTGTGGCCACAGAATTGGGCTCTTGCCACAATACGTCGTGACCAGTAGCCGTAGCTACAAGTCTCGTCATGAAAGTTCTCTAACCACGAATATGCCGTGGCGACTACAAGTGACCACAGAACTTGTCGTGGCCACAGAACTTGTCGTGGCCACAACTCTTGTATGAAGACTTTGGCCACAAATTGTAGCTACGAGAAACTAGTGGCCACGTAATTGTCGTGACCACAAGTTTCCATAGCCACATTCCGTGGCCATAACTCATTTTTCTTGTAGTGAATATATATATATAGACAATTAAATATATTTGAAATATAAATAAAATACATAGACAATGTATATATTTCATACTATATATAAATTATTTTTCCGTATGCACCATCAAATGTCACACACACACACACACACACACACACACACACACACACACACACACACACATATAAATGAGGCTACTCCCTGGTTGTAGCCAATTGGCTACTCCCACCCCTATTTTTCTCCTATTTTTTTTGAAAAATAAAAATATGTATATTCATTACTATATCCCCCTAACATGTCATTCCAATTTCGTGAAAAATAGAGACTTCTATGCCCTCCATCTAAAAGGGGTCAATTTCAGCAATTCTGAGACCGTTAAAATTTGGCAGTCTTGATGGAGGGGATAGAAGTCTCGAATTGAGTCGAATTTTTAATGATACCATGACGACATATTGTGATCTAAATTCCAATAGGTTTTAGTTAATAAAAATAAGAAAACTACAGAGAAAAATAGGAGGGAGCACGTAAGTTAGCTACAACCACGGAGCATACTCCTTTTTCCCATATATATATATATATGTGTGTGTGTGTATATATATATATATATAGAGAGAGAGAGAGAGAGAGAGAATTTGGACAAATTGCTTTATAACATAATCATAGTTTAATTATATTTGAAGTCCATTTCAATTGTGTCACATAGTTGATTAGGAGTTTAAAATAGGTAACCCAAAGTCATAGGTTCAACTCCCACTACCAATATTATTTTTTAAAAAAATTAACATTCAATGCTGTTCAACTTTAATTGAACTAGGTTAAACCATGTTAAAAATAATAGGTTGAATCGGAGGTATTGTTTAAAATTTGATTTTTGAACTGAACTGACAAGAGACGTTTAACCAGACCAGTCTAAACCCCATCCACCGATCGGACCGATCGAACCGGCCGGTCCGTCCGATTTGGTTTAAAAAACACTGATATAGACTCTGTAAACTAATCTTAATCAACACAGAAATTAAGAAGAATTAGAGGAGAAGACGATGCCATGCACCCAGTGTCGTCCCTGACATTTCATAGGCCCTGGGCAAAAGAAAAAATTGGGCCCTTATAAATTTCGACGAACAATGCGCCCTTATATAATTCCATGACTTTAGCATTGAGTTGTTCACTGAAATTTCGATTCTATAAGGGCTCATTTTTTTACGAGTAGTTTCACCAAAAAATCGATTCCATAAGAGCTCATTTTTTAACAAATTGTTTCATCAAAAAATTCGATTGCTCATTTTTCGGTGAGTTGTTTTACTAAAAAAATGATTTACATGGCCTCATTAGGACATACTATATTTTTTTCTAAATTAAAGGCTGAATACATGTAAAAATCGACCACTCAAGTTGATGGAGCCCTTGACCATTGCACTCGTAAACTACCCTCATTGACGACATTGATATTACTATGAGATTCACGCTATTACTACCGAATAAATACCTTACTAGACAAAATCATTCTTAAGCGAATGGTTTACTATCCAAACAAATTCCTCTCTTCAATTAATCTTCAATGTACAATTGCAACACTCACAACTGTCCCTGCTATTGTTTTCATTATCTCTTTGGACGAAGGAAATAATGGCATAAAGTCATTATGCTACAAGGAAATACAACAACTACGTGGGTATTTGAACTCGCTCTTATTTTATGAATACAGAGAGGATATACATAGTTCAATATAGCATATGCCTCGTTATCTTGTATCTATAAGTATTTCACGATGAAAGCAGGAGCCAAATCTGTTCGTTTCCCAATGCAATATATGTTATATATTAGCTAAACTTATTACAATCTATCTCAACATTAGCAGCATCCAGAAAAATATAAGAGACAGATTAAAAAGAAAATCACACATCTTCCATCCATTGTTGATAATAACACAATTATACTAATTCGCATGCAATTAGCCACATTGAATCTCAATTAACAATCCGTACGATGCTATGAAATTTATCCCTCGATGTACAATGCACGCGTGTCCTGCTGTTGGTTAACAATAAATCCCTAAACAAAGCCACAATCCCAGAAACTTAAAAGAATTCTGAATTGTGAAACAAGAATAGAAGATTTAAAAAATACGATAACAAAATAACAAAAGAATTACCAGTGTTGTTCTCATTCGAATTTTTCGGGAGAGATAGATCGAGAGAACATAACAACAAAGATATTGAGAAAGAGAGAGGTGGTGATGAATTAAATTAAGAATTGCTTAACAAGGTAAAATGCAATCATTGAGTAGAGGATTTCATGGAAAGAGCAAACATCTTTTCCATAATTGAGAATCTGACAATAGAAATATTAAGGGATTTTATCACTTGTGCCCCTCCGAGATATCGCAATTTCAGTTATGCCCCTATCTTTTTGGTAATATCAGTTGTGCCCCTCAAAACTTTCTCCGTCATCAGTTGTGCCCTTCCGTCAAGTTGACCGTCAATGAATTGACTTAACCATGGTTTTTTCAAATCTTGGTGTGGTTAAGAGGTGTATTATGGTCAAAATAAAATCAAATGAGAAGGAGGGTTGGGGAGGAGGTGCGGGGCTGTGGAGGAGGTGTGGGCTGGCGGCAGGGGCTGGGGGAAGTGAGTGGCTGCGGGAGGGAGAAGATCCTTCGTCCCGGTCACATTGAACGGCGGATCCAACTACCAGGTATGGATTGATTACTCCGATCGGAGGCTCAACGTCACCATCGCGCCGGTTTGCCTAAAGGGGAAGCCCACCCGCGCTCTCATCTCCCATCCGGTCGATCTCTCCGGCATACTGCAGCCAGAGATGTACGCCGGATTTTGCGCCTCCACTGGAAAGCTCATACAGAATCACCAGATCCTCGGATGGAGCTTTAGCAACTCCAACCTCTCCCTCGCTGCCGGCCTCATCACCTCCAGCCTCCAGGACTTTACCCTCCGTCCAGGCATATCATCACGAGCACTGATCGCCGGCGTCTCCTCAGCGGTTGTCTCCCTGCGGACCCCAGAGACGGCACAGGAGGCGGAGGAATGGGAGTCGGAGTACTGACCCCATCGGATCGCGTTCGGCAAGATCGCGGCGGCTACGGGGGGTTTCGCAGCGGGGAACCTGATCGGATCGAGCGGCGACGGGAGGGTGTACAGAGGGGAGCTCTGTGGCGCGACGGTGGCGGCGTCAGGGAGGGGAGGGGAGCTTGGGGCGGAGCTGGGCGGCACGTGGCAGGGGCGGCGCCGGGGAGGGGAGGGGAGCTTGGGGCGGAGCTGGGCGGCACGTGGCAGGGGCGACGCCGGGGAGGGGAGCTCGGGGTGGAGCTGGGCGGCACGTGACAGGGGCGGGGGCGGAGAGGGAGGAGGAGGAGGAGGAGGAAGAGGATGGGCAAGAGGAGGAAGAAGAAGAGGATGAGGAAGAAGGTTAAAATGACCTCCTAACTTTTTTTTAAGTAATTCCGCCTATGTCCTCAAAGTTAACGGCCGTTTGCACTGTGGATGGACGGTCACTAACCCGAGGGGCACAAGTGATAAATTAGCAAGTTTTGAGGGGCACAACTGATATTACCAAAAAGATAGGGGCATAACTGAAATTGCGATATCTCGGAGGGGCACAAGTGATAAAATCCCAAATATTAAAGTAGATGAAGATCTAAAGGGCCTATTTTCGGCCCTGCATGCACCATCCATATAAGGTGACGTCGACAGGAGAAATATTATATTACTATTTCTACGTACAACAGCTGTGCTTCGGAAAGAACCCTAAAAAACTCTACATCTCATATAATATCTGTACAGACATACCGACCATTCATGGCATAAAACCCATGACTTCGGAAAATTGGATGAGCGATGCAGTAAATATTATACAATAACCTTCGGGCTGGTTACCTGAAATCCTTCTAATCCTAGTATGGTACCGTAAGAAATTACTCTACACCGACTAGACGACAGCAAAGGTTGCTATCGCCGAGCGGCGGTAGCATTACCTTTGCAGAAGCAATCCGGGAAAGGATTAGCGTAGAAGCTCTCCTCTAGCCTCGGTGGGAGGCCCGATCGCCTCGGGATCGGGTATCCCAACCTCCCTCTGGGATGATACTTCTTCACCCCTTTGACGAATTGCTCCCACGTTATCTCACGTCGGTCCATCTTGTCGACCAGTTGCACGAACTTCTCCCTGATGCATTCATGCGAAAACAAAGTCGATTTGTTAGTCGTAGAAATGTTAGCTGTCTAAGGACGATTCAGTGACTAGTTTGATTGATCGATCACCTGTCAGGATTGATGGTCGTCCTGAACCCCTCGAACTTCCTATGCCCTTGCACTGCCTTGGCCATGTTACCGTCATAAGTATACATGAACACATCGCTCTCAAGCGCGACGACGTAGTCCACTGCAGCTAGACGGTTTTGGTAGCTCCTCAATGCCTGGAGCTCCTCCGGCGATGCAAGAGTGGAGTGTGTGTGTATGTTGGGGAATTCAGCTCGTAGAGCATCCATGCTCTTCTCTCCGTAGATCGGCCCCGCGACGATGTAGATGTTCGTCTCTCGGGGATATCCCATCGCCTTCAAGAAGAGGGCGGCCTCACGAGGACACATCGGGCAACCGCCTTGTATCCTCCTCTCGCCGCTATCGATCTCCTTCTCCTTCCAATGCTTGACATTGTAGCGCATCACGCGTAGCTCCTCGGCCTCCTTGGTGGTGAGGTTGTGGCTACATCCCGTGAAGGCTAGCATGTCCTTCTCGTACCGAAGGTGCAACGCGATGAATTGCGGGCTCCTTTGTCGCAGTCGCTCAGCCAGCTTCCTCCCCAGCTCCTCGATCTCCTTGGTGTAGCGAAGCGCCTCGTAGTTGGCACGGCACCGGAGCTTTTGGAAGGAAGGGGGGAGGCCGTTGTTCGCGAGGCGCGAGTCCGTGTGGGTGAACCTCATCACCTTGTGCTTCTTCAAGAGCTTGTGCAGCTCAAGCTTGTAATAACTGCCCTGTTAATTAATTAACGTGTACATGTATATTTAATCCATGCAGAAGAAATTATAGAAAGAAACAAATGCTGATATTAATTACTAATCAATACCTTAGACCATGAGATGGGAGCCCTCTCTAGGGGTTTGATGGATGCATACTTAGGTGGGAGGGACTCTACGACGTGGATATCGTCCTTTAAAACCTCCATGAAGTGCCTCCAATTAAATATATCCTTGAAATCGCTGCAGAATCCCAACATAATTAATTGCAAGTTCGATTACTTGCAGAAACAAAAAGTACAGAACATGCCTCGGATCCGTCCAAAACGAAGTATGATCGAGAGAAGGAAGCACGAGGGTTGCGTTCATCAATTTGGCTATCGCCACCATGTCGCAAATCTGCAAAAATTCAAAATTTAACCCAGTTATTTAAAAACCCAAGATTCCAGACGAAATTACATGGCTTCCTCTAGAAACTTGAGATAGTTTAGAACGATTATATATACCCCCATTCTCATTTGATTCAACCCACCATTGGCATGGACGAGAAGGTACCCATCAGCTGCAGTATTTGTCCCTGAAATCATCGAGTAAGAAATATTTGAAATTATGATTGAACTAAACATGATAATATATAGTAGCCATTGTGGTTTGATGACAATGCTTACTGTATCGGTTCCTTGGACGTTTTATGCACTTTTCATACTTATTTGTAGATTCTCTAATCAAAAGCTCGGGCATCTGTGTATAGAAAGGAAATTCCAGAGAATTAGCATATATTTTTGTATCCTTAACAATCATTAAAATTCAAGTGCAGTGATTCTGGGATTTATTTAATTAAAGATGGTATCCTACAGATCCTGCTTCTGTAGGAAACAAAGATAAGAAAAAGCTGTAGCAATATTTTTCAGATATTCGAATTAGAAAAAAAAACAGCAATGTACATCCGTACGTGCTTACGCAGAAGAACAAAAAGGAGGAGCCAATGGCGAGAGATACGGAAGAACCACAAAAGCGGGAGCTTTCCAATCCTAGACATAAAACTCTAATTTTGAAAGAAAAACACCCATATTCTTCGGAACCGGATTCAAGAGAACCCACCTCAGATTACGACAGAATTCAAACAAAAAAGGCGTGATATCGATTTTTTTAAAAAAGAAGCATTTCAGTTGAGCAGAGAGGTTGCAGATGATGTGAGCATATAATAATAATAACAGCACACCGTAGGTCTGGAGGACAGGGAGGTGTGCAGAGGCTTTGCTGCGCGAGGCTCCTCATCGCTCTTGAGATTCTGAGGTTCAACGGCGCCGAATTCACGATGCTGTTGGAGGTGGTTATGGTGGAGGTGGGTCTCGCCGGAGCCGACGGGAGGGCCGCGTAGGAAGGCGGAGACAAGGAGGAGGATAACGAGGAAGAGGAAGATGAGCCTTTTCCTGCCCCTTCCACCTCGAGAGGAGGAATGTGAAGAGCAGGAGGAAGAGGATGACCCTTCCAAGGACTCGAGGTCCCTGTCGTGGTCCGGGAGCATCGGGGGTGACGTCCCCCACGTCCGGGACGCGCCTCCTGGTGGCGCCGGAGATGGGGTTCATGGTGGGGCTCGCCATGGGCATCACAACGTACGCATGAGGACGGGAGAGAGAGAACAGAGGAAAACAGAGGAGGGAAAGGGGAGAGAGTGAGAGATGGAGAGGGAACGGAGGAGGGAGTTTCCCCACAACCGTCTTCAGAGTTTGGAGTCGTGTGTTTATTTTTCCAGAGAAAAAAAGAGAGGGAAAGCGATATATGTGGGTATCTATTTATATCTATCATATTATATAATCCCTCTTCTTCCTTCTTCTTTTCCTCTGTTTATATCCGTAGCTGTAAATACTAAAATATAAATCAGAGAATTTCGTTAGTGAGATTAATCACTGTGCACTATCATGGATAAATAATTCAAAATTATATACGTAGAAAAATTCTGATTTAGCCCATGCAGATTTAAAAAAAAATAAATTCGTAAAAAATATTATTCATCATAGGGTAAAGAACAAAAAAGGCTACACAAAAATGAAACTATTTTAATATGGAAACCTATAAAATTCATGCCAGAATATACCACGTTCTAGAATAGCCCTCATTAAAAATAAAACTTCCACTATTTTACATTACTTTACTTCACAGTAGCACAAGCCCTACTACAAAGCTTCCTTCTTAAGATTTTTCCATGAAATACTTTTTTCCTCCACCAAAAAGAAAGTAATAATTTTGGTACTTGTGTACAGCAATGTACAAAGTAATATCTTGTTATTGTATAAATTAATATACAAATTTTTATAGCTTTAAAGAACTTTGAACAAGGTGCGAGGAGAAAGATGAGCATTTTGATATTTTACAACGATAAAGACACAACTATAGATCAAACAGTGAGCTTGTAGATAACAATCACACAAAATGCTACACATGTAATAAAATTCAATTGCTGAAGTCAATCAACCACTAGTGACACATGCATTTTTGCAAGAAAAGTTAATTAGCTAAAAGCCTTGAGTACAATATTCTTGACACGATATTTCAACCTTGAATATTTCAATCCTTTCCACCAATAGTTGCTTTATGAAGGGTAGATCAACCTTCTTCACAACTTGCAACACTAGAAGCCACTAATGTTGGAGTTATCTCGTAAATCGAAAGATGAGATCCATTAAGTCGGCTACCTCGTACAACATTAACTAAGAACAATAAATACTCACAAGCTCAAAATGCAATACACTATAAGGTTAGATAGGAATGATCTCACATATCATAATTGCACAAAGTCTAAAGCTTGAAGTTAAAGTAAGCAGAACTTCTCATTTTACAAAGATTGAAGTTGGATCATGTGAAGATTTGTTTTTGCAACACTAGAAAGAATGTAGTGACTAAGTATAGTGATTGTAGAAAACAATTTATTAGGGTCTTTTTAATAGGGTTCAAAAGGACACCATACCTTTTTTATGAAAATACACAACTTTCATAAAGTATGACCACCTATTATCACTAGAATTAGTCTACTGAGATGTATAGAAAGTACAGAGATATGGTAATCTAAAAGAGAATCTTCTATTGCCACGTTATCAATAGTTTACCTGAGATTGAGAAAAGAGAATCTTCTATGCTAATCTAAAAGGGCTAGTCTCATCTCCAGATCCAACCGAAAGTTGGACAAGGTCTTTTTGAGGTGCAAGCCCCAGTCTAGAGCTATACAAGGAGGTAGGCCTCTCATGGAAAGGACATAAAAAAGCAGGCATCCTCAGGGTCTCCTAAATAGGAGGGAAGAGAGCCCTAGTGATAAATTCATGATTTGTCATCTTATCTCTCATTTATTATCTCTCTTACTTAAACTATTCAATAATATTTACCCTTAATTTACTATCATTAACATCTAACCGTATGTATATAATTAAGCTTAATTATTGTAGATAAATAAACAAATTTTTGTGCATTCATTTTATGTGTTTTCTTATTATTAAAATAATTTCCATAAAAAATATATTAATATTGTACATATTTGTTTTTATCATTAATTAAAATTTTAAAATCAAAAAAATCACAAAAGAAATTTAAATAATTATTTTATTTACTTAGAACTACTTGTAAAAAAATTATATCTATGTACTTTGTGTTCTATAAACTTGTAGATCTTGAAAAGATATACAACTTTCATGTTCAAAATTTTTTCATTTGAAACTTGTAAATATTTCTTTTTTATTTTTTATTTATTTTCTATTTTCCTTTTTGACCATGTGGCATCTCCACAACTACACGCGTGTCATGCCCCTTCTTTGCCACCCACCTTCCCTCTCCATCGTCGGATCTATTATGATGGATTGGATCTCATCTGCTCCTTCCCGCTCACTCCACCACATATGATGAGATCATCAGATCTCATAAGAGCCATACACATGTGTCTCTCCCCTAGTCGTTGGATCTAGGGATCCAACGGATGTGCTCCATCGTCAACCTCTAGCACCCTTTCTTTTCATCTCTAACTCGTAAATATCTGCGCTTTGCCTTTTTTCTCTGATTGCTCCGAGCGACTTCTCCACATCCTCGGACTTCAGGTCAAACCCCTAACATACTGATGAGTCTCTGTTGGATCATCATTATTCTATCTTTTTATCATCAAAAAGTAAGAATTTAATGGGAAATTTTCATTAATTCTGCATCTCTGTCAATAAACCATTCACCTTTGACACTCAACCTAATTATTAGATTTAATTATTAACATTTTATTTATTTTCTATTTTTTTAAAAAATCTCTAAAAATTAGGTTAATTATTGTATATATTTATTTTAGCTGTAAATAGTATTAAAAATACAAAAATATAAGAACCTTAAAATAAGTATTTTTAAGTCTTTAAAAATGCTTGCAAAAATCCTCCTTTGTAAAATGAACTCTTTTGACTTTTTTGTCAACATAAAACTTGTCGATCTCATCGAGATATACAACTTTCATGGTTTGACTTTTTGTTGATTCGTACTCCTACTATTTCTTTTTTAATTTTCTTTATTTTTCTCATTTTTGAATTTTATAGAGCAACCATGTGGCACCCTTTGGGCTGCCCACATCGCCACACCTCACTCCGCCACCCGACCTTGCTCTCTACCTTGGATCTCCTTCTCCTCGCCTTAATCATAGCCACCCATCTCCCTTCATCTTTGATCATCATATCTGTCCTTTGAATTGATCCTCGCCTCTCCTTTACACCCTAATCTTGACCATATGATCATTATTAATCCAATGGCCCTCTGTTCTCTATGTCGCCCCTCCTTTTCCAACCATAAGATCTTGATCCTAACTCCTTCCAAACCGTTCGCTCCCGCCTCTACCTTTATCACTTGATTAGATTTGATGGATCTGATTTAAGCCCCTCATCCGTGCCTTAACCCTAGTCGTTAGATCCCCTGATCTAACAGCTTGGAACCCGTCACCTACCTCATGAAACCCCCATTCCAGACATTATGTAGAGGAGAGAAGGTCAGACGTGAACGGCAAAATAGGAAGGGAGAGAAGGCTAGGAGGAGCTCCGGGTGCCGACGCACGACGTTGACTACCGTGTCACTGTGCCTCCACCCTGCTGAGCTCCTTGTACCGGCTGATCGAGTTCGAGTAACGACCCGAGCTTCATCTGAAGACCAACCCGAGTTGCATCGCTTCTCCATTCTTCTTCCCAATTCCTTCAGGTATGAAAATTTTATGTTTTCTTTGGTTTCTCTGATTTTATCCCACGCACACACTCTATCCCACCATCACTTGACCACCCGATGACCTCTGCCATGTCACCTCCATGTCCGCCAACACCTCAGACCACCTTTCCCCTTCCTCAGAACCCCCTCCACGTCGATCCCCTTCCTCCGTCTCTATAGCGGAGGAGCCCGCCGGGCCACCCCTTCTCCACCTCGATCAGGTCCCCATTCCATTCCCTCTCACTCACAACTCACTCATGCACACACGCTTTGGCTATTCGTAACTCTATTTGCAGCCATCTCTTCAATGGTCGGAGCTACACGCCTTGCTCCGATTCCAGCTTCACCTCTGACGAGCAACCAATGCAGCACCATCCCCGGACCTCCCGTGCCTCCTCCTCCATCATACCTTCATCGACAACGCTCCAAGGGTCTGCCCCGAGCTCCATCGTGGATGGAGGGGTGGGGAAGGGCTTCAGATGCTTTGTTGGAGCCCCAAAAGCACCCCACCTGCATGATAAAGGAAGACTGACCCGAGCTACATGTGCCATTGGATGGCAACCCTCTGGCGTCCATCCAATGGCTCAAGGTGAGCCACGTCGCTCGTACAACCCTCCAGGATCGGGACAACTGGGTCATACACCGAGCCACCTCCTAAAGCGCTCGAGCCCTCCACGTGCCATCCGAAGCTACAACCTCCCAAGCCAAGTCCCCCCCTTGCGTAACTCGTACCTGAGGGGCTGGGTTAATTGCACAAACGACCCCAAACGTTTCAAGATTCACATCCAGGTCCTCCAGGAACGTGCCTCACGTGCGAGCCTGGGGTAAATTATACAGGAGGCCCTACTGGCTTTGCACAATTACAGAAAAGCCCCCTCCATAAGGAAATTTTCATTTGGGCCCCTCTAGCTTTTATTAATTATAAATAGGTCCCTCCTAGGGCCTATTTGTGATATTTATATTTATTTTTTATGATTTTTATTACAATTATTCCTTTGCACTATTTTATTCATATCTTGAGCATTTTAAATCCAAATTGAATGATTTCAGTTTCATTGTGTTGCATAATTTATTCTCTATTTAATAACTTGATTTAAATTCATAATTTAACACTTAATTAAATGTTCTAATTTTTATGATATATAGTATCTTTTACTCTATAAATCTTTGCCATTAGTAGATACTTGATCTCATTTTTGAGGCTCCATTCATCACTGAAATCAACATTTATTTTATTGCTCATTTTGGGGAATCTTTGTACATATTCATCAGCATGCATATAATTCAAATTTCATCTCTTTTAATTGCATCTAAAACCAAAGAAAAATACATGCATCGTATTATTCAGTCTTTGCATAACACTTAATCTTTGCATCATTTTATTTGCATATTACATCTGCATTTGTATGAAGACTTAGACCTAGTCTAATGAAAATAATCACTCACTATATAATCAACAATTTTAGATAAATAGACGAAGAGGCTCATGTCCCTGTATTCGACCTTGGTATATTTGTCAAGTAAAAATTGTTCCACGACATTCAAAGATTGTGGCTTTTGATCGATCGTAATTAGCCTCCTATACTGCAATATTGGATTATTAAAGAGATCTTTTTCACATCATCAGATGGCACCGTTACCGGGGACATGGCTCATCTTTATTTGTTTGTTGAATTTTATTGCATTATTTTTTATGTGATTATTTTCAAAATTTTAGGTCTTCCCATTGTGTTGCTTTTGCATCATTGTTGATTATTTTTCTTTTTCTGACAATTTCTTTGTAGTAGGGACAATGGAGACTGAGGATGCTTGAGACCCACGGATACATGGAGTTGGGAGCTCCCGTTGTGAGGAGCCGTAGAGGAAATTCAGGAAGATTCAAAAAGCTAATCAACATTTTATTCATGAAATTGTTGTAAAAAAAGGGGAAAAAAGAAAAAAATGTATCATGTGCATTTCTGCGGTCCTCGTTCGAGTGCTCACATGTGTAAAAAAGAGACTGTAGATCACTCGATGATCTACCCCTATCCCCCTTTTCCATCCTTCCATCTCAGTGCATACACACCCCTCCCACATCTCCATCATATTCATCTATGAAAATACAACCCCCTCTCCTCTAACCTTATCCAACCATGGGTCTCCCAGCCCCAAATCCATATCCAATACTTAGGTTATTTTTAGCCTAAGTATACTTAGATCATTTTTGACCTAAGTATAAGGGGGAAACTTTGAGTCAATTCCGCTATATCACCTTATTTTTGACCTGAGCCATGGCTTCATATCATTTTCTGCTATGTGGACATATTAAAAGTTAAGTATATGGGGTATACCGTATATGTTGTATATACTTTAGCCATATCTTGTATTTTAAAATTTTTTGAAACTTTTTTTGGGCTAGGGTTTTGATATTCTGGTGAACTGGTTTTTATAAAACTGTTGTAAAAATCTTTTTAAAATTGAAGGACTAACTATATTGTAATTACCATTAACTCTATTTAAAAAATTCATAAAAATCTGAAAAATTAAAATCTTTTCTTTGGTAGATATTATGATTACTAAGCTTAGAAATCAGTAGTTATTTCTCAATGAGGGAACTACGATCTCCCTCAGCAGAGTGGGTGGTTAGAAGATAATGCGAATGACACCATCTTGAAGTAATATAGGTAGCCATCTAACGTTGTGTACTTACACACTTACTAGTTGAGAATGTATACAAAATATTCATATGAGCTTAGATCATTCATTATATCTCTAAAGAATTAAAAAAATCATAGAAAAATGCAAAAACTAAAAATAACAAAAATTCACTAACTTTGGAGTTGGTGTATTCCTGACATGTTCATTATCACTCAAGGCTTGAGGATTCGAAGACACTTGATTTCTGAGATCTTGAGAGACTAAGTTAGCCAGACTTAGTCATTAGGGTTTTGAACTTAATAATCCACACTTCCCTAGTTTGAGGATTTGAGCGTTACATTGCACTCTTCATCTCTACCTTTTAAAGAATATGATCGACACATCACTCACAACTGCATGATTGATGAGATGAGTTGAGTTATCACTTGAGGAACTGGGACTGGTGATTTGAGTCTAGAATCGATTTAATGATACATGAGGATGAGATAAAGTCAATGAAGGCTTCAAGAAATCTGTCGGCATAACCTTAGCCAATATTCGAACAAGTTCGCATGCTATAGTTTGATATTTACCAATGTGCCATGGTGTGATGAAAACTAATCAAATTGTTTATTAGTGTGCATCAACTTTTGGTAAAAAGAGCAGAGCTAGCCAAACATTGAAATAATTCAAGAGAAGTTCTCTCAAAGAAAATCTCTATCATTACAAATACAAATTCTATGAGCTTCCACCAAAGGCGAGCGCTTCCAACCATTTCAAAGTGTCCAGTTGTTCCAAATGCTATTAGGACCAAGGAGTTGGGCTAGAATCAAAAAAGGGCTCTACATCGTATAGTGATACAAGTTTGGTGTCAAACGTATATTAGATACTCAAAGGAGATACACCCCGGGCAACTCCTAGGAAAACAAGTGCAGACGACTCCGAATTCTCTTGACGAAAACATTAATGACGGAGAAAAAAAATATACACAATCCTATGCCCTCCATCATATGGTAGTCCATCTACACGTTCAAGTCTGATAAACTAATGAGATAGTTGATTGAAGCAAGAACCGACATATTCCCTAGTGTCGAGTATTAGGTCTAATGGAGAGTCTACTGGACTAGAAGTTTGGGTGACATCTCGACTCGATTCTCATGAATGCAATACACTAATTGTCATATCCTTATATTGTATGTACAAACAGAGAATCTGATAAATAGAGAAGTTAGATTCCTTTTAACTAGAGCATGTTTGAGCCCAAAATTTTAGGATCACTCAAATTAAGGGTTTTCGATGAATTGAGCCTTGTAAATACACATTGATGAAACCCAGTTTCAGTATATTAATTCACAAATATTAACCCCTAGCTTAGACTAGTGTCAATAAAAAAGTTAAAATGTTGTATATATCTAAGTCATAGAATAAATAAAAAATACAAAAATAACAAAACTAAAATTGTAGTGTTTTTATACCCTTACAAATTCTCACAAAAATATTTCTCCCTTTGTTTGACCTCATTTCCATTTTTGGTAAACATGAAATTTTTAGATCTCATCGAGATCTACAACTTTCATGTTTTGAGTTATTTCAAATTCAGCCATTTTTTCCCATCTTTTACGAGGTTGTCTTCTCAAATAATCTGATTGGGTCACATGGCTCTTTTTGGTTGAGCTACGTGGCCCGCTCCTTTGAGCGCTATGCGCCCCTAATTCCAGTCGTTGGATCCGCTCTCACTTGCTTTCATCACGACCACTGGTTCCTGCAACCTATCCCCACCATCCGATCAACCTCGAGATTCCATCTCAGTCATTCAATCCCTCCTAAACCTCCTCTTGCCACGTGTTCTCATCCGTAGCCGCCCGATCGTGTCTTGGAGCCTCCATCGCCACCGCACGCTACTGCTCCATCCTCAACCCTTCGATCAAGTCCCAGATCGCATCACCACCATCCGCTGTCACCCTCTTCTCATTATGATACGTGGCGCTCCTTGCGCCCCTCGATCGTCCCTCCATCGATCTTATATAAGTCGTGTCTTTGCGTCCCCTTCTCAGTCGCTGGATCGTGAGATCCAACGGCCGAGACTTCATCTTCCTCATCCAGATCTCTTCTTCCCCACGTTCTCCACTAGTTTCCACCTCACCCCTTACTCTTTTCACCATCTCCTCGACGCTCCCTTTGTCGCACTAATCACCCCACGATGTAGCGTGGTCTTCCACCTTCCTCGCAGATGCCAATGCTACCCACGTTCCCCTCCATCTCGCTCCATATTGCTCTCTCGACCCACATCGACCACCATCGGAACCGCCACCTTCATCCTTCAAATACGCCCCTCCATCTTCATTTCAGCCCGCGCACCTGTATGTGGGTCTCGACCTAGCTCCACTCCTCCCCATGACAGGGTGGAGGGAGGATTGAGGTCGGGACAACCTCCATCGACTCCGGTGATGACCCATAGCCATGGTAGGCTATGCCTCAGTGCTCTGCCACTTATGACCTGCCCCCAGTAGCCGGGGGATCCAGCAATGCTCGGAGCTCTGCATAGGAGCTCCATCACAGGCTCCTCATCCGCCATTCAAGAGGGGAGAGGCCCAGCTCTGAGATCCTGTAGGTGACAGCTCCAGGAGTTCCCATCGAGTGACGACGACCCTTCTCCCAGGTGAGATCTGGTGAAGCTTCGTTCTTCATCACTGCGGGCATCACACGACGCCTGCTGAGCTCGGTAGGTCGATCGTCTACCTCCGAACGAAGACCACAGTGGAGCACTTGATCTGGTCACACCCTAGGTACTTCCTCCAAACTCTCAGGTATATCTCTCTAATCACTCCTCCCTACATTTCTTCCTCTTCTTGATCTCCTCTTCTTCATTTCTGCTTCATCCTCCTCCTCCTTCCTTTCTCTCTCCTCGATTACCATCCTCCATCCATCAAATCGCGAAAACGATAGCACTTCCAAGGAAAAATCACATATTATGATTGTAATTATGATTGTAACGGTGATTTTTATTGAATTGTTTGGACAACTTTCATCAATCATTTTCGTCAAAAATTTACCGTCGCTAAAAAGAGAGGGAGTTCCCCTGTTCACAGGGGAACTTCCCCTGTTTCACGGCTCCACACCCTCCGCCGTAAAACGCATCACCTCCAACCGTTTTCATCACAGTCCTCCGCTGCCCGCTGCCTCGACCGACATGCCGAGGACCGACTAGAGCTGCTGCCGCGACACCACCCTCCATGCTCTGGCCGCCATCGCCATTGTCCAGCCCCTCGGGCTTTGCTCCAGGCTCTGCTCGCCTCCACCAGAAGCAAGTGCCTCCTCCATTCTCGGCATCGCTTCCGCGGCCGTGTGTCGGTCGAGGAGTTTTCACACAGGAGCATCTCCACCAGCAACAACTTGTGAATGCTCCAGTTCATTCCACTGCCTCAACATCTGGAGAAGCTCGACTCGCGTAGCCTTCGGTCAACACTTCACGTCCAGAAGCTCCGAGCCTCCACTCGCGTCATGTGTCGACTGAGAGGAGACCCGCACAACCCTCTACCTCGGTCGTGCGTGCCCCTGACCCCTCTACTTCCGCCCTCTGCTACAGGTGTCGTGCCACCCCACCATAGGCGTGCCCGTCAGTCCTCCTCCCTTGTGCCTCCGGCCCTTATCCCTCCACCACGAGGCGCAACACCAGAAGCAACCTCCCAGCCCATGTTCCTTCGCATTCACCTGCGGCTGAGCCTCCGTGCGCGAGATGTTCGTGGACTTACGGTGGCCACCGTCGCCTTGGGATCCAAAGAAGAAGAGAGCCCCAGGTTCTCACGTAAGGGAGATACATCCTTTTAGGTAAATTGTGGGGAGACACCCCTGGTCTTAGCAAATTGCAAGGACGCTCCTATCCTCCGACTGCACGTGCAAGGCACGTAAGGTATTGGAGATTTTGCGTTTAGAACCCTGGAGTTCTGGAAAAATACACGAACGCCCCCTCCACTGGAGGTCACACGCCGGTCACGTGCTTCACTAGATCAATTGCAGAAGGCTCCCAAAACCTAGGGCCCTTGGTGATCAATGAGGTGAAGAGGAAATGTTCTTCACTGCACGGAGCCACAAAAGCCAACTTTGGAGGAAAATCGAAGAGAAAAAAAATGAGTGTTTCTTGCATTTTTATTTTCCATGTAATAATCGTCTTTACAATAGTCTTCGTTCGAAGACTCGCATGTGTAAATGAACGAGGTATTTTTGGTTGTGTGGGGATCACCCCACTTGACTGTCGACCTAGGATCATGCATGCGACTCTTTGAGCTATCTTGCATTATTTTTATCTAAGTGTTTGATCGTAGGTAGGACACACAATAATTCAAGACACACGTAGTCATCGCTTCACCTAACCAAAATAAAATACATTCTTTCCCTCTAATAGAAGCATGTTAGGTGCGGTTTTTCATCGACTTGCATACATCTGATTGTCGATTTTTAATCCAATTCTGTTTTCATGAATTTTGCTCAAGGTACTGTGAGTTTTATCGTAGCTTAGTTCATGAGATTATCGACTGCATGGCTTTTTCTTGACCTCCCTTCCTGGCTTGATCATCTAGATTAAAGGAAATTGAGAATGAGCAGTAGACGATTAGTTGATTGATGTTCACATTTAAGCAGTGATAACCTTAAGCTTAAAATCATGACCCATAAATGCAAGTGGACCCAAAATGGAGTAAAATCATGTTTTGGGAGAACAACACCCTTGTTTACGTAGGATATTTTTATTTGACATTTTTCTTAATCCTTGCGTAAAATAGAATATTTTAATCACCAATAAAGATGAAAAGATAATTAACCAACACTTGTTGGTTTCATGTGTGAATTGGTGAATTAAAGAGTATTGCATGCTTGATTGAGCCTTGATTGCTCTGACACCCTCTCCTAGACCTTAGGCATTCCATTCATCTCCGAAGATTCACTTGCTCACGTGTACATCCATCCTACTTCTTCGTTCCCCTCAGATCTCCCCAACATCAATTATCCATCTCTATACTTAGGCTACTCTCAACCTAAATATAGGGGGGACCTGAGCCCCTGTGATTTTTCTTACTCATTTATCCTTTCCTTGATACATAGGTTATTTCTAACCTAAGTATAGGGGGCGTCCACCTCAGTTCATGTATATTCTTTTATACTTAAATGGAGCTATGGCTTTGTGTCACCTTGTGCTATGAGGACATAGCAAAGTTTAAGTATAAGGGGTATACCGTATACACAGTATATATGTACTTTATCCATATATAAATATTTTGAAAATTTTTGAAAATTTTAAACTTTTTTTGGGCTAGAGTATAATCTTTTGAACAAAGTGGACAAAATATTTTCAAGGCTTTAAAAATTTTTCTATACTATGTCACATTATTTTTGAAAAATATTTTGAAAAATGATTTGAAAAATATGTTTACTTATTTTGAAAAATCATTTGAAAAAAATAAAAAATCTCTATAAATGTGACATGGTTTAAAAACATTTTCAAAACTTG
Source organism: Ottelia alismoides (assembly GCA_037367405.1). Lineage (NCBI taxonomy): Eukaryota > Viridiplantae > Streptophyta > Magnoliopsida > Alismatales > Hydrocharitaceae > Ottelia > Ottelia alismoides. The sequence continues at coordinate 61,392 of JAZKJV010003495.1, forward strand.
ATTTCAATAAAGGAAAATGAGTCTAACTTGTGTTCTAACATTATTTAAAAATCCATAAAATAGGGAAAAAATAAAAAATCCTTTAAAAGTCAAATTTACTACTAAAGCCAAATAAGTAGCTGCGTTCAGTAAGGGTCTCCCTTAGCAGAGTAGGTGGTTTGGAGTACATTGCGTAAGGCTCCGTCCTCAAGTAACGTGTACTGTTCTACGGCACGTACTTACACCTTGTACTGGCTGAATGCATATGCATCTACTCATTTGAGTTTAGGCAGTCATTAGGTATTTTAAAGTCTTCATAAAAAAATAAAAAAATAATATGGATGAAGGAGTTGGATTGAATCCCCGACATTTTCACTTCCACACAGGGTCAATGATGTTCGGGAACACTTGTTTATGAGGTATTGAGATTTTAGGTTAACCATCCTTAGCCATCAAGGTCTTCGACTTAAATTTCCACATTTCCCTAGTTTGCTAGATTTGTGTGCTAATTGCATTCTTAGTCTCCTACCTTAAGAATATGATCAACACTTTACATACACGACTGCTGTCATAATGAGATGAGTTGGAATTTCACTTGAGGAACTAGAATGAGGGATTCAAGTATGGACTTGATTTAATGATGCTCGAGGATGGGATAAAATCATCGAAGGCTTCATGAAACCTGAGTGTCAGCATTTTTAGCCAGTATGATAACTTGGTTCTTGTACTAATCTCTTGACATCTACCTAAGTGCTAGGGAGTGAATAAAATAAAAAATATTGATCAGTGTGCACCAACTCTTGGTAAAAGTAGTGGAGCTAGACAAAAATAAAGTAAACAAATATCAATGTTGAAAGGAAAGCTCTCATTCCACAAAGTCAATTATCAAAAGAGCTTCCACCAAAGGCGAGCGCTCCCAACAATTTCAAAGTATCTACTTGGACCACCACTATTAGGACTAGGAGTCGGGCTTACACCAAAAAGGACTCTGCATCGTAAATGTTACAAGTCTGGGTGTAGAAGGTCTAATAGATACTTAAAAAAGGCACACCCCGGTGTATTCCCAGAAAAACAAGTGCAGACGACTCAAATTTCTCTTGTCGGACGCACTGATCAACACCAAAAATATACGTTGAGTAATAAGGCACTCGAGATAAATGACACAATCCTAAACCCTCCATCAACTGTCCTGCCACATACACTTTTAAGTCTGACAACTAAAGAGACGATGTATTTGACACAATATTTAATTTATCTCTAGAGTTGAGGATTGGGTCCTCAGGAGAATCTCTTATACTGGGACCTTGGATGACGTTGTGACTCTACTCTCGTGATCGTGGTCAACACTTAAATTCATGTCCTTAGTTTATATGTATGAAAGAGATTCTGGAAAACTAGAGAAATTGGATACCTCTTGCTTAAGGCTAGGATGAGCTCTAAAATTCCAAATCTATAAAATTGGGAGTTCTTGAACGGATCAAATCCTATACGCACATGCACAAGTGGGTTAATCCATATCATTCATTTTTGAGATGCTCGGGGACGAGCATAGTAGTATAGGGGGGGGTGATGAAACCCAGTTTTACTATATTAATTCGTAGATATTAACCCCCTATCTTAGACTAGTGTCAATAAAAAGCCAGTTAAAATATTGTATATATCTAAGTCACGGAATAAATTAAAAATACACAAAATAACAAAACTAAAATTGTAGTATTTTTATACCCTTAAAAATGCTCACAAAAATATTTCTCCCTTTGTTTGACCTCATTTCCATTTTTGATCAACATGAAACTTATAGTCTAATCGAGATCTACAACTTTCATGTTTTGAGTGTTTCCAAATTCGATCAATTTCTCCATCTTTTGCGAGGTTTTCTTCTCACATAATTTGATTGGGCCACGTGGCTCCTTCTAGTTGAGCCACGTGGCTCGCTCCTTTGAGCGCCACACACCCCCAATTCCAGCTGTTGGATCCGCTCTCACTTTCTTTCATCGCGGTCGCTGGTTCCCGCAGCTATCCCCACCATCCGATCAACCTTCAGATTCCATCTCAATCGTTTGTTCTCGCCTAAACCTCCTCTTGCCACGTGTCCTCTTCCGTAACTACCCGATCGTGTCCTGGAGCCTCCATCATTACCGCACGCTACCTCTCCATCCTCAACCCTTTGATCTAGTACCAGATCACATCACCACCGTCTGCTATCACTCTCCTCTCATCATGACACACGTCACTTCCTGCGCCTCTCGATTGTCCCTCCATCGATCCAATCTAAGATGTGTCTTGCCCCTTCTCAATCGTTGGATCGCGAGATCCAACGGTCGAGACTTCATATTACTCCTCCAGATCTCTTCTTCCCCATGTTCTCCACTCATTTCTACCTCTCCCCTTCTTATTTTCACCATCTCCTCGACGCTCCCCTCGTTGCGCTAATCACCCCACGACGTAGCCTAGTCTTTCTCCTTCCGCACGGATGCCAACGCTACCCACATTCCCCTCCATCTCTCTCCATATTTCTCTCTTGACTCACGTCGACCACCATCAAAACTGCCACCTTCATCCTTCAAATACGCCTCTGCCATCTTCATTTCAACCCGTCCACCTGTATGTGGATCTTGGCCTAGCTCCTCTCCTCCTCCTCGTGACAGGGGAAGGGCAGATTGAGGTCACGACGACTGCCGTCGACTCCGACGACGACCCATAGCCATGGTAGGCTATGCCTCGGTGCTTCACCACTGATGAGTTGTCTCCGGTGGCCGTTGGGATCCAGCGATGATCGGAGCTCCGCCTAGGAGATCAAACACATTCTCCTCCTCCTCCGCCATAGCCCAGGTAAGCTTCCTCGACCTCCTTTGTGTTTTTCTTCTGATTTCTTCTATTTAATTAAGTTAATATACACAGTTTCATTGTCCACTATTCATTCCTCGAGCATCATCACGCTTCCACCTACCTCGCGCACTACTCTGATAGCCACCTTCCTTTTCTTCAAGAGCTGACCACCTCCAATCCATCTCTCCTCCGCCTCGCCGGAGAGGAACTCCGGTCTCCCATATTGCCACCCTCCTGAGACCCCATCCCACTCACAACAAATCACACACCAAGCACTTGTGCTTTGACTATTTGGACTAACCTTGTAGGAGATAAAACTTGGAATGGCTGGAACATCACCGAAGGGGATTTCTCAAGCCCCGCATCTGACAAACAGGAATCATCGATCTCCTCCAGGTCTCCCAGCTGCTTCGTTGTACTACCATGTTGACACCTAGCTGCCAAGGAGTTGCCAGAGACCTTCACAGAGCTTGATAGGAGGCAATGGAGCTCATGTGGTTTCGCCAGAGGATGAAAGGCGCCGCCAAACCTGCGGTGGAAGGAGGATCTCCAAGATGTACAATTGCCGTTAGATGGCACCTTCCCGGTGCCCATCGAACGGCTAACACTCGACGACGTCATCATTTCCTTGAGTCTCCAGCTACCATTTGATCTTCAAAGATCAGACGGTCCAAAGTTGGCCACGTCGCCTACCCCGTATGCTACAGCTATTGTTTGATCCTCGAGATCTGACGGGCCACAGGCGCCCATGTGTCACCTCAAGCTTCAACAACAGAACTTCAGGCTCGGAGCGCTCGAGCCTCCTCCGAGCCTCACGAGCCATGCTCCGAGTCTGATCCAGTGCCCAAGCCACTTCCGAGCCACATCCGAGCCTCCGTCGACTATCCGAGCCTTCGTCGAACCTGCGCAGCCAACCGAGCCTCGCCTCACGTGTACCGTCACGTGAGGTCAGGGTAATTTGCAAGGGGGCCTGGATACTTCCTCAAATTACAACCAGGTCCTGCTAGCACGTAGAAACCACGTGCGTCTGGTAAATTACAACTGACATCCCGCGGGTTTTAATAGTTGCAATTATACCCCCCATATGTTGGAAAATATCAGGGAAGGCCTTGTGACTTTTTTTATTTACATTTAGGTCATTCCAGGGACTTGTTTGTAGTACTTTCTTTATTTATTTTACATGTTTTCTTGTGTTTATGCCCCTGAGCTCTTTTGTGAATATCTTGAGTATCCGAGCTCCATTTTAGTTGATTCAGTTGTGTTCAGTGCTTGTTTCATTGTCTTCTTAATGGCATGCTTAGATCTCTGTTTTTACACTCTTGATTTTGATGATTAATTTTATTAATGTAGTGTATTTGACATAATGATTTCTTAAGCCTTGTTTTCATGTCTCAATTAAATTTTCCTTAATAATTGAAACTGAAATTAATGTTTGATGGCTCAAATATTGTTGTCTAATTAGGGCATCGTTGCATCATTGTAAACTTGCATTTGTCTTCATTTGCATTTTGTTGCATTTTAAAAATCAAACAAAAAGTGTATGATTCATGTGTCTGCATTATTTGCATATATGTGCATTTGTACCTATGAGTTTGTAACTTCCACATTTAATCTTAATAATGAAAGTCTAGATATGTACTTAAGAGGCTCGTATCTCTGAGTTCGACCTTGGGCTTACCCAAGTAAAAAAATGGACCGCTTTTAATTAATTGATATTGTTTTCAAGCTAATTTTTTTGGGTCTAATTCGACCGACTAACAACGTGCTAATTCCAGATAATTAGAGGCCGAATTTTGGCATCGTCACACATGCACTGTTAGGAATTAATCTAGCTCCTTCATTCTTTAGATACTCGAGGACGAGCACAGTTTAAGTATACAAGTATGATGAGTCCATGCTGATGATCATTATTCTCTCTTTTTATCCTCAAAAAATAAGAACTTCATGGGAAATCTTCGCTAATTCCGCGTCTCTGTCAATAACCCGTTCACCTTTAACACTCACCCTAATTATTGTATTCAATTATTAACATTTTCTTTATTTTCTATTTTTTTTAAAAATCCTTAAAAATTAGGTTAATTATTGTATATATTTATTTTGGTTGTAAATAGTATTAAAAATACAAAGAAAATATAAAACACTTAAAATAAGTGTTTTTAAGTCTTTAAAAATGCTTGTAAAGATCATCCTTTGCACAAAGGACCTCCTTTGATTTTTTTGTCAACGTTAAACTTGTAGATCTCATCAAGATATACAACTTTCATGTTTTGACTTTTTATTGATTCATCCTCCTACTACTTATTCGTTAATTTTCCTTAATTTTATTATTTTTGAATTTTTTGGAGTGGCTACATGGCGCCCTCTAGGCCGCCCACGTGGCCGCACCTCTCTCCGCCACCTGGCCTTGCTTTCCTCCCTTGGACCGCCTTCTCACCCACTCAATCACAACCGCCCATCTCCCTTCATCCTCGACCACCAGATCTGTCCTTTGAATTGATCTCCGCCACTCCTTTCCCCCCTAATCTTGACCATAGGATCACTATTGATCCAATGTCCCTCTATCCTCCATGTTGCCCCTCCTTTTCCAATCATCATATCTCACTCCTAACTCCATCCAAACCGTTCGCTCCCACCTCACCCTTCACCGCTCAACCGGATGATGATGATGGATCTGATCTAAGCCCCTCATCCACACCTTAATCTTAGCCGTTGGATCCCCTAATCCAACAGCTAGGAACCTGTCGCCTACCTCTCGAAACCCCTGTTCTAGGTGTTATGCCTTGCTGAGCCCTCACACCTTTCCTATTTTGGTATTCGCGTCTGACCTTCTCTCCTCTACATAACGTCTCCCCACAAAGCCCAATCATTCCCATCTTCATGAACCTATTAAACCTCCATGCCCTAATTTCTAGAGCCATCAACGATCATTTCAAAGTTAGCCTCACCTCTCCTGTAACCACCTGATGGTCCTCACTACAAATCTCCATCTCTGCCTCCTTCTACCCTTGTCCACCCACTAGTGTAGCACCCTCCCAGCCGCTTTCCCCTCCTTGTGACAGGAGGAGGCAGAATTGGCAAGCGATAATGGGAGGAGCTTTGGGTGTCGACCCACGACGTTGACGGCCATGTCGCAGTGCTGACAACCCACTGATCTCCTCGGATCGACTGCCCGTGTTCGAGCAACGACCCAAGCTTCATCCAAAGACCAACCAAAGTTGCATCGCTCTGCCATTCTTCTTTCCAATTCCTCCAGATATGAAATTTGTACTTTTTGTTTCTTGAAATTTATCCCACACACACATTCCATCTCGTTGTCACCTGACCATCCAATGACCTCCACCATGTCTCCTCCATGTCTTCCAACACCTCCGACCACCTTTTCCCCTTCCTTAGAACCTTCTCCGCATCAATCCCCTTCCTACATCTCTACGACGGAGGAACCCACCGGACCACCCCTTCTCTGCCCCCCAATCAGTTCCCCATTCCATTTCCTCTCACTCACAACTCACTCACGCACACAAGCTACGGCTATTCCTAACTCTTTTTGCAGGAATCTCTTCAATGGCCATGGCTACACACCTTCCTATGATCTCCGGCTTTCCTTCCGATGAGCAACCAACGTAGTGCCATCCTCGGATCTCCCGTGCCTCCTCCTCCATCATACCTTCATGGACAACGCACCGTGAGTCCAGTGTGGATAGGGGGTAGGGTGGAGCTTCTGGTGCTTCGCTAGAGCCCCAAAAGCATTGCCACCTGCATGTTGGAGGAAGATTGAACCGAGCTACATGTCTCGTTGGATGGCACCCCTACGGTGTCCAACAAACGGCTCATGATGAGCCACGTAGCTCGCACGAACCTCCAAGCTTGGGTCAACTAAGCCATACGCCGAGCCACCTCCTGAAGCGCTTGAGCCCTCCACGTGCCATATGAAGCTACAACCTCCGGATCATAGACCCCCTCGCATGCCCCACACATGAGGGGTTGGGGTATTGCACTAACAACCCCAAACCTTCCAAAATTCACATCCAGGTCCTCCAGGTGTGTGCATCACGTGCGGCCTTGGGTAAATTATATAGGAGGACCGACTGACTTTGCACAATTATAGAAAATCCCCCGTGCATAAGGAAAATTTACATTTGGGCCCTTCCGACTTTTGCTAATTACAAATAGGTCCCTCCTGGGGCCTATTTATGATATTTATCTTTATTTTTCATGCATTTTTTTATTACAATTATGCCCCTTTCACTATTCATATCTTGAACATTTTAAATCCAATTTGAATGATTTTAGTTTCATTTGTGTGCATATTTTATTCTCTATTTAATGTCTTAGTTTAAATTCATGATTCGAAAGTTAATTAAATGTGTTATTTTTATGATATATAGTGTATTTTGATCTGTGAATATTTTCCATTAATAGATACTTGATCACATTTTTGATGCTTCATTCGTCATTGAAATCAACAAATATTTTATTGCTCATTTTGGGGAATCTTTGTACATATTCATCCGCATGCATATAATTCACATTGTGTCTCTTTTAATTTCATTTAAAACCAAATAAAAACACATGCATCATATTATTATGTCTTTGCATACCACTTAATATTTGTATTATTTTATTTACATATCACATCTGCATTTGTATGAAGATTTAGACCTATACTGATGAAAATAATCACTCACTATATCCTCAACAAGTTTCGATAAATAGACGAAGAGGCTCATGTCCCTTTGTTCGACCTTGGTATACTTGCCAAGTAAAAATTGTTCCACAACATTCAAAGATTGTTGCATTTGATCGGTTGTAATATGCCTCCTATACTACTATTAGATTATTAAAGAGGAATTTTCACTTCATCACCTACCTCACTCACACCATCTATCTTTCAGCCACGTTCATTCAACCTCCTCTTGAGGAGGAGCGGTTGAAAGTCAACGACCATAAATGAATCCTTGAATCATCTCCTTTGTTATATTCATTTTTGGCTAAAATCCTTGCTAAAATGCATGTATATATTAACTAATTCCAAAAATTAACATTTTAACTTCATTTCTGAATATTCCATATTTAACACTTATTTTATCCAAAATAAAATAATAAAGAAGAAAGATAAAAATAAAAGAAGAAGGATGTAGATATACAAATATGTACAAACTTATCCTAACCCCAAGACCATGTCAATATTGACTTAGTCGAAAAAAATAAATAAGTAGGAGGGTATAAGGATCATAATCTATAAAAATATCGAAAAATCAAGAACATTAATGTACAATTATACATTTTTCACCTTATACAGAAGTTTATCTATTTTATTTATCATTCATAAAATTTAAAATTAAAATATTTTCTTCATGAAAGTTGTTAAAATAATATATATTAATCTATAAAAAAATATCATAAAAATTACATAATATAAAATAAATAAATAAAATGAATAGAAAAAGCTACAAAAGTCAACTTTCAATGTCCTTCTATTTGTAGAAAACTCCAAATCGACCAAATTCACTTTTAAAACTTTGTTTTGTAATAAATAATAATCATTAAATATAACAAAAATATTATAATAAAACACATGAGTTTTGACGTTAGAATCTCATTGTACATATGTATAATATATAAGTAAAACTTCCTTATTTTCTATTTAATTATTCTTAACTCTGTTTACCTTAATTCTTTTTCTAATTTAGTTATAAAATCCAGTAGAAAAAAACAAAAATAGAATATAAATTAATTATGAATAAATACTAATTAATTCCAAAATCAAAAATTTGTAAAGTTGAACTTCCATACCTCATAACTCGACCATATAGACTATGAATTGGGTTTACTCACTTTTAAAGTTAGTTTTATAAAGTTATCTATGAAATAAAATTAATTTCACTAAAATCGGAATTAATATATGAAAAGTAGGTTTTGGCACCCTATTGATGTAATTGTACAATGAATCTTAATTTTATTCTATTTAATATTTATTATTCCTTGTATTTTTATATTTTATTAATATTGTAGTATTAATATAGAATAAATAATTAATGTTAATTTTTACAAAATAATGCTATTTGCATGCATTAGCTGGGGTTTTAAGGCTAAAATAATAGAATAAAGGTGATGAAATGGAGATTCATCAGTAGAACGATAGTTTGAAGACCTAATCAAGGTCTCTACACCAACGAGCTGGTGTGCATAAAAAGGCATATGAGTAATACGATCTCTCAAAGGGATCATACAGATTCACTTCTGAATCGGAAGACATGAGCTTACTCATGAGGTATTAGGATCGATCAAATTTCATGCATGGTTGCCTTGCTTTGGAAGCATATCAAGAATTTGTAGGTATGATATATGCCTTTGGAAAGCATATGATCGTACCAACTCCCAATGATCGAATGAGAAACTTAATGATAAAACCCAAAAGATGACAAAATAAATTGATATATATCTTCGGGTTTATTATAGGTCTACCAGTATATATGAGGTATGTATTAGGAATACTTGAGGGTGATGTGATCAATAACAAATGTATAACCATGACGCTTCCATTCTGAGAGAGTGATGAAACATGTCTGGATTTTAGTGACTCCTCTTATTAGAGAAGTATCTGATCTTAGTCCAAGTGTTGGACATTGATCTTAATGTGATTAAAAGGCAATGAGAAGATTAGATCTACAACCTTGATTTAATCAAGCATCTGTGAGAGGTCCCTGAGATATGGATTTGAGATGTGGTCTCAATATCCACTATACGTGGAATGTACAATCGCTCTGTCCTTGTCTCCAAGTATCATCGAAGAAAGCACATTATTCTTGAAAATGTTCAAGAATACTTCCATTATTGAATTAAGTATATGAGCATTGAGATGTTGATAATTAAATGTGATTTAATTATTATGAATAATGTGAAAGCGATTCATATTATTTAAATACATGAGAATGATGATCCAAGATAATTAAATGTGATTTAATTATCAAAGATGTGAATAATATGGATAGTGCTATCCATATTATTTATATATATATATATATTAAAAATATGATTTATAATATATTAAAGAGAGCTTATTGTAAATAGTATCTTCAAATTAATTGTTGATGTGAATTGGATTCACATTGGAAATTAATTGGAAATACAATTTACATTTTATTTTGGGTTGTGAATATGATTCACAATTATTTAATGGTATGATTGTAATATTCATAAAATTAACTTGGAATTATTTTTTATGAATTAATTTACAAGAAAAGTTATTGTAAATACATATGAAGGATTGGAGAAACCACCACCATCCATTTAATGGTTGGAAGACAACCAACCTTGACTTGGTCTCAAGGGTGGTTAAGGAGGTAGGTGGCTTCCCTCCTAATCGATTATAAAAGTTAATTTAGTTCAAATTAAATTGCATAAATTATTTAATATATATTAAATTTAATCTAGATTAATTGTTGTTGTGTTTTTACGACAAAAATTATGGCCTTTTAATAGAAACACCAATCAATCTCAACAATATTCACATGGATTGGAATCCATGGACTCTCAAAATAGTATAAAAGAAGAGGAAATCGTAGCTCATCTTTAAAACACTTTGCAAGTCTCTCTCTCTCTCATTCTCTTTGTACGCACCTCATCTCTCTCTCTTAGTGGTCATCCCCCTTGTGCCCTAGAGAGTCATCGTCGACGCCATGTCGTTGTCCACTGCTTCGATCGCTTGAGGATCTCTGTCTCCTTCGATACACATCACTCATGAAGAAGACATAAGATCTCGTATGATGAGATTAGGATATTCGCTGCTTGGATCTTCAACTTGGATTGAGAGGAGTACGCATCTCATCAACGATCTCGCAAGCGTCTCCTCCATCGGATCGGACTTGAGACAGAAGGTCTTTTGGTTTAGAGACTTGATTGCAACCACGCTTTAAGATGTAATACTACATATTACTTGTGGTTAGATGAAACAATCTGAGAAGTGTCTTGGATCATGTAGTTTCATCTCTTTTAATATTTAAAATTCTGTGGCACCGACCATCTAATGCGACTAGTCACTCCGATCGCAAAAGATGCAATCATCACGCTTTTGTGATGCGCTGAAGGATATTTTTAGGATATTTTTATATCCTTCAAGTGGTATCAAAGTTAGTTTGAGGTCTGGGATGTGATCCAAACTCTTAGGTGATAATGGTTCATATTTTGAATACGTGGGAATCATTGTTTTTTGTATTGGATGCGAGATTCGAATTGGTTTTTTGATGAAATAAAAATATACCGTTTGTTTACTATTTAGATGTATTTTTTGGTTAATAAAATGTATTTAGAATGTCTAAATATGTCTAAAAAATAGTAGCCTTTAATTGATACTACAAGTGCATGAAAATGATTCGAATAGTTCTCGCCATGGAAAATTTTTTTGCATGTATTCACGTATCTGTAACAAAATTATTTTTTCTTACTATTTTTCTGTCATAAAATATGATATAAATACTCATATTAAGTAGAGGATAAAACCAACAAACCACTCGAATTTATTTCGCGAATTCCGACTTTGTTTGCCCAACATATTCCATATTTAGTGGAGGTGGGTTGGAACATGATTAGATCATCAAACTGCTTTATTAATGTATTTATAATTCAATGGAAATCATGGAAATTATAAATTTTATTTGATTAAATATTATGCTTAATAATTATTAAAATAATCGAGTGATTATCATAGGCCATTGAATGGATGTTTCATGAAAATCGTGGTTTATCCTACAATAGTTTTAGGACAATCTCTACTGCAAAACCTTGTTACTTGATAGGATTGAAGATTTGTCTAACAAATATCCTTATAATATTATCAAAATAGTTTTGATAAATATTATATGGTATGCCTTCGATTGAAAGACCGATTATCATCTCAAAATACAAAATGATCAAACCGTGTTATCCTGACATGAGGCGGATATGATGTCTAGTCGGGGATCGATGGGGTAGCAGGTTGCTCCGTGAGCGGTTTGTCCACATCCTATACGTACTGACCATGAAAATTAGTAAGGAAAGGATAATGTTTGAAGAGATCATGGTGTATTTTCTAATTACTAAAATTTGAATAATACATATTTTTGAGATTATACCATCCTTTAAGTAACAATCAAGTTTGTTGGTTGATAAAATTGGATTGATAATTGGTTTAATATAATTAAATCAATTATATCCAATTAATAACACTTTATTGTGAATAAATTTGTATTTCTCCTGGAAGAATTACTTATATGAATGTGATACATAATAATTAATTAAAATAAGAATATGAGGTGGAGGATCACATAAGTGGCATCCATCGTCTCCCGTCAAGGCGAAGGGTTTCGTTACTAGGGATTGTATGTAGGAGATGCATGTCCGAAGTGACAGCTCCGGCATACAAGCGCATATGGATCGAGTTTGCTCCTCGAAAAATCAAGGTTGTATGCGCAATGACTCCAATATCGGTTCCTCATATTATTGGGGCAATATCAGATTGCGCATGACGAGTTCTAACCATGTTGATGGTTGATTCAATTAAGGACGTGCCAACATCACCATAGTGGTGGTGGGCGCATGTGTTGAAGACCGAATTGGGAATGCAAATTGGACTTGCAAGGTGGAATGTGTTCGCACTTCTTTTTACCTGAGTTATAATTTCTTATATTATTGGGATGTAATTAAGGTGGAAAAGGATATCCCAGTTCTTGCTAGATATATAGCAGTAAGTAGATCTCTTACTTTGAAAGTGATTATGGGATGAACTTTCAAAGTTGAAAAGGAAAGACTAATTTGATTAAAAATTCCTTAATCAAAGAATTTATTTTTGAATATATATATCTATATGTCCTAATATACTGTATTCTTAATTTCATACAATGAAGTCCATAAAGCCACTCAGTAGGCATCTTGAGGTCAATCAATTGATTAGACTAGATTACTCGGATTGGATATGTAATTTGAATCTTGCCCTATCTGTGGAGTGCTTATCATATGTGTTGTCCAAGGACAAGTATTGAAAATCCTAAGACACCAGAAGAATTAAGTACAATGAAAAATATGATGAAGATTATATATTGGTCATATGTTATATCATGGGATCTCTCTCCAATGTGCTTCAGAAGCAACATGTGGAGATGAAGGCCTGCAATGATATAATGATGAATCTCAAGGAGATATTCAAAGATGTCATCTGAACTCAACGTTATAATGTTATGAAAGATCTTATTCGCTGCAAAATGGAGGAAGGGACTTCAGTTAGAGAACATGTACTAAAAACATTTGTATACATGTCTGAACTGGAAACTCTTGGGACAGATATGGATGCATATATGCAGTTTGACTTCATTCAACTATCTCTGCCCAACTCTTCCAATAACTTTGTGGTATCATTCCACAAGAACAAGCTGAACTTGTCTAATGTTGAGCTATTGGGTTCATTAAAGTCTGTAGAAGATGTAATAAAGAAAGATAATCCCTTTAGCAGTGTAATGATGCACGAGTCAAAGGTAAACACGGTCGAAAGCAAGGATCTCGGAAGGACTCGGTACATAAGAAAAAGAAGAAGAGTCAAAGTGCTAGCACATCCTCTACTTCTTTCGCACTAGTGACATCAAAGAAGACCGATGTATGTCATCACTGCAAGAAGCCGGGACACTGGAATCGTAACTGTCTAGATTTTCTGAAGTCTGCTGACAAAGGTAAAGCTCCAGTAAGTATGAATTCTACTTTCACAATTGAATCAATTTACTCATAGGACGAGAAGGTAGTTGGGTCATCGATTCTGGTGCTTCTATTCATGTATGCAATTATTGCATCTATTTCAGGAAACCAAGAGCCTTTATGAAGGGGAGATAGACATCCAGATGGGATCTGATGTAAGTGTTGCAGCGGTCGCCATCGAGACCTGCAGACTATCATTATGGAAGAGTCCTGGTACTTAAAGAGTATCTTTATGCTCTAGATGTTAGAAGGAACTTAATATATGTATCTAAATTATCTAGAAGTGCATATTCATTTCTATTCTGTAATAAACTTGTCATAAGTCGTTATGGTAAATATACTGTGGATGGTATTCTGACTTCTGGTGGACTCTATGAATAATGCATTGATGAAAATGTCGTAAATGTTAGTACCACTAATAAAAACCCTAAAAGAACCAGGGAGGATGGAAATCATTCAAATGTGATTTGGCATCAAAGACTTGGTCATTATACGTTGATAGGATCAATAGATTGATAAAGGAAGGACCCTTAGATTTTCTACAAGTTCAATCTTTGCCTACCTACGAACATTGTATTTGAGGTAAAATGACTAGAACGTCTTTTCATAACAAGGTTACAAGATGTGAAGGTATTCTTTACCTAATACATACTGATGTATGTGGTCCCTTCAGTACTACGACTCGAAATGGATATCAATATTATTTGATGTTTATTGATGATCATTCATGATACGGGTTTATCTACCTATTACGTCATAAATCTAAAACCTTTGAAAAGTTCAAAGAGTTCATGACTTTGGTTGAGAACCAAATCAATAGGAAGAATAAATAGATTCGATCTGACCAAGGTGGAAAGTACCTCTCAAATGAATTCAAGGAATACCTTAAAGAGAACGGAATTGTCTCCAATCTCACTCCTCCTAGAACTCCCCAACATAATGGTGTTGTTGAAAGATGCAATAGGACCATCATGGACATGGTTCGTTCAATGATGAGTAAAGCACATTTACCACTTAGTTTCTGGAGATATGCAATAGAGACTACTATATATATATATATTATGAACAAGATTCCTAGAAAGTCTATACATAAAACTCCTCATGAGCTTTGGTATGGAACCAAACCTAGTGTTAAATACTTAAGGATTTGGAGTTGCTTGGTCCATGCAAAGAACGTGGATGCAAGCTAAAATCTCGCACTCGTAAGTGTTACTTCATTGGGTACATTAAGGATTGTATTGGATACCACCTTTAAGACCCTGAGACTCAAAAGGTCTTTGTCTCCAGAGATGTAAAATTTACGGAGGAGGATTTCCTTAAGATTCAAGACAAAATAACTGAAGGAACTCATTGAATCTACTGAGGATACTGATTTTCCTGAACCACAAACTAAGGAAGTAAATAAAGATGTAACACTTGTGCCTCTTCGAAGAAGTTAGAAGGTGGTTGCACCCCCTGAAAGATACAGATTCCATGTGTCATGTGGATCCTCTAGAGTATTTTATCCCTCTAGAGGATCCACCTAGCAGGATAGAACCCATAGGGTGTAAATGGATCTTCAAGAGAAAGAGGGGATCCAATGGGAAAGAAGAGACTTTAAAAGCACGGCTCATAGACAAGGTCTACACACAGAGAGAAGGTATCGACTATGATGAGATATTCTCTCCTATGGCTATGCTTAAATCAATCAAGGCACCGATGGCTATAGCTGCGTATCTTGACTACGATATATGGCAGATGGACATCAAGACAGCTTTCCTCAATGGATACCTCAAAGAGGATATCTATATGGAGCAACCCCAAGGCTTCATAACCAAGTAAAATAAAGTATGCAAGCCGAAGAAATCCATCTATGGTCTCAAATAAGCTTCTTGTAGTTGGAACATCAGATTCGAAGAAACCATAAAGAGTTATGATTTTGTACAGAATCCTGATGAATCGTGTATATACAAGAATCTTAGTGGGAGTGCCATTGTGTTCATCGTGCTTTATGTAGATAACATCCTTATCATTGGGAATGATACATGCATGATGACCAGTGTTAAGATTTGGCTATCCCTTACCTTCAAGATGAAAGATCTTGGAGAAGCATCTTACATCTTGGGTCTGAAGATGTTTAGAAATCGAGAAAAAAGTATATTGGGATTGTCACAACATGGGTACATTAAGAGAATCTTGGAGTGTTTTCATATGGAGAACTCCAAGAAAGCTTTCCTTCCCTTAAGATATGGTATCCACCTATCTAAAGGGATGGCTCCTCAAAGTGTTGAGGAAAAGAAAGATGACTGGATGCCCCTATACATCAGCTGTAGGAAGCTTAATGTATGACATGATGTGCACAACACCAAATATCTGCTATGCAGTGGGGGTGGTAAGCTGTTACCAATCTTGCTATGGAGAGCAACACTGGAATGCAGTGAAGAACGTCTTCAAGTATCTAAGACGGATGCAAGATTACATCTTGATCTATGCAGATGAAGATATCCGAATATTGGGATACACATATTCTGACTTCCAGTTCGATATTGATGATCAAAAGTCGACATCAGGGTTTGTGTTCCTATTGAAAGGTGGTGTTGTGAGCTAGAGAAGAAAGAAACATGACACTACGACCGATTCAACAACAGAAGCAGAATACATCGTTGCATCGCATGCTGCAAAGGAGGCAGTGTGGTTGTGCAAGTTCATCATGGAGCTTGGCGTAGTTTCCTTTGATACCCCCATCCCGATCAGGTGAAGGAACCCATATGGCATTATCTTCACCAAGGTGTCCTCTTGATGAACGTGAAATTTGCCTCTTTAATGGTCGTAAATTGTAGTATAGGAGGCAAAAAACGGTCGATCAAAAACCACAATCTTTGAATGTTGTGGAAAATTTATACTTGACAAGTCTACTAAGTTCGACATAGTGACACAAGCTACTTTAATATATTTATTGAATTTTGGTCAATTAGAAGCATATGTGAATAAATTCTCATTTTCAGGTCTTCATTCAAATGCAAAATACTAAAATATAGAACAATGCAATTATATAATGTATGTATTTTTATTTAATTTTTCAATATGATTATAAGACGATGCATGAGAAAAATGAATGATTAAATGCAAGAGTTACACATGTAAATGACTACTACAAATATGCCAGAGAAAGATCACTAAATTAAGCAACAGATTATGGTTTGAAATCAGAGTCATTTTGAGCATAACATTACAAGCAAGATTATATTTGATGGCAAGGAATTTGAACAACTGACACTATATTCATTAAAAACTCATCATATTTAAATTAGTGCTAAATCAAAAAACTAACCATGCCATTAAATAAATGATGAAATAGTGAACAAAACGATACTGAAATCAAGTAAATTGGGCCTACGATGCTCAAGTTATGCTAAATGGAATGCAAGGGCATAAATGTAATAAAAATGCAAGAAATAAAAGGATAAATAATCACAAATAGGTCCCTGAGGGACCTATTTGCAATTTGCAAAAACCGGCAGGGCCCCGTTGTAATTTCTCCATTATGTACAGGGGCATATCCGTAATTCCTGAAATCTACGAGGGTCTTTTGTAATTTATCAAGGTGTGAACGTGATATACACGCGCCTGAATCACTTTGTCATTCTAAGAAAACCCCAAGGTGTTATCTACAAATAACCCAACACCTCGCATGTGGGGCACACGAGGAGCTAGGTTCGGAGGAGGCGCAGCTTCAGGAACATGTGGCGTGCATTGGGTGCTTCAGATCGGTGGCTCGGCAGACCCGAGCCTACGGGTCTGGAGATGCGATGTGGCTCCTCCTAGGCCGTTGGATGGTCGTTGTTGGGCTCCATCCAATGGCGCTCGTTCTTCTCTTTCGTCGAGAGAGAGGCGGTGTAGATGGAACTCCGATGAGCTCCCTCACGCTCGTCGAAGGTCGGTGAACATTGGTGATGGCCTGGCGAAGGCAAGGGGAGGTCGAAGAAGCTTCCAAGATAGCTTTAGAAGGCTGTCAGTGGGCATCGCCGGAGACGAGGCTGGAGATTGGCGAGACGATGTAGATTCCATTCATTGAAGATCCCTGCAAGGTTAGAGTAGCCGAAGCAATATGTGTGATGTGCATGTGAAGTGGAGTAAGATGGTGGTCATGGAGGCGATGGGAGCGGAGGCCAGGGGCTTCTTCTCCGGCGGAGCAGGGGAGAAGGTGGGTCGGAGCAGGGGAGGTTGTGGAGAAAGGGAAAGGGGGAGCGAAGGTGTTGGCGTGGATGAGGGTGAGTTGGCGGAGGTTGTTGGAAGGTTAGTGGCCGATGAAAGTGTCAGAGTACGGTAAGAAAATTAGGATAAAACTGAAAGTAAATAGTGAGGAGGAGGTTACCTTGTCAGAGAGGGGAATCTAGTGGAGGAAGAGCTTGTGTTGAGTCTAAGATGAGCCTCGGTTCGTCGTTTTGTCTGGACAGCCACGCCAGAGAGCTCATCTATCACTGGAGATGGCAGAGCTAACATG
Source organism: Ottelia alismoides (assembly GCA_037367405.1). Classification (NCBI taxonomy): domain Eukaryota; kingdom Viridiplantae; phylum Streptophyta; class Magnoliopsida; order Alismatales; family Hydrocharitaceae; genus Ottelia; species Ottelia alismoides. The sequence goes on from JAZKJV010003495.1 coordinate 79,402, forward strand.
ACGGAGATGCCATAGATCACACCTAGGATAGGATCCTCATTGCCTCGACATCTAGCCACTCTGCTGTCACCGGAGGGCTTAGGAGGCTGGGCCGAGGCCCCTGGAGTTGGTGGATGCCGGTGATTGGTGGCGGAGTGGGGGTATTTGTAGGTGTAGGTGGAGACATTACAGGTGCTCAAGGGACATAATGGCGATGGTGGTAACGACTAGTGGAATGAAGGGGGCGGTCCTAGGGGTTACACGAAGGAAGCAGATCTCGTGGCTATGGGAAGGAGGCATTAGAAGGGGAGGAGTGTGGTTGGGGTGCCTTCCCAATTAGGAAGGAGGCGGAGGGTGTCGAGGGTAAAATCCGGGCTGGAGGTAGGGGATGAAGCCCTAGCCATTGGATCCTTCGATCCCACGGCTAGGATGGAAGTGTGGGCGAGGGGTGGAGATCAGATCACAGGATCTGATTCAACGATTACGATTAAGGTGAGGGCAAATGGTTCAGATAGGACATAGGATCCCATCCAACGACGGGTGAGAAGTGAGTGACGTGGAGAGTGGACAGATGTAGGATGAGGGACGATCAAGCGGTGGAGATGAGGGTGGATAGGGGAGGATGGGATCTGATCAGAGGCAGAGATCGGACGACTATGGGTGAGGCAGTAATGGATGGTTAGGATCTCGGCGGAGAGGAGTTGATCTGATGGCTGGGGATGAGGTCGGATGGCAAGAAGAGAGGGCAGCCACATGGGCGGCCCAGAGGGCGCCACGTGGCTGCACCAGAAAATTTGAAATAACAAAAAAAGAAAATATGAAAGAAATAGTTAGATGCAAAATTAGAAAAAAGTCAAAACATGAAATTTGTAGATCTCGATGATATCTACAAGTTTCATGTTAGGCAAAAAGCCAAAAGAGGTCATTTATACAAAAGTATTTTTTGATGGTATTTTTAAAGGGATAAAAACACCAGTTTGGGATTCTGACATTTTTTGTATATTTTCGTTCTTTTAAGGGTTAGGGAAATTATATACAAGTACATAACCTATTTTTTAAGAGTTTAATAAAGAAATAATTACAAAGTAAATAATAGTAATTATATAGAAAAATTATAGGTTAATTATACGTAATATAATACAAGATAATAATGAAATATTGGTGATTTTTATTGGATTAATTAAGCCAGGGGATTAAGAATTGATCTTAGCTTGATGAATACGAGATTCATCACCTATGCTGACAACGTTGCAGATCTGCTTAGCAAACTTTTGACACAAAGTATTTTCTACCAACATGTAATGGGTATGGATTTAAGGATTATACATGAATGGTTCTAAGGGCTAATGGAAGATTGTTAGCAATGTGAGCTCAAGGTGAACCATTCATATAATAAATGTTATTGTAATTTTTGATATATTAATAAAGCTTATTGATTTATTTTCATTCCTTATCTGAGAATAAATGAATGAATGCATTATAAGGTCCCTTGGTACAATTAGTGTTATGTACCAAGGCCATCTTGATGATCATACAATTGTTGATTTAATTGTTGAATCATAGAGGCTGATGCTTGGATAAATATCCAAAGAGTTAGATTGAGGACTCATCAAGCACCGTCAAATAATTGTTAAGAGATGATCTCCAGCTTGAGTAGGAGATGACAATCCTTTCTCATTTGGCTGATATGTGACCGACCTTTTGATACATATCCTCTTTATAGGAATAGAGATTCAAAGGTGTCAGATAAGTTAGGTCAAAGAGTTGACTTAGCGAGATTGAGATAACCAAGTCTTATGTCGTATGCTATCGCGATATAGGCATGCATCCTCTGAGTATGTATATTTGGTAGACTGATAGGTTGATGGCCTAATCAAGATCTATACACTGGCGAGTTGGTGTGCATACAAGGGTATATGAGTAATACGATCTCTTAAAGGGATCATACATATTCACTTCTGAATCGGAAGACATGATCTCACTCATAAGGTATTGGGACTGATCAAATTCCATGCATGATCGTGTTGCTTTGAAATCATGATAAGAATTTGTAGGTATGATATATGCTTTTGGAAAGCATATGATCAATACCAACTCCCAATGATCGAATGAGAAACTTAATGATAAAACCCTAAAGATGGCATTATACATTGATCTATATCTTCAGGTTTATTATAGGTCTTCCAGTATACATGATGTACAGGTATTAGGAATACCTGAGGGTGATGTGATCATTAACGATTGTATAATCATGACGCTTCCATTCCGAGAGAGTGATGAAACAAGCCTGACTCCTCTTATTAGAGAAGTGATATGATCTTAGTCCAAGTGTTGGACATTGATCTGAATGTGATTCATATGCAATGAGAATATTAGATCTACGATTTGATTTAATCAAGCATCTGTGAGAGGTTCCTGACATTTGGATTTGAGATGTGATCCCAATATCCAAGTCACTATACTTGGAACGTGCAATTGTCATGTCCTTATCTCCAAGTAATGTTCTTGAATGAGTTCAAGAATAATTCCATTGTTGAATTAAGTATATAGCATTGTGATATTGATAATCATATGTGATTTAATTATCATGAATAATGTGAATGCAATTCATATTATTTAAATACATGAGAATGATGATCCAAGATAACTAAATGTGATTTAATTATCAAGGATGTGAGTAATGTGGATAGTGATATTCATATTATATATATATATATATTACAATTGTGATTTATAATATATTAGATAGAGCTTGTTATAAATAGTATTTTCAAATTAATTGTTGATGTAAATTAGATTCACATTGAAAAATAATTGGAAATACAAGTTACATTTTATTTTTGATTGTGAATATGATTCACAAATATGTAATGGCATGATTGCAATATTAACAAAATTTATTTGGAATTATTTTTTGTGAATTAATTTACAACAAAGTTTTGTAAATAAATATGAAGGATTGGAGAAGCCACCATCCATTCAATGGATGGTCGACGGTCACCCTTGGCTTGCTCTCAAGGGTGGCAGTCTCCCCTTTTTAGGGAGGTGGATGACCCTCCCTCCTAATCCTTTTATGAAAGTTAATTTAGTTCAAATTAAATTATGTTGATTATTCGATATATATTTAATTTAACCTAAATTAATTATTTTTATCTTGTTATGACAAAAATTATGACCATTGAATAGAAACACAAATCAATCTCAACCATTGATTTTGTATTTCACATGGATTGGACTCCATGGACTCCTAAATACTATAAAAGAAGTGCAATCATAAGATCATCTTTTATAACACTTTGCAATTCTATCTCTCCCTCTCTCATTCTCTTTGTACACGTCCCATTTCTATCTCTTAGTGGTCGTCCCCCTTGTGCCCTAGAGAGAATCACTGTCGATGCCACGTTGTTGTGTCGCCGCTTCGACCGCTCGTGAATCTCTATCTCATTCGATGCACCTCGCTCGTGAAGAAGACATCAGATCTCGTATGACGAGATCAAGAGATTCACGATATGGATCTTCAACTCGGATTGCGAGGAGTACACGTCTCATCAATGCGCTCGCAAACGTCTCCTCCATCAAATCGGACTTGAGACAGTAGGTATCTAAGTTTAGAGACTTGATCGCAACCACGCTTCAAGAGGTAATCCTGCATATTAGTCGTGGTTAAATGAAACAGTCCGAGAAGCGTTCTTTGATCAGGTGGTTTCATCACTTTTAAAATTTTAAATTCCGTTGCACCGACGATCGTATAAGATGCAATCATCATGCTTCCGTGATGTGCTTAAGGATCTTTCCATATCCTTCACATGGTTTTTCAAGAACCCATGCATTTTTTCGAGACGATCCATGTGTCCGAGACTTCGCATGCGTGATTGGCATGTTTACAAGGTGGAGCAGCCACCTTGGATCCTCTGTTGCTCGCACAATGAAAGCAACCTCTTACAACAGTTGTTGCTTGCAATGGAGGTTTTTTCTTTGGATCTTGGTTTGCCATTTTTGGGCTCGAATCAACGACGAAATAAAGCTCCACTAAACGTAGAGGATTGCGTGCAAGATCATGGATATAGGGCAACCAAAGGAGGATTAAAATGAACCAAATGGAGGATATTTGTGATTGGAATATATTGGCGAAGTAGAGGCAATCTGGAGTAGAGGAAGAAGATTGAAGACAGGGGGTAATGGCATATTTCACCACCCCCGTTGCTACGTTGCTTGAAATCAAATGTTGCATGGAAACGTATATCTATGAACCGTGTTAAAAAAACTCAAAACACAAGAACTACAAAGAATAAATAGATTTACTTCACGTTTTATTAAGACATCAATACATAATTCATCCCAAATTTCGAGATATATTTGTTTGGGATCAAATACAAGTACATTTTATTTTTTATTTTTACAAGTACATTTTATTTTGTCATTATAATACATATTATTTGGCAATAATATATTATATTTTATTACATTTATTATTAGTTTAATTAACACCCAATAGAAAATACGGAAAGATGAACTTATAAATATGAACTACATCTTAACTTAATATAATTATTTTGCTTCGTTTTTATTCTAAATGTTTTCATCATTTTTAGCTAATTTATAAAAGTAAACATGAAATCATGTATACGCGTTCGTGTGTGCTTATGCGCCTAATTTAATGTACAAAATTGCAAAAATCAATAGATGCATGGCACAATTATGTCCAAAAAAAGACTTTTCACATATGACTCATTTACCAAGTGGCATACCAAATAAAAAGTATATTTTAGATGTTCAACTTCAAAGGTGAATACTGTTCACTTTCAGTTCATATCCTCTATCCTCTAGATATACAACTTTCAAATTTAGCATATTGGAAGTCGGAAAAAGTTATTTCCTTGGGATTTGTGTATCTTTTTTACTTGTTGTATGTATTTTTATTTATATTTTTATTGAACTAAACTAATTAAAAATCAAGTAAATCTGAGTTAGCTTGATCTTTATAGAAAATCAGAAAAATTCTCTACTTATTTAATGATTATATACAATCAACATTCTATGTATAGATGAAACTCTTTTTTTGTTCTTTGCTGAAATTTCCTTTTATGGACTTACTATTATACTAATGTAGTATAATTAGACCATTTTTCCTTTGGTAAATGGTAAAGTCTTGTCATTCTATGTGCTCAACGAGGGCATTCGCCCTAAGGGTTTAGGCCAACATTTGAGTATAATGTAAATGATCATAGACTCATCAACCTCCTAGTTAAATTTTGCCAGCCCTTGGGCCTGTTTGGTAATTAGGTTGGGTTGGGTTAGAGTAACCCCCTGTGAATTGTAGATGTTTGGATTGTTAGGAGGGTTGACATGAGGAATGTAATGTGATGTCACATTGGTTTGTGATGGAATTCCAACCTAGGGATGCGTGGGATAAATCATATTGCGTTAGGGTAACCTGGTAACCAAATGAGTCATGTGTATTTGGTAATTGGGTTAGGTTGGGTTGGATTGGAGTAACTTCATGTGAATAGTAGTTGTTTGGATGGTCAGGTGGTTTGGAGAGGGATGGAATGATAAACACGATATGATGTCACATTGATTGGTGATGAAATTCCAACCCGTGATTGTAGGCGGTAAATCAGGTTACCCTGAGGTAACCTGGTACCCAAATGAGCCTTTAGTAAGTGATGATAAATTGTCATCTCATTCAATCTAATTGTGGTGCCCTCGGCTCTAACATGTATCTTGGGAAGAGTAACATGAAACTCAGAATTCTGGATGTATTCAATACTTCCAAATAGAAAAAGAGGGGAATTGATCCATGGTCAATTCCATATAGGAATTGCTATATATACCTCATGTTAAAAGTTTTCTAGAATTCACCCTATTTTAGAAGGGAATTCCATTCAAGTAAGCAAATATAATATAGCATGGTTACATGAGTATATCTATCGCATATATGCTTCAAGGAACATCACGTTCTTTCACTTATTTGGAGAATAAATAAAAGAAAGAACAAGAGAACTTTGGACAAATTATTGACATTTTGAGTGAAGTGTAGAATTGTAAACTAAGCCTCTTGATTTGAGAACTCAACAAAATCACATTCCGGCCAATAATTATAAACAAAATTCAAGGACCTCTATGTTCTCATACTCTTTGATACATATATACATAACGAGTTTGACCTTTAGCGTAGATTGTAGTGATCATGTACCATCAATGTTTTGCCTAAGGTCCAAGTACGTAAGGTTTGGTTAACTCTAATGTCAAAGCTTGTCTCTCTCAGTTCACATCTCTTAGTTGTTAGATTTAAAAGATGTGAGCTCAAAAGAAGGTTACATTGCGGAGACATGGTAAAGATGACCAATGAGATCATAGAAATATACCCTTTTGAGTTTGATAGTACCCAAGGAAAACACACTTGATTTCACGTGGAGACAATTTATCCACTGCATGAAAAATATGTACGGATGCAGTACAACCAAAAACCCGTAATAGCAAGGGAAAAAGGGACTTAATAGGGTTGAGACAAGAAAACGGAGTGTCTGCCATAAGAACGGACGATGGTACCCTCTTGATAAGATGGACAATAGTAAGAACATCCCCCCAAGTAAATCTTTTACTTGGTTCATGAGCATCTTCTTTTACATGCATATGAACATAACTTCAATCATAAAAGCTTGATAAAAATGTAATATTAAATCCAAATCAAAGATACTTACAATGTCATGTAATTGATTCGTATTTTTTTAATTATTCGTTGGATACACTTGGAAAACCTGTTGTTATTAACCGCATTTCTATTTGATATGTTATATAAATATAAAAGTATTTTTTTAATAGTTTTAAGTGTAAGAAATGGATTTCCAATTTATATTAAACCATATATAAGCATGTGTTCAACAAGAAGATGATCTAGGAGGGTCGGACAAGCATCCCTATGATGGACATGTATCAAAGGTCAAGAGCATATGCAGTCACTAGCCAAGGATAAACTCTTGAGAGGCAAATGGATAAATGAAAGAAACAAATCTTTCTAGAAGGGATTACTAGTCTTTATAATCTTTTATTTGACACAAGAAAGAGGATTTTCACATTACTGTTGTTTGGTATCTTCAAAACTCCTCTCACATGGAGCCATCCTTTTCTTTAAAGCTTCTCATTCCCATGGCGGTAATGGTTGAAGAACTCAATGCACTACCAAAAACAACAAGCTTAAGGGATGAGATGCTTTATGTGCTCATGCATTTGACAATGGCTAGAATTGCACATGTTTAATGTTGGGTGAAATAAAGAGACAAACAGGGCCTTCAACAAATCCTTATTTGAGTCCTCTTGCTTAATCATTTGTAAACGAAGTCCACTTCAACTTCTTCTAAAACTAACTATACCAATCAAATGGACTCATGAACACATATAGACAAGTCATAAAATCAGAGAAGCACGAATAATAAGCTCATGCAGATGAGATCCCCAGGAGGACCGACGAAGGAAGAGAGGATACGAGAATCGAGAACACAACCTACAGTGTTCCTTGTTGGCGGTGGAAGGGTATAAAGTTGGTCGGAGGCCTGAGGAACAACTAGTGCTGAAGTGAATCCCCCTAATGATCTAGTGGTAGAAGCAGCGGCTCCCACTAAAAAAGACCAGGGTTTGAATCCCCCCCCCCCCCCAGTACTAAAAAAACTAGTGGTGAAGTGAGATAAGGTGAAGGCCATTAGACTTCAAACTCAAGCTAGCAAAGATTTCTAGCAGAAGCCAGTGTGATATCAGTGAGAACAGACAGGACTAGGAGGGTGACACCAAACACACTAGGGCACAACAGAGACCAAACAGAAGGTGAAGTCTCCGGGGTTAAGCAAAGGGCAAAGGTGGATGTGGAGTTCAAGAAAGGACAAGCACAGAGGTAGGATAAAGATGCGCAGCATGGTAATACAAAGATCGAACCGTTTATATTTTCGAGCATGACTGAACCATTTATATTTCACATAATCTAATTTTAGGCTAGACTTACAATTTTGCCGAAAAGATGAGTTGTAAGCGATAACAGAAAATCGAGGTAAACAAGAGACATCACCTTGTTATGCATAGAAAACCTAATTTAGTCTGAAGAAAAACTGGTCTGGTACACCATGAAAATATGACAGAAATATGAGTGCTATGAATGGGTACATTTCCTCGAAGGGTAGTACCGCAAAGAAGCTAAAAAATGTGCATATACATAAACCGAGAAATATATCGACGTAAATACCATGCCCTGGCTACTTTGGGACACATGATGATATCTACAAACATTCTGACTCTGTTAAGGTAGAGTGCATCCAATATAACATGTTCACCTAGATGAGACATAAACCACCTTCAACTTACATATCTTTCCCAAAACAAGAGGATCCCCATCTTGTACTTTTTTGCAAGTTAATAATCAGCTGCAGCCAAAAAGATCATGTTAGCATTATTTACCGGGGTAAGGAGTTACCATTTAATCACCAGGGCATCCTGAACCTGCATTTGTAGTCTCTGCAGTAGCCATATCCACGGCAGGTGAGGAAGATTCTTTTGACTCGGGAAGATTCATATCAAGTCTGCAGCCAGGCGGGTCATCCTCAACATGTGGGGTTTGAGATGCAAGTTCGCATATGTCAGAAGTCTCCGTAGCAACTTTAGGGACACAAGCATCAGCAGCAGATTCAGAAGTCGAAGTGTCAATCATCTCATTCCCACTGCAGCTTACTTCACCAGACATGGGTAAGTCCGCAGCCAACTCGCTCAATGGTGGCGGTAAATCGTGTTCTCCATTACTGATATAATTATTGTTTGATGCTGCTTCGGTAGCTGTAGTCTCTAGCAGATCCAAAGTACTTCCACTGTTTACATCTTCAGCAACCACCCTCAAGTCCTCTGTAGATTCAACCAAGCTCGAGTTTTCCAAGCTGGGAGCAAGTTGAACAGCAGGAGCAGCATCAGAAGGAGATATTTCCTGTACGTCTAGTAGTAATCCTGCACCTTTTTCGATGCCCTTGGGGTGTTTCACCGTTGCTTCATCATGTGGCCTGTCAGCTGAACCTGATATTAATTTTGTTGAATTAGACAAGTGACCATAAACATTGCAAATTGTAAAGTTGATCCAACTTATTAGAAATCACTCCACCTGCAGAGTCGGAAGTGACATTATGCTGTTCAAAGCTAGCCATGTTTTGCACCATTGCAGGCTCTGAATGGCTTGTATTGGCAGGAGAGTTATCCTGGGATGATGGAGCAACATTCTTTAAATTTTGATCCGAACTCGATGAATCTGAAGGCAAGGAGACAGGAACTCCACTAGGCACATCCATGCATGAAGAAATTGTTGCATCCTTAATCTCAACGTCAGCTTTATTGGGGCAACTAATTATAGCATCCTGGCATATCAGAATAAACAAAACTCAGTAGCTTACAATAAACACATAACTAGGAATTGGAATAATAGAACTGAACAAGTTAACTTTGGTATTTACATGGTTTGAAATAATTGTATCGCTGACCGATGAACTACAGTGTGGAAGGTGCAACAAAACATCAAGATCAGACTTCTCATATGTTTTAGGATCCTCCATCACACCAACTGTGTTTGATGGCATAACACTTGAATATTCAGATAGATTATTTGTGCAAGAGCTACCAGCTTGTAATTCCTTGACAGCAAGCATACTGTTGCGTGAGATATCAGACAAGGAAAAACCAGGAGGAACAGAACAATCCTCTGATGGAGACGGGCAAGATGATACAGGGTCCAGCACTGACTGGCGTTCTTGTACATGGTTTAGGACATTGGAAATGGATTCAATAGCAGGAGATGAGGCTTCAGGTTCTAAGGATTTTGTTGGATCTTCATGAATATTGTTCTCCGAAAGATTTGCAACTTTTTCTGTGTCAATAGGAGATGTCAAATTATCAGGAAAAAGAACAGGGCCAAACCCAGGTGGCACAGAATCATCTTCCATCCATTTTTCTTCAGTTGTTTCAGGCATTGTTGACACGGAACAGTTTCTACACCCATGACTATCCTGAGTACATGAAACTTTCTCGTTACAGCAAGTATGCATGTCGGCACCAGAATTCTGATGAATGTTTTCTTTGATCGGCACATTTCTGTTGACTGAATACTTCTCTTGTGCATTGCTAAGGACATCAATTGCCTTTGTGTGCTGAGTTTCTGTGGTATTTTCCACATATGAGTTTTGCAGAATCCTCGGTGGAGCACCATCAACAGACGAAACCATCGAGCGTGAGGTGGCAGATCTTGCACATTGTGACGACTGGGAGGAAGTAGCAAAATTGTTATTGATTGTGGTCTGTAAAGGTTGAGAGTCCAATGCACTATCTTTGAAACCCATGTTATTAATTGGTATGGGATTCATATCCTTCTTTTCCGTCACACAGGACGGATGTAAAGGTGTATAGCACTCTTCACCTATCCTAACTTGAGTTCGTTCTAAAGGAAATAGTTCTACAGAGCCTCCATCTTCCGCATTGCCCAAACATTGAGGTTCCGATAAGACAGGATTGGCCACACGCTTCCCTCGATTATGGTCCAGAGGATGGGAGGCAACAGAAGAAATTTGAGAAACTCCAGCATCTTCTGCTTTCTTTTCACTTCCTATCTTTACATCTTTTGGAGGAATTTGCTTGCTTTGATCATGAGCCAACTCAGTGGGATTTGCTGGGACATAAGTTGCAGAAAAAGAGCTGCTTAGACGTTTTGTTCCACGGGCAGCAGCTTTCTTGCTTGTAACGGACATTTTCTGCTCAGGTCTCCGTCTAACAACAGGCTCCATGTAATTCTCTTTAACTGTAAGTGTAGCTGGGGTTGCAAGAGCTAGAACAGATGGTGCATCATGCTCAATGCATTCTGGCCCTATATTAGATTTGTTCCCAAGCTGGGCATCATGTGCAGTCTTACATTGTTGAGATGATTTGAGGGCATTTAGTTGCATATTTATATCCTTAACATCGCTAACTGGGGCACTGGTGATCGTTGAAGTTAACCCGCTCGAATTCTGTTTTGCCGGAAGGCCCTCTAAAGCATTGTTCTCCAGTTTCACATCTTTCCCTGGAGAGTCAGAAGTCCTAAGACCAGAAGACCCAGGCAGATCATTTGTTTTGTCTTGGATCTTGCACATTAAAAGAGGCATGGCAGAAGGCATCTGGCTTTCCACAAGTGTCATTGCATCTTCAGAAATTTTCAATGGAACCTGGGATGATTGATCAACACCAGAAACTATTCCTAAAGGTGCACCTTGGTTTTCAGAGGCAGGAACATCGTGTTTTGTTAGGTTCTCAACCAAGGCTGACTGAGTGCTTCTGCGTTTATCAAGCTGCAGAGAGGAAACTGAGGTCGATGCAGCTTCCACGGCTTCTGATTTGATTAATAATTGTGATGTAGAAATGGATACAACCTCATGACGAATAGGTGCATTTACTGTTGCAGTTTTTCTGCGACGTGGTCTTACTGGAGGTTTTACAACTACAGTTGCACTCTCCGAAGATGCTGGAGTCATGCTAATACCAGTTCCATGAGCAGGTGATTCGGGATTCTGTTTCATTTCATGAGTGCGGGCAGTTTCCCCAGCTTTGGTCCTTCGGGTTTGTACTCTTGGCAGCACAGGTACAACAGAAGTACCACATAAAGGTGCGGAACTATTAATTTTCTCATTGGACTCCTGGATTGATTTCTGATTATCAACAAGAGAAAAGGAAGTAGCAGAGTTCACGGCACTGTCTACCACATCAGGTAATTCTTTCTGAAAACTTAGTTCCTGTTTTATAAAAACTTGGGTCGGAGGAGATGTTAAGAGAGATGGAATAGGAACTCTTCTGGGCCGCCCCCTTCCTCGCTTTACTGGAGGTGTGTGTTCTTTTTTCACAGGGGATATCACTTTATCTTGAAATACCGGTTCCTTCGAAGCAAGATCCAGTTCTTTGGTCAATAATTCTGAATTCTCTACTGCAGAAGCATCAGATACTTTGACAACAGCGATATCCTGCATGACTTCTCGAATGTCGGAAGATTCAGGAGAATCAACTTGACAAAGTTTTTCGAATTCTTCCTCGGTCCATTGATCTTCATAACAACGTGCCTAAAGAATGAAGCAATGAGAATGTCATAAAATATTAACAGCAGTAACTTACCGTCCAGCTGATTTTCAAAGAAATACCAACCTCACGTGCTCGTTTACCCCTTCCATAATGTTGTGTGTCAAGGCTTCCAATGTATTCGCCCTTCCGCTTAGCAGCTGCACTAGAAGATTCACTTAACTGCAAAGCCTGATACAAAGGTTTCAAGTCCTCCTCTGTTACCAAACGAGGAGGCATTGGCAAAGGGTCCTGGCTCTCCACTGTCCTTTCCTGAGTTATTCTCTGCCATACTGCCTGCAGCATGACAGCCAGAAGAATGCCAATTGATTATTCACAATTGCAAATGCATTACTTCTACGGCCTGAGATTCTAATTAGACCAGATGTTGATAAATATATACAAGCTGTGTATATCATAGATCTCAAAATAGGCAAGCATCATTTTATTAGCAAGCTGTTCCCAGCATTCCAAGTCAGAAAAACATTTAGATTTTAAGGCCACATTTGGCTCTGCAATAAGCATGAATAAGAAAACTCACCATTTCTTCCTCACGCCTTTGCTTGTCAATTTCTTCAAAAATGTCGATCTCAGTTTCGCTGCCAGAAACGTCAAAATAATCAAATAAAGGACAACAGCACTGTACATTAAAGGATCAAGAATGTCTCAGCTATTCCTGATTTACTGTGGAAATGCAGCAGGTGTTGACAGCAACAAAGATGGGATTTTTTTAAGAGGAGAAAGATTGTCTAATGATCAACATTAATCATCCAACGTTTAAATCATAAAATATGAACCAACTATTATCAGAAAAAATTCAGACCAGTCTCGTACATGAAAGGAAGATCGCACGTATTTTACAATAACACTGGCAAACAACAGGAAACCACATACAGTAGAAACCTAAACATCCCAATAAAGCTAATTTCCTTATTAATATCTGATAATGCAAACACCCTGGTACATTCCAATTTGAACGGGCATCCCTTCAAAGAAAATGGAAACATGATTTTGATGAAAAGATGAAAATGAAGGTGAAAATCAAGCAGAATTGATTGATTCTAGGGCATCACAAAGTGTTTAGTAGGGATGTGGATTAGATTAAATCAGATTTTGACAATAATACATGTATGATCTTATGTTACGTTATTAGATTTCTCACATGAGAAAAAAGATAGGTTCTTTCCAGTATTTTTATGTCAACGGGGAAGTATAAATCTAAAAAGGCTTTGAAAGAGAAACAATTATGAATTAACATCATCACGAGTGGGCACTATTGGTAGGGCAAGACCAGAAGAATGTTACTGTACGGAAGGTCCACCGAGAAAACACATTCTGGCTAAGGAGGGGTATTTGGAGAGGGAATGAGCAGTTGTGGAGGGATGTTTAGGAATGTCTAATAAGTAAGACAGTAGAAAGGTGGTGCATTTTATTCCAATCTTAAGTAATGGTTGAGTTATTCCTTCTGAACAAAACTTACTAATCGAAGAAAGAATCCCAGCGTACAAGCTCCCACTATGTGGTGTCCAAGGAGTCTGAGAAGGAAATGCAAAAAATGATAAGAATAGGGAATTGATTTTCTTTGGGTCTGCCCTGCAAATGTGTGCAAACATACACACACAAAGAAACATAAGGAGAATATATTATTGAATACACATGTATACCCATGCCAACACATTCATGTGCACACATGCATGCTTAAATAAGTAACTTTTTAAGGGATATATATTAGATCATATAGTAATCCAACCCAATATGTAGAGCCCAAACCAGTCCAATCTAGTCCAAGAACGTCACATCTAATAAGATTAAGGATTTTGTCAGCTCCTTCAGCACTCTGAGACTCCAGACCATGACGCAATGTACGCAATCTGAATATCACGAAGTTACAATGCTTTTTAAAAGAATTATAAAGCATTTTCATTCAAAAGGAGATCAGACATTTTACAGTCTGACCCTCTTGTGTTCAATAAACATGATAATAATAATTGTTCTCTTCTAGAGTTTTTTGAATGAACCATCCTATGTGTGTGTGATGAAATAAAAAGGGATTGAGGTAAGCTTGAACCAAATTGCAACCTCAAAAAAACCAGCAGAAACAGGGAAATGCTTGTTGATTGGACCTTTAGGTGCAAGTCTCAAGGGTGTCTAACAACCAAGTTGCCACCTCGAAGTTTAAACTATGTGATTCAGACATCTATATGTTGCAGGTTTAGCGTCTATATGTTGCAGGTTATCAACTCTTCCCCCTCTTCTTTAAATTCCAGCTCGTATCTTTGCCTAACAAACTTTAGGTTTGGGTATCAATTGACAATCCAATTTAAAGCCGTCAGTAGGATTATAAGCCTCTAGAGGGATCAGAAATGACATAGGGAAGCTGGAGGAGCTTGTCACACTTATTTGCTAAAAGTTCTGCCATGTTCATACTCTGCAAAACATTTCTGCCTTCATTCCATTTCAGATTATCAACATCTCATCCTCTATCTTTTTAAGCACCACTGTTACTTTTATTTCTTCTACCTGGTTCTGTGTGTCAATATACTAACAGATGCTGAAGGAGGGATCAGGCATGTTAGAAGCGGGAAAATGATGTATAGGCATTGTATAACCCAGTTTTTTTCTCCCAACAAAAAATAATGTACTACAAAATTTGGTGCATATATTTCTCTAATAAGATGTGTGTCTCATAGATGTCCATAGAGGTGATCCACGACAGGATGCGTAAAGCCATGCCAGTCAAAAATGAAGAAAGATGCAAAAAAAAAGAGCTTTTATAGAAGGAAATAAAATAGGATAAATGGATTCGTAATTCCAAATAGTATTTCAAAATGTAGAGGTTTACGTTATGTTATGATGTACCGTTACGTATTTCTTATTTACCTTAAGTACATCTATGTAATTTACCCAAGGGTTTCCTCTCTATATAAGAGATCCTAGGGCTCTACGGAATAATACAACAGAGTATTTTCGCTTTTACATGGTATCAGAGCCAAAACCCTAATCTAGGGTTTCTCCACCGCCCCCCCCCCGCCCCTCTCTCTCTCTTCCGCCGCCACCACCTCCCGCCGGTGCCTCCCCTCCCGTAGCCTCCTTCTCGCCGAGGCCCTCCCGCCGCCTCCCTCTCGCTGAAGACCCACCGCCACCGCTGACCAGCCCTCTCTCCCGGGCTCCTTCGTTCGTCGACCGACACCTATTACTCCATGGATTCAAGTGCATAAAGTCTACATATGCACTTAGAATCCAATCAGGTCTTTGTAGACACCAGTCCCTTTGTCTATCAATCCTATGACTTCTTCTCCGACATCATGTCAGAACAAAAGGTGGATATGCCCTCCACAGGTGCCTTCAAAGGGTCGATGCCAATAATCAAAATGGTAGGGACGAACTACGAGCTCTGGGCGATGCAGTTTCTCAGCCTAATGAAGTCATGTGGTAAGAAACACATTCTTACCGAAGATGAGCCGACAGAGAAGACGGGGATATATGCCTCCTGGGAGGCTGATGATGCCTATGCCAAGGTCTGACTATCATGGACGCTTTCGATGGAGATTGCCAACGACATCCTCCATCAGCCCACCGCCAAAGCGATGTGGGATATTCTGGCTACGACATATTTTCAAGTACAGAATGCGACTAAGATGCTGCAATTGCAACATGATATTTTCACTATGAAGCAAAATGGACGGCCTCTTCACTCCCTGTACACATCCCTACGAGGGATGTTCGAGAAATTATATAGCACCATCCCGCTCGCAACCACCCCCGAGCAGCAGAAGACATTTCACAATGCTACTATGGTAGGAGTATTACTTGCTGCCCTTGATCCGGAGTACGAGGCTTCCCGCTCTCAGATCCTCGCCAACGCTACTATTCCTCCGATGGAGGAAGTCTACAGGAGGCTCAATCGTATCTTTGTTTCCTCCAGCGCAGCTACTCCACCTCCTTCGGCAATGGAAATTCCAGAAGACGAGGTAGTTCGTCTTCTTTTCGTCGCCGTGGAGGTACTACCCGTGGCCGAGGAGGTCGTACGCGTTAAACGTGCTCGTTTTGTCATCGCACTGGTCATTCCGAGGATACATGCTATTCCAAGCATGGATTTCCTCCTTCGACACGTGTAGCTGATCATGTTCAGTCACCTTCAGCATCTACTCCCGATCACATGTTCGAGGAGCTTATTGCACGACTTCGTGACATTATGCCACATTCATCATCAGAGGCTGCTGATACATCTGACGTTGCGGCTTCTGCATCGGCTAGTACCTCTGCTGCTGCCAGTTCCTCAGGTAGTACTTCTACCTTTCGTCATAGCCAAGATTTATCAGGTTGGATTGCCGACTTTGGAGCCACCCATCATCTCTGCCGTGACAGAGATATACTACATTCCTACAAGGATATTCAGTCTGGCCGGTCTGTACTCATAGCTGATGGCACTCATTCTCCTATTGTGGGTCAGGGGGAGAGTTCCTTATTACCCTCCATGCGCTTACAAAATGTTTTACATGCACCTCAGTTCTCCATGAATTTATTATCAATTAGTCATATTACAAAAGATTTGCACTATCGTGCTATATTTGACCCATCATCTGTTACTTTTCAGGACATACTAACGGGCAGGGTGATTGGTTGTGGTTCTGAGCATAATGGCCTCTATCGTCTAGTCCGGAATTCCTATGCTGGCGTCTCACTTCACTCTCAGGGATCCGTTTCTCCGTATATATGGCATCTTCTCTTTGGTCACCTTCCGCTCCAGAAAATGTGTCACCTCCTGCCACAGATCTCTCCGAATTCTACATTTCGTTGTGAAGCTTGTCAGTTAGGGAAGCATCATCGTTCTAGCTTCCCTGGTAGTCAGAGTCGGAGCAGTAGCTTCCCGTTTGAGTTGTTTCATATAGATATTTGGGGTCCTAGTCGTGTCCCTGATCATCAGGGACACAAGTTTTATCTCGTTGTGGTTGATGATTTCTCTCGCGTCTCTTGAACTATTCTTCTTAAGAATAAATCTGAAGCAGGCAATGTTATCAAAAATCTTATCAATGAAGTGCACAATGTTTTTTCTTCTACTGTTAAATATGTGCGCACGGATAATGCATTGGAATTCTGCACTCGTTCTCTTGCTCAATTTCTTTCCTCTAAAGGCATTATTCACCAAACTACCTGTGCTTACACATCACAACAAAATGGTGTCGCGGAGAGGAAGCATCGACATTTTCTTGATATTGTTCGCACATTACTTATTCAAAGTTGTGCACCATTACCTTTTTGGGGAGATGCTATACTTACAGCATACTATCAGGTTAATTGTATGCCTTCTTCCATTCTTGGGGAAAAAGCTCCAATCCATATTCTCTTTCCTGATAAGGACTTGTTTTCACTTACCCCTTGTGTCTTTGGAACAGTCGCCTTTGTTCACCGCTTGTCTCCAGGACTTGACAAGCTCTCTCCTAGAGCTGTTAAGTGTGTATTTGTAGGTTACTCTCGGACACAAAAAGTCCATCGCTGCTATGACCCTATTAATGACAAGTACTATGTTAGTGCTGACGTTACTTTTTTTGAGCTTGTTATGTACTTCTCCCCATCAGGTGACAGATTGGTTTCCTCCACATCTCTGGATGATAATGTCTATGTTCCTCTACCTCTAGGTCTGGGTCAATCTGAGTTCACTACACCACCACCACCACCACTTCCATATCATCCCATTCCACCGTTTCCTAAGTTCTACACAAGGCGGTCCGGGCCTGCTCAAGCTACACGTCAACCATCCATCACGCCTCAGGTATGCTCCGATGTTGTCACTAATGATGGGTTAGATAATGTACCGGTGCAGGAATCTTTGCTACAGGGGGAGGATCCGCCAATCAGTACAGTGGATAATGATCTTGATCGTCCTATTGCACATAGGAAGCAGAAGAGGCAATGTGCGTCCTATCCTCTTGCGTCTCAGGTGTCTTTTCATCGTCTCACTGGGGATTTCCAGAGGTTTGCAGCAGTTGTATCGACGGTTGAGATCCCACGAACCTATAAAGAGGCCATGAAGATTGATTGCTGGCGTTTAGCTATGGAGGAAGAGATGCGTGCTTTACAATCTCGAGGGACTTGGTCCCTAGTTCCTACTCCTCATGGTGCTTCTGTGGTTAGTAGCAAGTGGGTGTTCACGGTTAAATATCATGCAGATGGCCGTCTAGATCGGTACAAGGCTAGACTTGTTGCACGAGGCTTCACCCAAACCTATGGGGTCGATTATTTGGATACATTTTCACCAGTGGCTCGACACTCGACGCTTCGCATTTTACTCTCCATTGCCGTGGTACGCGACCGGCCCATTTTCCAACTTGATGTCAAGAATGCATTCTTGTATGGTGATCTACAGGAGGAGGTCTACATGCAGCAGCCACCAGGTTTTACTGCTGAGGGGGAGACTCACATGGTGTGTAGACTTCATAAGGCAATTTATGACCTTAAACAAAGTCCAAGGGCATGGTTTCAGAAGCTTTCCCAGCTGATTGAACGACAGGGATTCAAAAGATCAAATGCGGACCACTCGTTGTTTATCCAGAAGACTCCCAGAGGTACAGTTGTCGTCATGGTATATGTTGATGATATTCTGGTTACAGGAGATGATGCTCAGGGAATCGAGATGACTAAATCACTTTTGGGAAGTCAGTTCATTTGAAGGATCTAGGTACCATACGATAATTTCTGGGGATGGAGTTTGCAAGAAATGCACAAGGAATGGTAATGACCCAAAGAAAATATGTTACAGACTTGCTAGTTGAAACAGGAATGGTTGGATGCATACCATCGAGCACTCCTATGGACCAAAGCATGAAACTGTACGACAATGATACTGAAGAGGTGGACAAAAGAAGATACAGAGATGGTGGGTAAGCTTCTATACATCACCATAACTCGACCGGATATTGCTTTTGCAGTAAACCGGGTGAGTCAATTTATGGAGCAACCTAGGCAAGTCCATATGGAAGCCATGTATATGATACTGAGATACCTAAAGTCTTCCCCAAGTTCAGGTTCGTTATTTGGAAGGGACACAGATTTGTCCATTTCTGCTTGTGCAGACGCAGACTATGCAGGTTGCCCAAAGGATCGTAAGTCTACTTCAAGATTTGCTATCTTTATAGGAAGCTCTCTGGTTTCTTGGAAAAGAAAGAAACAAACTGTTGTGGCAAGATCCAGTGCTGAATCCGAATATAGGGCCATGGCACAAGCAAGCACAGAGATGATGTGGGTTCGAGCAGTCTTGCAAGATTTGAATGTAAATGTCTCTTTACCCATGCAGCTTCAATGTGACAACCAGGTAACATTGTTCATTGCCAATAATCCAGCTTTTCATGAAAGAACAAAGCACATCGAGGTAGATTGTCACTACACTAGAGACGATCCAGAAGGGCTTGATTTCCACTTCACATGTCAATTCAGAGGACCAGACTGCTGATATATTTACCAAGCCAATGCTCAGAGGACCTTTTCAGAGATGTTCTTCCAAGCTGAGCATGATCGACATCTATGCTCCATCTTGAGGGGGAGTGTAGAGGTTTACGTTATGTTATGATGTACCGTTACGTATTTCTTATTTACCTCATGTACATCTATCTAATTTACCCAAGAGTTTCCTTTCTATATAAGAGACCCTAGGGCTCTATGGAATAATACAACAGAGTATTTTCGCTCTTACACAAAATAAACATAACTCCTATTCTCATTGATTAGCCAAAATGCAGGAGAACTAAGTAGTGATGATACCATTAAAGAACAAAATAGAAGCAATAATTAGTGATTACCATATTTACCATATGACACTCATCTAAATGAATGGGACAGACTGACTCTTAAAATGACTAAATTGACTCTAAACTACTAAAAAACATGGCAAACATGTCTTTCATTGAGAATTTTATAAAATAAAGACAACATACAATCTCACAAAAGAAAAGCCAAGAAACATCTTTTCCTTCGCTGTGTTAAATTATTTTCAGTGGTTTCAGATAGATGTCTTCCCTATGGCAATGACATTGAAACTTCGCAACATCTTTTCTTTCGTTGCCCCGCTACCTCGTCTGTTTGGTCCAAGGTGGGTCTGCATTGGATTTGCACACGTTCTTTTGACTCTTTCTGGTCTTTATTTTAGGGGCACGGAATCGTCATATAGAAGAGTTTCTTTCCCCCATGGCGGTGTTGTGGGCTATCTAGCTGGCACGCAATGATGTTCTTTTTTCGGGACATCAATTTTACAGTGAGAATGTTTGCTTCCATTATAAGCATCTGCTTGGATCATAGCTCTTGTAACATGTTTCTTTTAAACGTAAATAAGATTTTGGGGTGGACACCACCGTATGTCCCCTTCTTGTGGTTTAAAAAAAAGCCAAAAATGATTTCTTTAATATTTCAGGTATCAACATCCATCAAGATGGGGTTTATAGAAATTAAAGCACACAAAGGTATAGATAATCACGCACACGGATGGTTGTTTACGTGGAAACTCTTCACATTGGAAGGGAAAAACTATGGGGAAGAAGGGTCCTAATTGCTCACTGCAATCAGGACTTTGTCTATTGTATTCTCTTATCACTTGAAATGGATGGGAGGGGGATATATATATATATATATATGCCCAAGTTAAGACAGATCCTCTCCTAAGATCTGCTTACCCATTTACATGGCACTCAACACTCCCCTCAAGTTGGGCATAGAGATCAAGCATGCTCAACTTGCCAACATTTTTCTCAAGCTTGGCATTTAACAACCCTCGGTGAATACATCAAGCAACTTTCTTTTCTGCTTTTATATATGCCAACACCAATTCTTTGGAATCGATTCTTTCTCGGATGAAGTGGTTGTCAATATCAACGGTCTTTGTTCTGTCATGTAACACGAGATTGTTGGAGAGACCTATGGCTGAATTATTATCATAGAATAGCTTCACATGCATATCTAAATCAACCTCAATATCACTCATCATAATCTTGAGCCACAATGTCTCTGTGACACCCATCACTACAACTTTGTACTCAGCTTCAGCACTTCACCTCTCGCACAAACCAATTGTTGTTTACTCCTCCAAATCCCAAGGTTGCCACTCAGGTTCACACAATAACCAGTCCTGGATCCTTGTATCAACACATACGACCCAATCGGAATCAATTTAGCACTCAATCTAGAGCTTACCCTTTCTTATAAATGGAAGTCCTTTTCCATGAC
This sequence comes from Ottelia alismoides, assembly GCA_037367405.1. Lineage (NCBI taxonomy): Eukaryota > Viridiplantae > Streptophyta > Magnoliopsida > Alismatales > Hydrocharitaceae > Ottelia > Ottelia alismoides. The sequence continues at coordinate 100,690 of JAZKJV010003495.1, forward strand.
TCACTTTTGTATAGTGTAGGATATGTTTAACTTCCTTCATGTGTAAATCAATTGGAGCATGAATAAATTAACTCATCACATTCACAACATAAGTGGTGTCAGTTCAACTAAGCGTGATGTAGATAAGCTTCCCAACAAGTTTTTGGTACCAATGTTTGGAATCTTCATCAAGTTGCTTCAAATCCTTCAAGCTCACCTTGTAATTTTCATCAATCAGGGTGGTGGCAAGTTTACATCCAAGATTTCCAATTTTGTTTAAAAGATCCACACTATAATTCCTTTAACATAGGACAAGTCCATCACTAGCTCTTGTCATCTCAATGCCTAAGAAGTATGTTAATTTTCCAAGGTCTTTCAGGTCAAACACCCTTGCAAGTTTACCTTTTAACTACAGAATCTCCTCATCATCCTCAGTAATGATCATATCATGTCATCCACATAGACTAGAAGGAAAGTCTGTTTTCCTCTTGACAGAGAGTATGGTCTCCATTTCATTGGTGATATCACAATATGGTCATCACAACTCAAACCACGCTCTGGGTGTTGTAGACCATATAATGCATTCTTTAGCTTGCAGCACTTTCATATCCTTTTATACCCAGGTGGCATATGCATGTAAGCTTCTTTGTGGAGATCTTCATTCAAGAAAGCATTTTTCACTCATTTGATGGAGTTTCCATTCCTTAATGATAACAAGAGAAAGAACAACATGCACTCTATTTTTTTGCCACAAAGGAAAAATTTTTCAAGTAATCAACACCATATTTTTTGACTAAATCCCTTCGCTACAAGTCTAGCTTTGTATCTCTCCACTTGACCATTTGGCTTGTACTTTGTTGTGTACACCCACTTTGAACCAATCATATGTACCTAAGCGCTTCCATTTCTTCTTCAATGGCACAATCCATTGAGGATCAACAAATGCTTCTGCAACATTCTTGAGAATCACATATGCAGACAAAAAGGTTATAAAGCACTTGTAATTTTTATTGAATTTGGAATAACTAACATATCTAGTTATAGGGTGTCTGGTACAATCTATGTAACTTGAAGGGGGCTTTATTTCTATGTGCTCATGCATTTGTGCCTCAGAATCCCCATCATATGTAATCAAGTCGTCAACCTTCTCATCTTCATCAATGTCAATGACTTCCTTTTCGCAAATCATTTTCTAGATAATAGTTAGAATTCCCTTAAGTAGTAGATGAACTTGGGTCATCAAGGGATTGAATATGATTGGGATTGGTTTCTCTTCCCTCAGCTTGCAATAGAGTCTCATACTATATTTTTTTTCATGCCAATGTGGACAACGAAACTTCTACTCCTCTATCTTAGTGCCAGTCTAAATGAAGTTACCCAATGAATTTAGAGAATCGTTACATGTATCAAAGGAAAGAATATCTTGGATATTTCCTTCATCGTTACTTCCATTCTCCCCCTGAAGGGAATGCTTAGTAAAAAAAGTCGTTCTCTAAAAAGGTGACAACTTTAGTCACATGTATTCTATCATAAGGACTTGAGCCATTATAATCTTTCTGAGTTGGAGAATCAACAACAACAACAACAAAGCCTTTTCCCACAATTAAGTAGGGTCGGCTACATGGATTCTTCGCCACCATTCAGATCTATCTAGGGCCAATATCGGGCTTATATACACAAAACTAAGATCCCTTCGTATGGTCTCTTTCCAACACTTCTTGGGCCGTCCTTGCCCTCTCTTAGCTGGCTCAACATACCAACACTCGCATTTCCTAACTGGTGCATCAACTGATCTTCTTTGCAAATGTCCAAACCATCTTAAGCAGTTTTCTCGCATTTTATCCTCGATCGGAGCTACACCAACTTTCTTTCTGATTGCATCATTCCGAATCCGATCTTTACATGTGTGTCCACACATCCACCTTAGCATTTTCATTTCTGCTACATTCATTCTCTGTACATGTCTATAGTTCACAGGCCAACATTCAGATCCATAAAGCATAGCAGGTCTCACAGCTGCTTTGTAAAACTTTCCTTTAATCTTTAAAGGAATTTTCTTATCACAGAGAACAACAGAGGCTCCTCTCCACTTTAGCCAGCCTGCATTTATTCTATTAGTAACATCTCCATCAATTTCCCCATCATGTTGCAGAATAGATCCCAGATATCTAAAAGAATCTCTCTTCTGAATGTTATCGTCACCAATCTTCACCTCGATTCCTTCCCCATTGCTTCCATCAAAGGTTCATTCCATATACTCCGTCTTATCCCTACTTATACGAAATCCTTTAGTTTCCAACTCATGTCTCCAGACCTCAAGATTCTCATTTACTCCATATTCTGAGTAGGAGAATATCCCAGAAAAATACCATTAATTGCACGAGCAACACGTTTCTTTACATCAAGTGTAAAATTGTGAAAATAACACACACACACACACACACAAAAGTCTTCGGTAGAAGAGTAAACACTTATTCTCAAGTTGAAAAAAGAGAAAGGAGTTGCCATGTTCATTCGTCTAGAAGGCATCATTTTTGTAAGGAATGCACCAGTGAGAACCGCCTCTCCCCAGAATTGTTTAGGAAGGTCTCTTTGAAATAAGATTGCTCTGCTAACTTCAAGAAGATGTATGTTCTATTGTTCTGCAACATGGTTCTGTTGAGAGGAATAACTGCAAGAAGTATCGTGCATGGTTCCTTAATCACTAAACAATTATTACAGTTCCTTGGACAAATTTTCATGAGCATTATCAAACATAAAACGTTTAATCACTTCCCATATCGTGTCTAAATAAGATTGAAGAACGTCTTCATAGTGTTGATTACTTCCCCATGATCACGAAGTAAATAGACAAATGTGCTTCTAGAATTGTTATCAATAAATATAATGAAGTACTTCTAACCATACGAATGGGAATGTTAAAGTATCCCAAACATCAGAGTAAACAAACTCAAACAACCCACTTGTCTTGCTCTCAGAAACACGATAAACTATACGAGTGTGATTTGCTACAAATGAACACGACACACTAGGTCCATAAAACTCAAGACTTAATACATGAAACAATTCTTTAAGATAATCGAACAGAAAATAACTAAGGTGTTCGTGCCATTGAATGACTTGACGCTTACATTCATTCCCATTCTTTATTCCTTGAATCACGGTCGTTAAAGTAATTGCCACTTTAATTGGTAGACAATACATACCATCAGAAACTAAATCGATCTAAATTCTCTTTCCTGTCACCAAGCCTTGCAACACACACCAATCAAAAGAAAAGCAAGTTTACAATTCAATTCTTTAGTTATCTTGCTAAAAAATAGGAGAATTAGAGGCATGTTCGAAACCAAGGATGTAAAAAACGGCCTGTACTGACGTTGACACGCATGTGGACCTGGACCGCACCGACTATGCCCGTCAAGCACATATACGACCAGGCTGCTTAAGCAGTGTTAAACGGATGTATAAACGTCGTTTAAATCCTGATTTTTACATCAACCTTTCAAGAATATGTTTGTGTTCTCCATAACCTGGGCCCCTCCTAGTCCCCCAGACTCGTTGACCAGTTGCATCAAGACCCGCGTTCTGGTAGGGTATGGTGCGACAGAAGGGTGCATACAATGGGTCTTCAACTTGGGGAGCTTCACCCCCTTGGGATTTGTGCAATGGAGATGAAACAACTCTATAGATATTAGATTCTAGATATCCGATATAGCTTGTTCGCTTCATTCCTTTCGTTGTTTACCTTCATAAATCGAAATCGATATTCCAAACCTTGACTATGGATTTTAGTTGTTTATGCTATTTTTGACAATTAATAGAAAAAAACATTGAATATGACAATATTTGATATATATTGTATATATGTGATTATATTTTATAATTTAGTTATGTTTCTTATTAATTATATATATGTAAATATTTTTTATTAATTAAAAATACAAAGCCGCATAACTCGTCCGCATATTTTTTAACCAACAATCAGTGACCCTACCGACTAAATACCGCATACTGCTTTTTGCAACCTTGTCCGGAACATGAGCACTTCCTTTCCCTGCAATGGTAACATGAGATCCATCAGCAAGGGCTATGTGGTCTTTGTCAGAGGCTGATTTATAGGCTTAGAGTTCCAGATCACCCGTCATATGATTATTCCCACTATTATCAATTATCAACTCAAGTTTTGGATCATCAACCATGAGAGAAGGAACATACCAACACAACTTTAAAATCTCGATAAGATAAACTTTTAATCACTGCAACAGTTCAATCAAGGAACAAACAAGCAAAAGAAGCAAACTATGATGCTAAAAACAATCACTTGAATGTTAGTGCGTGCCCAAGAGAACATCCAATAGCAGCACTTTTCAACCCAACGAGAAGAGAGGCACAATAGTTGTATGAGGATTGGAACCTATGACATTTATAGCGTTATCTGAGCTCTAATCGAACCACAACCAACAAGGAAAGAACGCATGGGGGTTTTCAACCCCACACCAACTGATCCCAACAACAAGCAAAGCAAAAAATCCAAGCATATCACATAAGAGGGCCTTCAAGAGGAGTCCTATGATTATCAAACATCATCAGCTTCCTTCAACATTGCACCAAGACTTTGTGGCTATTTTTCAAACATTTGGTGGACAACAAGTAACACGTCGTAACCCAATTTACTCCCACAAAAGAGGGGCGGAAAATGTCTCCAAGAAACAAGACAGACACCCATAATAACAATCAAGAGCAGAAAGCTTTTACCAAGGGTCGTTCCCCAAACAATTAGGGAACTAACCTATTTACGAACAAGCAAAGAGACTCTAATCGAAGATCTTCAAGCACAAGAGCAACTCTAAATCTTCAGAATCACGTCCACTCCAAAGGGGCGCAGAATAAGACCTGAAATATTGTAGAAGACCAACCAAGGATATGATCGATGAGAGCCCTTATCCCCAATAACGGAACACCAATGCGGTGGGTGGAGCACAACTGGGTGGAGCCCTTCTCCACGAGAACAAATGGGCAAAAATCCAATACGGAGTCCTACCCCAAAAACGAGCACAACTGGGAGCAGCAATGCCGGAGATCAGCAACAACCTTGCTTCAATAACATGTAGAAATTCAAGCACATAAAGATGTAGATAATCTCACACACAAATATGGTTGTTTAAGTCGAAACCCTCCGCAATATATGAATGCTGGATGCAATTGAGATATATGATTTCTGGGCACAATTGAGTATATATGATTTTGGGCTTTCTTTGACATTGGAATCAAGCTACAAAATAGGGGATCAAACTCATAACCAAAGTACAAGCTCTCACTGAGGGCCAAAGCTTTTCGATAAGACTAAAAGCGAGGATAAGATCTCCACAATATCAACATTCAATACAAACCACCCTTATCAAATTCACATTGCGGGAAACCAAAAGCCAATGCGGTGGGTGGAGCACAACTGGGTGGAGCCTTTCTCCACGAGAACAAATGGGCAAAAATCCAATACGGAGTCCTACCCCAAAAACGAGCACAACTGGGAGCAGCAATGCCGGAGATCAGCAACAACCTTGCTTCAATAACATGTAGAAATTCAAGCACAAAAAGATGTAGATAATCACATACTCAAATATGGTTGTTTAAGTCGAAACCCTCCGCAATATATGAATGCTGGATGCAATTGAGATATATGGTTTCTGGGCACAATTGAGTATATATGATTTTAGGCTTTCTTTGACATTGGAATCAAGCTACAAAATAGGGGATCAAACTCATAACCAAAGTACAAGCTCTCACTGAGGGCCAAAGCTTTTCGATAAGACTAAAAGCGAGGATAAGATCTCCACAATATCAACATTCAATACAAACCACCCTTATCAAATTCACATTGCGGGAAACCAAAAGCCTTGCGAACTCAACCTTAGTTAGCATTCGTGCACATGTAAAATTTCACTCTCTGCCTTTGCCTTTGCAGAGGAACAAAAACAATCAATAATATGTACTGTACTTCCTCAGCATAGAAAGATGGAGTACACCATACAAATGTCCATACTGGGGTGCAAGCGCAACCCGATAAGCGACTTTGCCAATACTCTCTTAGATCTCAAATGGTCCCACATATGATGGACATATCTTCCCCTTCTTGCAAAACCACTAACTACGTATTTGGGGTTGACTCTCAAAGTTCTGAAGGGGGTGGAAATTTTCAAGAAGACATGATCACCAACTGCAAAATTCTAAGTCTCTCCTTTGACAATCAGCATAGGACTTCTGCCTACTACGAGCTATCAATAAGATATTATTGTTCAAGTATACGGGGAAGAAGAGTCCTAGTTGCTCACTGCAACTAGGGCTTTGTCTATTCCGTTTTTTTATTTCTTGAAATGGGAGGTGGAGAGATACATATATGCCCAAGTTAAGACGGATCCCCTCCAAATATCTGCTTACCCGTTTTACATGGAACTCAACAAGGTTTCACAAGAAGACCAAGGACAAAGGAGAATGGATGGAGAAGAAACGATGATTGCAGGGATATTATATGCCGTTGACAATGCAAACACGATTATCGAGGGTGAAGAACTGAAAAAGCATGGAAGTTGAAATGGCATTCAAAAGCCACCCACTGTCTCATGTTAAGGTAATTGTAGGTGTGTCAAAGATCGAGTAAAAGGTAAAGTATTTATAGGAAAAGTACATATTTTAATCATAACAAGCAACATCTAGTTATATGATATCATGGCTTTAAAATAAACACCCAACTTCATATCTTCACTAAATCATGATCGACATGGCTTAGATAAACCTAAGACATGGGAAAATACACAGCTTTTGCAGGATTGAAGCCGAAAAAAGGATATCACACATTTTCATCTCACTTATATGTCCTCAATCTCATTCATCTGTCCTCGTACTTTAGTTAATTGTTTCACATTTTAGTCACTCATCCCGACCAAACAACAAACATGCTTGTATTGCATACGAAAAACTTATTCAATGACACTAATTATTAGAACAAAACTAGGCCAGGAAATTTTACCTGCGAGCAAGAATATCATTCAGAGCATCATCATCCAACACATGAGCAGCTTCTTCTTTTTTTGACTCCCTTAAAAGGGACTCCAAATACTCTCTTCGGTCCTCCGCACTTGAAAAGAATACACCGGGCTAACTATTTGAACATGACTAATTGATAACAAAAAATATCAAGTTGACAAATAGGAGCTACCTAGTATGGTTATCAAAGAAACCAGCAGTGATACTCTGATTCGCAACACCAAGCTTGTGCTGAGCAGCAGCCCTGACTTGTTCCTCCACTGACCTGACCTAATTTTAGAAATAAACAACACTTACTTTTGGAAGAGAACTATATTGCAACTTACATCCTAAAAATCAGTTTTCAACTAGGCTATGCAGCATCACTACTCACAGTCTCAAGGCGCAAAACAAGCACGTCGCGTTTTTGGCCAATTCTGTGAGCTCTAGCCTGAGCCTGCAGATCAACCTGAAAATACCAAGGCAAGCATCTTAAGCATCACACCCTGTAAGGATTCAAACAGGAGAAGAACTGGCTTCAACCTGAGGATTCCAGTCCGTGTCAAAAATGATAACAGTGTCAGCAGCTTGAAGATTCACTCCAACCCCTCCAGCACGAATACTATAACAGGGAAAAACTATATAAGATTACAGACCACACAAGATTCAGTAAGAAAAAACATCCGTTGGATAGATAACTTTCTGCAGTTAGACATCAAGAGGTAATGAACTATCAGCTAAAAGCCTGACACTATTTCTTGTGTCCTTAAATTGTTCATTTTTAAAAAAGGACAAGGACTACTGGAGGCTATTATTAGAATAACTAAGCAAATATATGCACTTCGAACACTAAGAGCTAATTTAATTGGGGTTTTACCTTGACAAAACCAGTTTGCACCCCTTTAAAATGTTTTACCCCTCTTGTTTCCACCCTAGCAAAGCGATAGAGTTAAATTTCACCCTATAGTTTAAGATGTTGACTTGTATGCATTATAATCCTCAGTGGGGTACAACATCATGTTCACAAAAAGCAAGTTCCACAGACCTCCGTCTCTACAGCCTCAGATCTCCGGCTACTCCTCAAGCACGCATTCTCAGGATGTCTTCGCCTCATGATTAGAATATAGCATCACATGCTTGATCCTCTTCCCAAAGTCAAAGACCCATCCCACAAACAGCATTACATTCGATAGGATCTCATCATTGATTGCAATAAAAACGGTGATTGATGGGGCTTGCCATCATCAGCACGGCAGGAATACAGCCACTGGCCCAACAGAGGGTGGGAGCTGAGTTAGGGGCCATACAAATGGACATCTTGGTCTAGCGTCTGGGCTGGAAGCGGGAGGTGGGAATCATAATGGCATCGAATTAGCAGTCATCCGGTGTGCTTAGGCATTCATGTATGCGCAGAAATAATAGAAAAGGATGCTTTGATAATATTAGAATGAACCTTAGCCCTTTATACAAAGGAGAAGGCTCGGGTTAGGAAGAGCACGATGGATAAAAAAGTACAAAACTATCCCTGGGAGTTACACGTCTCACGCATATATTAATATCTCAATCCTATAAATATTGTATCATGATTGTCATATTGTAGATGCGTAGGGAGAGGGACATACAGAAATAAGTCAATCATCACAGATCTAACTACATCATCTCGATAGTGGCTTGCACCATAGCCTTGTGCTCTGACTCTACACTAGATATAGCGACTACCATCTGCTTCTTGCTCTTCCATATTACAAGAGAACCTCCCGCATACAGCAAAATTGGTGGTGGATTTCCTATACTTGGATTAAATTATCTATAATATATAAGTTCTGAGCTAAGATCTTAGTTCTCTTCTTCTACAGAAAAAACCCACCATATTTTTCAAAAAAATAAAACAGTTGGTTAGCAGGCTGCTGTCTGTGCTTTCATGTTGCTTGATTTCCATTTCACACAAAAGAAAACCTTTTGGTTTACAAATAAAAGCTTGGACCTTGAAACTCATTATTCATACTTGAAAATTTGGTTAATCAAAAGATCCATAACATAGGGCAGGTCACAGCATATAGAGACGACATAATTGTAAAAGTGCTAGCACATAAAGATGCAATAACCTATAGATTTTATTTTGATAAAACATTCCTACTCACTAAATATTCCCACCTTGCAGAATCCAATAACCAATTTACAATATAATTCATGAGGGAAAGGAGCCACATAAATGTGCTAGGAAATGGTTTAATCTCTTCTTTCTCGAATATAAAGTTCCAATTAGAAGCTTTAACATTGAAACAACCCAGATTTCTACCTCAACAAGAATATAAAAGTAGCAGAATCAGGTCGGTTGAATTCCTCAATGAGGGCACCACGATCATTTCCAGAGGTGTGGCCATCTAAACGAAGATATCGGTACTGTTTCCAACCCAAGTATTCCTCCATAACATCTAATAGTCTAGTCATGGTAGAAAAGAGCAAAACCTGCAAAAATCACAGGCTATTAAGGATAAAATTTTCTAGAAAATACTTCCATCTTTAAAAGGGAAAAAAACACCGACAGATTGTGTTCAGCTGAGTAATTTTTAAGTACGGAACAAAACTAAATATCAGCACCATAATGCAAAAAATCCGAAGTTCCTCCTACACTTGTTAATGATCAAAATTCTTCTGGTTAAAAATAAATGAGTAATAAAATTATACCACAAGCATAAGTGGACAGGAGCAATGCTTGAAAATAAACCGTAGACACTAAAATGTATGCTCTAACTAGAGTTGACAATCCAAGAACGGTCTAACATGCCTAAACTAAATCCCTTCTGCATTTACATGAGCAATTGAATGACAAAGTTACCGGGGGAGCTATTCCCTTCGTAAAGCACACATTTTTTAGCCACCAAATATAGTTAGTTATTGAAGGAGAACGCATCTGTTCAATGTGGATGAGGGAGGATTTACTAGGATCAATAAGGGTTGTTGAGACCCCCCACCATATGTACAAGTGCTTCTCAGACCCTTCAGCGATCTAATTAGGCCTAACATAGTTGTCTAGTTAGGGCTACCAGACTAACATTCAAGGTTTATACTTTATAGAAGACAATTTACTTCTTTTGGAGCAATCTAATATTGATCTTCCGTCAATACAGGGCATGTTCCACGACTACATAAAAACCAACCATCTTTGTGTAGACCTGTGCCCCTAAAATACAAACCTTGGGCTTGAGATAATACAGTAGTCAACAACGTAGGAAATTTAACTTGTCACAAATTACAATAACATCTCTAAGTCTAATTCCTAAGTTTTTGTAGGATCTCTCAATTCTGTTCTTGCTGAAGCCCGCACATGTTTAAAAAACTTTTGTTTCTGTACTTTTTAATGTGCATCCCTCAGCAGGTTCATCTTTAGAGCCATTGTTTCATTAACTCAAATCTATGAAACCACCCTTCCAAATCAGTAGACCGATCAATGAAAATAGTATTCAAATCAAATGTGAAAAAATGCAACATGTATTGTTACTCAAATTTATAAGATGTTCACAAGATAAAAGCAGAAAATCCAAAAAAAATAAAATGTTGAGATGAAAAGGTATTGATTACTAGGATCACCACGCCAGTTTTGTTGAGATAGTTGTGTTTATCTGTCCTTTATTTATATTTCTTATTCCTCTATCCCCTTTATATAATTTTCCCATAGGGCTTTTCTCCTATATAAATCTCCTATATAAGAGAACCCTAGGGTCGCAATGAACAATACAATACCTTTTTCCCTTTCCACATGTTATCAGAGCGATGGTCCTAGACCAGAGCATGTGCCATAGCCGTCGTTCCCCACTAAAACCTTAGGGAGACTTGTTCCCCTCTTGTTTGGAAGCGACACCGGAGCTGCACAGCAGCAACAGCAGCACTACGGCCGCCGCCGCCGCTGTGAGATCACAACAGCAGCGGCAGCCGCCCAGCGCCGCCACCACCACCATAAAGGAATCTTTCTTCACTTTATGAGTGGTAGCAATCTCCGTGGGGTCCGAGAGGTTCTCTTCAACATCTGCTGAGGTCTGAAAATCGCTTCCAAGAGCGATTTAGGCCTATATTAAGTCTTATTTAGGGTTTCAGGGTGTTTTTTGATGATCTAAAACAACCCTAGTTACTCAAAGAAACCTCGAACGGATGGAAGCGATTGTGGTATGAGCCTACCCCCACAACCATCTTCATGTATGCCCATGTAGATGCATTTGTCTTTGTCTACAACCTCAATCTTCGTAGTAATCTTCGTCGTTGGCGTCATCATTTCAGATACCAAACGTCGACTCCGAAGTTGACATCTCATCCTCGGGTGTTGTCAAGATGGATGGGACTAATTATGAATTATGGGTCATACAATTCATGAGCCTAATGCAGTGCAACGGCAAGAAGCACATTCTAATGCGAAATGAACCAACCGAAAAAACTGAGGTTAATGTCTCATGGGAGACAGATGATGCATATACGTATGTCTAGTTATCCACAACGGTGTCCATGGAGATAGCCAATGATATTCTGAGTCATCCCACAATGAAGGTGAATTGAGACATCCTCACCATTACTTACTCGCAAGTGAATGAGTTGAAGATACTGCAACTTCAGAATAATATTTTCACATCTAAGCAGAATGGGTGTCATCTTCATATCCTTTACACTTCTCTCAGGGGTATTTTTTAAAAGCTCCATGGCTTCATTCCCTTGACTACTTCGCCGGAACAACTCAAGACACAGAAATTCAGTGATGACCAGAGTCTTTCTAGCAACTCTTGATCCTGAATATGATGCAGCTCGATCACAAATCCATATTGATAGCACTATACCTCCAATGGAAAGGCATGTCAGAAATTGAGTAGACTCCCTATAGCATATGGTGGTGCTACTCAACAGTCACAGACATCCTTGGCTATGACCGCATCTCGTGGTAGAGGGAGTTCTACATAGTACCGAGGACGTGGTACCTGTGGCAGGAGAGGGGTAGTCGGCGCCGTCAACCTTGCACTTATTGCCACATGCCAGGTCATTCTAAGGATATATGCTCCTCCAAGCATGATTTTCCTGCTTTAGCTTATGTCGCAGAGCAGACTCGGTAAGCTAGGGTTCCTCCTCTTGCATCCGACCGAAGGTTCAATGAGCTTGTGGCACGACTGAGAGAGATTATGCATGCACCTGGGTCGTCTACTGCTCCTTCAAAGTCTTCAAAGGAAGTTGTATTAGCATCTACCGCGACATTAGGTACTCTATATACATTTAGTAGATGTTATAGAGTAGATTTGTCAAAATGGATTATGGATTCAGGAGCTTCACACCACTTTTGTGAAAATAGAAGGAAGTTTAGTGCATACAGATTGATTCCTCCAGGTAGATCTGTAGTGACAGTAGATGGGACACGCTCTCCCATTACCGGACAGGAGGAGGTTTAGTTGACTTCGACAATGAGTCTACAAAATGTTATTCATGCTCCTATTTTTTTATGAATTTATTGTCTATTAGTCAAATCACCAAAGACTTACATTGTCATGATATATTTGATCCATCTTCTTTTGTATTTCAGGACATTCTTATGGGCATTATGATTGGACCTGGCCGTGAGTAAGGAAGTATATATAGACTGGTCCAATCCCTATAAGCTAGTGATTCGACCATTCGCATTGGATCAGTCTTTCCTTATGTGTATCACCTCTGCTTTGGACACCTTCCTCTGCAGAAGTTGTGTCACGTCCTTCCTTAGATTTCTCCTCACTCTACCCTCCAGAGCGAGGTTTGCCAGCTTGGCAAGCACCACTGGTCTACTTTTCAGAGTCGTCAGGATCGTAGTAGTCATAGCATTTTTGAGTTGATCCATCTTGATATTTGGGGTCTGAGTTGTGTCCTAGACCATCAGGGACACATTATAACATGTTGCAGTTGAAGATTTCCACACTATCTTGGGTATTTCTACTTAAAAATAAGTCTGATGTTGGTCATGTTATTCATTCCTTTCTAAATGAAATAAAGAACATTTTTCTACTCATGTCAAGTATATTCGTTCTGACAATGCCCTAGAATTCTGTAGTTTACAACTTTCACAGTTTTTTAGAACTCTTGGTATTGTTCGTCAGACTTCGTGTGCATATACATCCCAACAAAATGCGATCGTTGAATGAAAACATCGTCACATTTTGGATGTCACCAGAACCCTCTTGATTCAAAGTTGTGCTCTCATTTCTGTTACGGAGATGCAGTTCTAACTGCTTGCTACTTGGTGAATCGCATGTCATCATCTGTGGTGGGAGAGAATATTCCATTCTTGATTGTGTTTCTCGAGAAGGATCTTTCTCCCTCACTCCCCGTTTATTGGGGCCAGTTGCCTTTGTTCATCATATGTCTCATGGCCATGACAAGCTCGCTCCTAGAGCTGTTAAGTGTGCCTTTGTGGGGTATTCCAAGACTCAAAAGAGATAACATTGCTTTGACCATGTTCGACGAAAATATTATGTTAGTGTGGATGTCACTTTCTTTGAGTCTATTATGTTTCTCTCTCCTACAGGTGATAGGTTGCTTCCTTCCAAGTATGTAGAAGAGGTATACATGACATCTTTTCCAGTATTGTCTACCGCGTCCATGACTCCTCCACGACCATCCTCACCACCACCTCCTCAACTGCCTCCACCAGCAGCCTCTATCTTTTTGCCACAGGTTTGCGCATGGAAACCTCATGCTCATGAAGCACCTCCATCATCCAACATGCCCCGGGTATGTTCTGAGACCTTGGATTCTATTGACGGCACTGGTGATTTGCTTTTACATCAGGATGGACATATGGTTATAAATGTTCCTGTCTCGATCACTGTGGCAACTTAGGACATTGACGTAGCCATTGCCTTACGGAAGTAGAGATGTATATGTGCTATGTACCCTCTTGCTTCTCATGTTTCTTTTGTGCTTCTCGTTGAGGAGTTTCAGAGGTTTATTGTTAGACTATCTGCTATGAATATACCACGGACATATCAGGAGGCATTACAGACTATTCAGTGGCGCCTTGCTATGGAGGAAGAGATGGTTGCGTTACAGTCTTGTGGCACAAGAAGTATTGTTCCTACATATGGTAATATGGATAGAAACAAGGCAAGACTTGTTGCTCGTGGGTTCACCCAGACATATGGGTTGGACTATCAGGATACGGTTTCTCCTATTGCTCTATATTCTACAATGAGCATTCTTATTTATGTTATTGTGATACATGATTGGCCTCTATATCAGTTAGATGTCTAGAATGTCTTCTTGTATGGTGACTTGCATGAGGAAGTCTACATGCAGTCGCCACCAAGTTTATTGCTGAGTGAGGGGGAGTTTCATATGGTTTGTAGACATCAAACGGCTATCTATGGCCTTAAGCAGAGTCTGAGAGCTTGGTTCCAAAAGCTCTTTGAGTTGTGTGAGCAGAATGGTTTTATCAAATCGATTGAAGATCACTCCCTTTTTCTAAGAGATCCCAGGGATATATTGTTACTATTTTAGTTTATGTGGATGATATCAATGTTACAGGGGATGATAAGCAGAGTATTCAGGCAGAACAACCTTGGCAATCTTAGTTATTTTCTTGACCTTGAATTTGTGAGGAACCAATGTGGCATGGTGATGACGCAAAGAGAGTATGTTTCTGATCTCCTAGCCAAGGTTTGAAATCTAGACTCCAATTTCGCCCCCCCCCCCCAAAAACAAAATTTCTGTGAAATTTGACGAAATTTCGTATATTCGGTGGAAATATAAAAAATGGCTCAAAAAGCCATTTTTCGATCTTTTTTTCCAAATTAAGACCTTACAAGTTATTACAACAATAAATAACTTACAAATACACATTTATATCACACATATTGCTCATATATACCCCTTATATCGTGCATATTAGTCCTATCGACCAAATCGAAGTTAAGGTTGATTCTTTGCCTATACATACTGGAAATGGATATTATCCAATCCAAGATCTTAAAACAACAATATCATACAAATGCACACTTATATCACATATACCTCGCATCCATATGCCTTATATCACACATATAGGTCATATCAGACATGTTGTTGAGCCGACAGATAGATAGAACTGGAAATGGAAATTGAAATAACTAAGTTAACAGCACTTAGAACACGTCTTTTGTTCATAAAAATAGATGACATTTGATTCTAAAATGTAGATAATGATTAATTAGACAATGCTTCATTGAGAAATAACTGTTGTGGACAAAGTTCAAACGAATTACAGAATTATTTAAAGACTTACAATAAAGATGTATCTATTTACAAAGATAAATGACAAACAGAATGAAACGAATAAGCTATATCGGATATCTAAAAGCTATATAGTTGTTTCCATCTTAATTGTTTAAGCCCAAAGGGGGGAACTCCCTGAGTTGAAGAATCATTGTACGTACCCCCACTGTCATACCATACCCTACCAGACTTGAAACAAAATATGTAAATTATTGTTTTTTAATAGTTGGAATAGGTAAATAAAAAGTAAAATCAAGCTCACATAAATAATATCATTTATATACAAAGGTATCGATGAACTTCTACCAATATCGGTCGAAATCCAGGAAAATTTGTAATGAAAACCATGAATTTCAAATGAAATGGGTAGATATGTCGAAATATCACTGATATTTTGACCCATCTCAATCGAAATCAGTGAAATCGACATAAAGTTTTGATACCCTGGACTTGTTAAAACCAAAATTTCATGAAATTTCAATTCATTCTCCTAGATGAGACGTGCATGACAAGATGTAGACATGCTACTACTCCAATGGATCCGAATGTTAAGCTCTATGATGATGACACTGAGGAGGTTGATACGAGACGATATAGAGAGCTTGTGGGGAAGCTTTTATATGCCACCATTAGCAGAACTGATATATTTTTCGCAATGAGTAGAGTTAGTCAGTTTATTGAGCAGCCCAGGCAGGTACATGTCGATGATGTACACATGATATCGAGACATTTGAAGACTTCTCCAGATGCAGAACTCTTGTTTAGTAGAGGCACATACCTTACAATTACAGCATGTGTTGATTCAGATTATGCAGGATGCCTAAAAGACAAGAAGTCTACTTCGGGTTTTGCTATCTTTGTAGGGGGTTCATTTGTTACAAGGAAAAGTAAGAAATAGACGGTTGATGCTAGATCTAATGCTGAATTGGAATATAGTACCATGGCACAAGATAGTACAGAGATGATGTGTCTGTCATACTTGATAGAATAAAGAGTATGGAAGATCAAGTTGGGAGAAACAAAAAATCATTTTTTTTCTTAGCCTTTTTTCGACTATTTTCTTTTTTTCCTTTTTTGAAGCCGTTTTTCTAGCTTTCATCTTTTCCCTTTTTTCGTTTAAAAAACATGCCATTTTTTCTCTCACCCTCCCTTCTTTTTTTAATTACAAGGGCCCACTTGACCTTAAATAAGCAGCACCTTGCATTTTTATAAAGGTTTTGTGAAACCCTAGAACACACAAACAAATTACAGACAATCGAACCCGATAAAAAAATCCCAAGAATAACTTGCTCTGATACCATGTTGAAATCTAGAATGCAGAAGCGAGTCGATAAACAGAACAATAAATCAAGAAGAATAAAACATTGAACACGAGATTTTACGTGGAACCCCTATTCCTGAAGGAGCGGGATGGAACCACGGAAGGCTTCAAAGGGCTGGATCTTCTATTAGAATTTCTCTTTGAGTACGATGGGTGTGAGGCTGCTTATATAGCACCACAGACAGACCAGAGTCTCACAGATAGTAGATGTGGGACTAAACATGAGTGGGTGGTAATTGGATCTTGAAGAGATCCAATTACCACTCTATTACATTCTCCAACATAGGGCATCGAGAGGCGGCATGTCAGGATATCACAAAATGTTTTATATCTGACGATTTGGATGATCACCACCTTGAGTGCAAATCTCCATGGCGACACAGTCCATCCAGCTCAAGACAACCGTAGAGATGAAAAGCTCGCCTTGTGTTGAGACAATAACATAGGCAAGGCGTCGCGACGCTGATGGATCCTCTAGAAATTAAGGTTGGTGTCATTGCAAGATGCAAAAATATAGATGGGTGCTGCAAACCCAAGGCATATGCCAACACAGGAGTTTCCTTCAATCCAAGCTCGGTTGCTAGCAATGGAACTGTGATGGGGTCTTTAAAGGCCGGGAGTGGAGATCTTGCCACATGTAGTTGTCTCTGAGAGGCTTAGGCAGATCTTCAATCTGTTGGACCACCTTGTCGGCGTAAGGGGATTGT
The DNA here is from genome assembly GCA_037367405.1 of Ottelia alismoides. Lineage (NCBI taxonomy): Eukaryota > Viridiplantae > Streptophyta > Magnoliopsida > Alismatales > Hydrocharitaceae > Ottelia > Ottelia alismoides. Next base: position 117,970 of record JAZKJV010003495.1, read on the forward strand.
CACCAGCTAAAAGTGATGATCTGTTTTCCAATTCCAGGGTGATGGGGATGATTAGGGATGGACATTGAGCTGGGTCGGCCCAGTCCAGCCCGGAGCCCAGCCAAAAAGCCTGGTTCAACCCAAGACCAATAGAGGATTGGGTCGAGCCTGGGCATACAATGTCGGCCCAAAAATACTTTGGGCTGGGCTCGTGCTTGGCTCGGTCCAACCCGACCCGGCCTAAGGCCCAGCCCATTCGAGGGCCCAGGGAATGGCCCGAAGTTGGCACGAGGGTAAAGCCCAAGACTCAGCCTGAATATGGGCATGGGACTAGACAAGACGTTTTACCTACTAAGGTATATTGTATACGACAAGGTTCATGAAAGCGGTATGCGTATGCGTTCGGACAGGTCACTGAATAGAGATTAAGCGGTATGCGGGGCCATATGCGGAGTATATGCGGTTCTACACGGTTTTCTATTTTTTATTTAAAAATAAATAAATATCTACAAAAGTGACTACAACTAAACTGAATTTATGAATAAATGTGGTCCAACAGAAGATCTAAGAAAAATGATTTTCATGTTGAGCTCAAAATAGTACAAGTAAATATCAAAATCATCAGAGATAATATTACATAATTTGATTTAATATATAGAATCAAAATAATACAAGATACGAATCTTAAGTTCCGTATTCGATTACCTAACTTGACCTTAAGCGAGCGCACGGAGCGTATATGCGCCTGCACAACCTGCATATGCGGGCCATATATGCGCAAATGGTGCATAAAGCAGGGCTTCAGGTAATCGGTGCGATGAGGAGGCCACTTAGGCATATACGACCACATATGCGGCTGCGCGGACCGCTTTCTTTAACAGAGGTATACGATTGTTGAAGTATCGATATTGCTACTATCTACCCATTGTTTTCTCATTGGAATTTTTCTACTATTTAGACATTGTTATAGATTCAAGATATGTGTAAACTTAGTTGTTATGTAGAAATCTTAGATTCTTATGCATGGTTTAATTGCTACTTTAATGTGGACATTCTTATTTTGCAACTTCTTTTTTTGCGCTTAATTTAGGGACGCATAATCCATCTCTTGAATGTATAGCATGATACATCATTTCCATATTTCTGGTGGCGTGGTTTTCATGACTAGGAAATGAACCAAGGCTTGGACGGCCCGGCCCAAGCTCGGTCCAAAGGAAATGTGTCAGGTTTGGGCTTGGGCCGAACAACAAAATTTGCGGGCCTAAGCATGGCCCAAGGCCTAAAATATTTAGATGGACATGGGCCTAGGCCCTTCAGGGCCCGGCCCATGCCCATCTAGGGATGATCCCCTTTGTTGGCATCATCCATGCTTCTCGGATGGGGAATAAAAGGAGTCTCCACATTTTTTATGTTATTATTTTACATGACAAACAATAATGCACTACACTCACAAATAAGCACAACACAAAACATGCTTCTTATTTAATAAAATAAAACTTGAGAGAGAAATTAATTAATAATAAAACAATGCCAAGAAGAGATCCAATCAATCTAGTTTCATTTCAATTTTTAGTAAATAAGAGACCGAATAGACAAGATGAGATGACATGTATTAGGCTACATATTTGGATAATGAGGTAGAGGCTACTTGACGGTGGCTCGAGAGGCACTAGATATGTGTCTCATGTGCCACAGGAGTGACGGTCTCGGTCATCGTACAAGGGATTGAAATGATGCAATATAGTATTGCGAGACATTAAAGTTGGAGAAGATCAAGGAGGCACACATGTTGGCTGTGACCATTATCCTTGCTTGAAAATGGAGTTGAGTCGGCACTCCAGATTCGATGACCCTAAAACTGAAAACACATTAACCCTAGTTTACATGAACTAAGGTACAGATGGTACAAGCCTTGTGGGATTTTCTTTTCATCTGTTATCATTAGCCCAACTATGATAGACACACTGCACTAACACCAGGCCATTGGAGTGGGTAACAATGACTTTGTTCATAAAATGGCGAAGCCTTCTCCCACTTTAAGTAGGGTCAGTTGCATGGATTCTTGCTTAAATATATGTTGAAAATCCACAACCTCGTACACAAGAAAATTGCACTCTATGGGTAGTGTCAACAGTGGTGGTTTCAACAATGATTTTGCTCTAGCAACTTGAGGTTGTTGAACTCCAGTCCCAACTAAAGAGTACTGGTTAGATGCAAAGGTAGAGGTGTAATGACCCAGAGTTGCCCAATAATGTCCTATAATAGTTGTCATCATGAAAGACATTATATTGTGATTAACGGTGTGTGTTGACGTATATGTTGACGCACAGACCACTTTGTATCTCTTTGTTATTTTTATTTTCTTGTTAGTCTTCTTGTGTAATTTACCCATAGGCTACTCTCCTATATAAGAGAGCCTAGGGCTGAGGAATAGAATAACTCATTCGCGTTTCCCAACATGGTATCAGAGCGACGGTCCTAGACCGGAGTTCCTGGAACCATAACCCTAACCCTACCCGCCGGCCCTCTCTCTCTCTCTCTCTCCTCTTCTCTCCGCAGATCGGCGCCGCCCCTTCCCCAGGCGCACATCTCCAGCGCCTTCTCAGGCGCACCAAGGTGGATCTGCGGCGGGATCTCCAGCGTCCTCTCCGATCCAGGCGCATCGGCGCGCACCACGCACATCAGCGCCCATAGGCGCACATCGGCGCGCATAAGTGCACCAGGCGCATCAGCGCACCAGGCGCATCAACGCGCATCTGTGCACATCAGTGCACATCAGCGCACACAGGCGCACATCGGCGCACATAGGCGCACACTCCAGGCGCACATCCAGCCGCGCATTGACGCACATCCAGTGCGTCAAGTCTGGTAGCTAGCGTGCGTGTACACGTTTTTCAACCCTAAGCCCCAGATAATCAACATGGGATTAGTTGCTTGAAGTCTACACATGCAACTAATCCCGTCTATGTCTTTGTAGACGAGTATTATCCATTGCAGTTCGCTCCAGTCTTCCGTATCCAGTATGTCAGAAAGCAAGGCAGATATCCCGTCCATGGGCGCATTTCGTGGTCCAGCGCCCATTGTCAAGATGGATGGTACGAACTATGAACTGTGGGCAATGCAGTTCATGAGTATGATGAAGTCTACTGGCAAGAAACATATTCTCACAGAGCCCGAGCCTGCAGAGAAGACTGGAGTTCATGCCTCATGGGAGGCAGACGACGCATATGCCAAGGTGTGGCTGTCTGGTACATTGGCTATTGAAATCGCCAATGATATTCTCCATCAACCCACAGCCAAAGACATGTGGGACATCCTTGCTGCGACTTATTCTCAGGCAAAGAATGAGACGAAGATTCTGCAACTACAGCATGATATATTCACCATAAAGCAGAATGGACACCCGTTACATTCCCTCTATACATCTTTGAGGGGAATGTTTGAGAAGCTTCACAGCTTCATGCCTCTTACCGCCACACCCGAGCAGCAGAAATCATACAGGAATGCAACAATGGTGGGCGTGTTTCTCGCAGCACTGGATCCAGAGTATGAGGCTGCACGTTCACAGATTCTGGCGGACTCAACTATTCCTCCCATGGAGGAGGCTTTTCATAGGTTGAGTAGGATTACTGTACCCTCTGCAGCCACTAGTCAGAATCCCTCAGCCATGGCAGCCAACAGGGGCCGTGGCTCTCATTACCAGGGCCGTGGACGTATTCCCCGTGGAAGGGGTGGCCGCACTAGGCCAACATGCTCATATTGTCACAGAATCGGCCATACTGAGGATACATGCTACTCAAAGCATGGATTTCCTGCATCTGCACGAGCTGCTGAGCAGATAGAGCCTCCTTCTCCTGCTTCACTGGACCAGCGCTTTGATGATCTGGTTGCCCGCCTCAGGGGCATTATACCACCATCTGGCCCAGCACCGACGACAGAGAGTCATACGGATGTTGCTGCTTCTGCATCTACGAGTACTTCAGGTAGTATACTTGCACTACATAGTAGTAGATTGGATACATTGCCATGGATCATGGACTCAGGCGCTACACATCATCTATGTGGCGACCAGAGTCTACTTTCAGGATATACTCAGATTCCTCCAGGACGGACAGTAGTGATTGCCGATGGCACTCACTCCCCCATCATGGGTCAGGGGGAGATTAGATTGACATCATCTATGCAGCTCAAGAATGTTTTACATGCACCGCAATTCTCTATGAATCTATTGTCAATCAGTCAGATTACGAAGGATCTCCAATGTCGAGCTATTTTTGATTCATCTTCTTTGATTTTTCAGGACATCCGTACGGGCAACGTGATTGGTCATGGCTATGAGCAAGGAGGCCTCTATCGTCTGAACCAAACCCCGTTTGCTGGAATCACCTCTTCTCCCGTTGGACAAGCATCTCCTCTCCTGTGGCATCTGCGCCTAGGTCACCTACCGCTTCAGAAGTTGTGTCATGTCTTACCTTATAGTCTTCCTCACGCATCTATCAAGTGTGAGGCGTGTCAGTTGGGAAAACATCACAGGTCGTCGTTTCCCAGTAGTCAAGGTCGGAGTAGTAACTCCAAATTTGAGTTGTTTCATGTTGATGTCTGGGGTCCAAGTCGTGTTCCCGATCATCAGGGACACAGGTATTACATTGTTTTTGTGGATGATTTCTCTAGAGCATCATGGGTATTTTTAATGAAAAATAAGTCTGAAGCTGGAAATATTATTATTCACTTTCTAAATGAAATTCAGAATGTTTTTTCCACCACTGTCAAATTTTTGAGAAGTGACAATGCTTTAGAATTGTGCACCAATAATCTCGCAAACTACTACAATTCTAAAGGAATTGTTCACCAAACTTCATGTGCCCATACGTCTCAACAAAATGGGGTTGCAGAAAGAAAACACCGTCACCTTCTTGATGTCACAAGGTCTCTTCTCATTCAGAGTCATGTTCCGTATTCCTACTGGGGTGATGCAGTTCTTACTGCATGTTATCTTATAAACCGTATGCCCTCGTCCGTCTTGAATGAACAGATTCCCTTCTCACTTATTTATCCTGACAAGGATCTGTTCACTCTTACCCCTCGTGTGTTTGGGTCTGTCGCATTTGTCCATCAGTTGTCGCCTGGTTTGGATAAGCTCTCCCCTAGGGCTATCAAGTGTGTCTTTGTGGGGTACTCCAAAACTCAAAAGGGGTACAAGTGTTTTGACCCTCTGCGTCGGCGGTATATGATCAGTGCAGATGTTACATTCTTTGAGTCCATCATGTATTTCTCAGACTCTGGGAACATGCAGCCACTATCCATATCCCCTGATACTGTGTTCATGACACCACCAACATCTCAATCACCACCACCACCACCACCACCACCGTCATCAATAGTACCTCCATTACCATTCCATTACACCCGGAGGCCAAATCAAGCTCATGGTCCTGACCAGTCAACTAGCTCGCCTACGGTATGTAATGAGAATATTAATGTTGATGAATCTGACGACATTTCTCAGCAGGGTGCATTACAGGAGCATGGTGATATCATGGCGGACCTAAATGTTCCAATCGCTCTACGCAAGTCGAAGAGAAGCTGTGTTCAGTATCCAGTATCAGCCGTGGTGTCGTTTGAGAGGCTATCTGGACCATTCAAGACGTTTGCATTAGCACTTTCAGATACAGCCATTCCACGGAACCATCATGATGCTATGCAGGATGCTAGATGGCGACTAGCAATGGAAGAGGAGATGGAGGCACTTCAGTCTAGAGGAACCTGGAGTTTGGTTCCTATACCTCCAGATGTTAGCCCGGTGAGTTGCAAATGGGTGTTTACAGTTAAGCACAATGCAGATGGTTCCATTGACAGGTACAAGGCACGCCTTGTTGCTCGGGGCTTCACGCAGACATACGGGGTAGATTACCTCGACACCTTCTCCCCTGTAGCGCGTCATTCCACTTTACGGATACTGTTATCTGTTGCTGTTGCTAAAGACTGGCCACTATATCAACTAGACGTAAAGAATGCCTTTTTGTATGGAGATTTGCAGAAGGAAGTCTATATGCAACAGCCACCTGGTTTTGCTGTTGACGGGGAGTGTTCCAAGGTTTGCAGATTGCATAAGGCCATCTATGGTCTTAAGCAGAGCCCCAGAGCATGGTTCCAAAAGCTTTCAGACCTCTTTGAGAAACAAGGATACAAACGCTCCAATGCTGATCATTCCTTGTTCGTGCAGAAGACGGCGAGAGGTATCATTGTAATCATGGTTTATGTTGATGATATCTTGATTACAGGTGATGATGACCAAGGCATTAAGCAAGCAAAGGAAAGGCTGGGAAACGAGTTTGTCACTAAGGACTTGGGAGTCCTTAGATACTTCCTGGGGCTGGAATTTGCGAGAAATCCATACGGATTAGCCATGACACAGAGGAAGTATGTCACAGATCTACTGAGTGAGACAGGTATGCTAGGGTGTCGACCTGCTACAACACCAATGGACCCTAGCATGAAGCTGTATGATGATGACACGGAAGAGGTGGATCAGAGAAGGTACAGAGAACTGGTAGGCAAATTACTGTATGTCACTATCACTAGACCTGATATACAGTTTGCAGTGAGTCGTGTGAGCCAGTTCATGGAGCAACCACGCCAGGTCCATATGGATGCCATACACATGATTCTGAGATATCTAAAATCATCTCCAGGTGCAGGCTTGCTATTTAAGAAAGGAAAGGAGATTTCTGTTAAAGGATGTGCGGATGCAGACTATGCAGGATGCCCCAAGGACAGGAAGTCAACGTCAGGGTTTGCAGTCTATGTTGGAGATGCTCTAGTTTCATGGAAGAGCAAGAAGCAGACAGTAGTAGCTAGATCCAGTGCTGAATCAGAATATAGAGCTATGGCCCAGGCGTGCACAGAAATGATGTGGGTAAAATCCTTGCTTGCAGACCTATGTATTGATATACCTCTTCCTATGATGCTGGAATGTGACAACCAGGCCGCCCTGTTCATTGCAAATAACCCAGCTTTTCATGAGAGGACCAAGCATATTGAGGTCGACTGTCACTACATACGTGACATGATTCAGAAGGGGTTCATTGCTACATCTCACGTTACATCAGCAAATCAGACTGCTGATATCTTCACCAAAGCATTATTAAAAGGCCCATTCCAGAAGTGTGCGTCCAAGCTGAGCATGATTGATATCTATGCTCCATCTTGAGGGGGAGTGTTGACGTATATGTTGACGCACAGACCACTTTGTATCTCTTTGTTATTTTTATTTTCTTGTTAGTCTTCTTGTGTAATTTACCCATAGGCTACTCTCCTATATAAGAGAGTCTAGGGCTGAGGAATAGAATAACTCATTCGCGTTTCCCAACAGTGTGAAATAGAAGTAGGCATTGAGACTTTTAGAAGAGGACCTACTAAAGATGGTGACAGTGGTAGAAGCTTCAAACCCCTATTTTAAGCCTTTATGAGCGTGTGTTTATCATGGAGGCAGGTGCTTCGTCCTACTAATCTTTTCCAATTGATTTCCTGACATTTCCAGTGTTTGAGGGAAAATAATGACAATTCTCAGAGGCGGAAGACAATGATGTGGAAAACGATAAGCAAAAGCAATAAACAAAAACAAGACAATAAACATATGAAGAACACGGGGATTTTACGTGGAACCCTACTCCATGAGAAACAAGATGAAACCACGGGAGAACACCTCAAATGGTGGATTCTTCTATTTCACTCTCAATGAGTACATGGCTATGGGGCTCTTTACATAACCCCACTGACTATACAAGTCCCAACATTAGTAGATGTGGGATAATCTCTAGGAATTCTCCAACACTCCCCTCAAGATGGAGCAAGCAATGCTCAGTTTGGACAAATAGAAGACATGATCTCACTCAAAAAAAGCATGACAGTACGAACCATAACGACTCAAACATACTTTGTCGATTGTTGTTGAGGATGGTGCTTCGCATGCCATGCTGGTGAGCATGAACTGGAGGTTTAGCCTCTTGTGATGAGTCTCTTCTGTTGTCGAAAAAAACATGCAGAGGTTGGCTCGTCACCTATGTGGGGATTTGTCGTCGAATGCCTTTTTCTTCATGTTGTGGGAATATCTATACAAAGATCTCTGAATGCGGACCTCTCTCTTGGGACCTCGAAGTGGGTTCGCTCTCTCGGGAACCTAGGAAGGATCTAATACTACAGTTTGCGATCATTGGAGTCTACTTTTTCATGCATTGAGTTGGTCTCTGAATAGAAACTCTGCAAATAGTGGATGAGCTTCTCATGTACTCTTTCATTCCCCCATTCTCCCATACATATAGGAATTTAAAGTGGTGGAGAAAGAGTTCACATGAAAGGAGACAATAGGCCCTACCTATTATAGTTGGTACAAGCGGGGCTAGACTGATGCCATTTCCCCATGCCAAGCTATCCCAGAAGGGACTCAATCGATAAGGAATCAATCACTTGACGGTCGGTCTTATTATATCTAGAACATTAATTACGAGGCACGTGCAACAACTACTCTATTGGTGAGGTGGATACTCGATAAATTTGGGAGAACAAATGAAGGGAGTACACAAAAACTTCATGAGTTTCTTTTTGTGCTCTTTCCTTTTTTGCACAAACTTCTTTTTTCGAAGCCATCCATTTCTTTTGTGGATATTCTATCCTCCCTCTTTCTCGGACTTTTTCCTTTCTATATTTTTCAAGCCTTCTTCCCTTTTTTGGGCTTCTCCCATTTTCTTCAGTAAATTACAACAGCTCTTGCTATCTTCTGAATGTAATAACAAGGCTCATTAAGCCCAAAAATCCAACTCCCTTTTTGAATATGATAAAGGGACTCTTATTCTCTCCTTTTTTAAATAAAAGAGGACGCATTGGGCCATGTTGTCCCACTTTCTAAGGTTCCCTCATCGACATATCCACTTCCATGGAACGGCGACCGAAGGGGAGGGGGACCACAGGAGCGTGCAACCTGGGCATGAGCAGATCGCATGGGGGCGATGATGGAGGTGCACCTGTGGGGTGCGAATCGCCTGGGGGTGATGCGTGTGGCTATGTGACGATGGATTTTTGTTTGCAGCGGAGTCGTGAAAGCCCCCGTAGGGTTGTCGCACAAGCGAAGAGGCAAGGTCCCCCAAGAGTCGTAGTATATGGCTAGAGATAGCGATGTTGCAGGCCATGATGGAGGAGAATGTGCTCCTGATTATAGGTGCAAGCGACCTGAGAGAAGGGAAGAGGGGGTGCCACCAGATCGAGGGCGAAGGGGTCTAGAGTCGTTGCCTGGAGGAGGTATGCGAAGGGAGGAGGATACATTTCATGTGGCGTGGACGAGATATGTAGGGTTATGGAGGTGCATCAGCACAGTAGTGGACACATCGACCGAGAGAAGACCTATGAAATCTCTGTGGACCTCCATTTTTCCATTTCTCGAGAACGTAAGGAAGCGCCACTTCAAGGGATGTCGCAGTTGTCGTTTTCCCACACTTGGAAACATTGCCCAAGGATCTGGAAATAGGGTAGGATTGGAGTCGCCATGGAAAAGTGACCTCGCTAGAGTGAGGATTGGTGCAAGAGATGCAGGCATCGTGTGATGCACAGGAGGCGAGCGCTGCATGGGGTTTCGAAGGAGATCCTTCTTCTTCTTACTGTGCCGCATGCGCATAGAGGGTCGTGAGATCACCTGGATGGTGAGCCATTGCCCAGAGATGTGACCCATGGTGGCGATGGCAACCTCCAACCTCTCGACATAATTACCAAGAAAGAGGTGAGGTGGCGGCTAGGGTTTTAGAGCCCTACTACAGATAAGAATCTAGGGTTTTGTTAAGAAACCCAACAACAGCTTGACCATCAAAATACTTATAATATCCATAGAACTTAAGAAAAAAAACTGGACCATATATTCAACTATCAATGAGTCATGATCATAATAATTGATTCAGAATAACATGAATAGCAATCGATCTGAAAAAGAAAGTCAAATTTCCCAAAATCAACTAGCTCTGATATAATGTGGAAAATGATAAGCAGCAGTTATAAACAAGAACAAGAAAATAAACATAAGAAGCAGTTATAAACAAGAACAAGAAAATAAACATAAGAAGAACATGGAGATTTTACATGGAACCCTACTCCGCGAGGAGCAAGATGAAACCATGGGATAACGCCTCAAAGGGTGGATTCTTCTATTTCATTCTCTCAATGAATACAGGGGTGTGGGGCTCTTTATATAACCCTATATAACCCCACTGACTATCCAAAATCCCACCATTAGTAGATGTGGGACTATCTCTAGGTAATTCTCCAACAGTAAAGCTTAAAGGAGGTTGAGATAGGAAGGGCGTTATGCAAGGGCCATCTGCATCAGATGGTACCATTCCATAAACAAGGAAACAATTGATCCAAAAAATCTTCAGCTTCATTGATGAACACGATTACAACAAGTATTGAAAAAATCATCTTTCCACGAGAACCAAGCGACCAAAATAGCCGCAAAATCCCATTGTCATGATTCTTTTTTTTAGGAAAAAAGGTGGGCCACCATAAAGGCAAGCCCAAGAACTTTTTCTTCACAAGTCATGTTTCAAAACATACAAAGACTAATAATAGTGTAGGATCTTGGTAGGTTACACCATTCCTTGTAAGCCGGATCACTCGTAGAATGGCAACCGCCTAGATCTTCACACGCATCGGGATGGCCCTAAATATCCCAATAGACTCCCAGAAAGTGTGGGCACTCTCAGTAGTGACACCATCAAGACCAGACTCGAACCAAATATCCATCATATGGCTAAAAGAGAAAAGGTGGCCAATGTCCTTTACCGACTGGGTACAACACCGGTAGGATGAATCAAGCACCTGGAACAACCTAGCCATCCAAACACCAGTCATCATCCGGTCTCCCCCAAACAGCGACTTCCATATCTGCATGAATGTTGACATACCAATCCCAAGATCAAAAACTGTCGATGGATTGAGCACCTTATACACCTTCACCATGGAAACATCCATCTATCTGCGTGCAATGGTTCACCCTATCGGTGACCTCTCTAAGCGAGATAGGCACTCAGTCAACACCAAGAACTCTACCAGACACTAATCTAAAAATTCGAGACAAATGTGAGGGGACTAGACCATCCCAAGATTCGCCCACAAACATCTCCAAAATCATAACTGATGCAAACAGTTGGGGGACCAGCTACATAAAGTCCCATGGTCGGTCTTATCATCCAACCATAAGTGAATAGCATCACTGTCCCCCAACACAAAACAAAACTTGCACAGTTATCTCGAAGCTAAGTCAAAAGTAGGAAAGCTAATGGACCAAGAGCATGCTCAAGCTTAAGGAAATCGATAAGAAGTTTAAGCATGAGGAGCTCAATCTTATAGGAAGAAGCTCAAAAGAGTTCAAAGCAAAGGAACTCCAGCTCAATCACAAGAAGAAGTCAAAGACCTTTTCTTTTATTGAGACATGCATTATGTAATTGTCTTTTTCTAAAAAAAAACTAAGGACGACATCATGAGTTATGACCTAACTAAAAAATAAATTAAACCAACATACTTAACTTGCATGATCATATCATACAATGGGTCCTATAATGCTCCAAATTTTTTCAAAACTAGGGAAAATGTACTCATTCCTAGCACACCAAATAGCACAAAGAATTGCGAAAGGAAGGGAGTTTTTCACGTGCGAGTTACCACAAACCGTCCGTATGGAGTTCCAGAAGAGAGCGATGTTGTCCACCTTGAGCTACGGAATCCCTGCCGTCCTCCAAAGATGAGCCAAGAGAGCACATCTAAAGAAGAGATTGTCCATATCTTCAGCTCTCCTCGCATCTACTACACAACTGGTCTCCCACATGAAGTATCTTGGCATGTCGTTCCTTCGTAAGCATACGGTCGTGTCTAGAGAGACACAAGAACAACATTATTCTTTGCAAGATTTTTTCTTTTCCAAATGATTCTAGCACCATGGGTCATATCATCAAGCAATAAGCTATAATCATCCACAAAGAATCAATAAGACTTCTTCATTGAGAAATTACCCCGAGTCCATTTAAGGTGATCTCTCCCGTGTAAAGGACCCTCTAATTATGCCAATTCCATCCTCTAATTATGCCAATTCCATGTTAGCAAGATCTTATGACATATATATATATATAATTATCCCACAGACTCAAAAGCAAAAACACGGTCAGATGAATAGAGAGTTGCAAAGTGGAGAGCCATAGGGAAAGGAGAGGTTATGCACTCAGAGAATCCAAATGGTGAGATAAGGAAAGAAGATAGCATTATATATATTAGCTCCAAAATGCTTCTCACTTTTTTTCCTAGGAGTTTTCAACCCCTATATATAATCATGAATTCTCTTTGTATATATTTAAGGGTTGGCAAGAATATTCCAAAAAACAAGGAAGGCTAGTAGGATAAAGGCAGGCTGCATAAGGGCGGAGCTACAGTAGAGCGTAGAAATAAGACCTCGTAAAGATACGAAGGTTACACATCTCTAAGATGAAACTCAAAAACTCCTCTTTTGCCTCAACTCTTACCTCACCAAAAAAAACCCTAAGGGGACTCATTCTCCTTCTGTTCGGCAACAACAGCAACCGTAGGCCACCGCCACCGCTGCAGCAGGTGCCGCACAGCAGCAGCAACATTGCGGCCATCGCCATCATCACTGTGAGACCATAGCAGCAACAACAGCCGCCCAGTACCACCATCGCCACCGTGAAAAGGATTTCCCTCCCCTTTCGAGCGGTTGCAATCCTTGTGGCACCCTAGAGGTCCTCTTCAACGCCTGTTGAGGTCTGAAAATCGCTTCCACGAGCGATTTGGTCCTCTATTCAATCCAATTTTGGGGTTTCAAGGTGATGTTTGATCATCTAAATGCAACCCTCCCCCCGCCTCGCCAAATGCAACCCACCAAATGCAACCCTCCCCCCGCCTCGCCATTCTTTCCCCACAGAAATCTTCGCATAAACTTTTCAAGATGGCTGCGAATCCCCACCGGCATCCAACGATTCGATAAGAAATAAACCGGGATCGAAGAGAGCACCGCCTTGAGAAGGACAAGCCGTCCCCCCTTCGAGAGCAGGGCCGACCGCCAACCAGCCAGATGCTCTTCTCAATCCTCTCGACGACCACTAACCAGTCCCTGAGCATGGCCCCCCCACCACTAACGGCATTCCAAGGTAGTCAATAGGTTGCTCACCAGGAGGAGACTCCAAGACACGGCCGCATTCAATCGCCTCCCCCTCCGGAAGGCCAAAAGGAATCATCTTGGACTTGTTCACATTCTTATGAAGACCCGACAATTCACTAAAGAGAACAAGCATTGCCGCCATTGCCGAGACCTCTGAAAGGCCTCCCTCAATAAAGAACATGGTGTCATCCGCAAACTGGAGCATGGGCACGCTCATCCCACCCTTGGAGAAACCCGCCGAAAGCCCGGACTCAATAACACGATCAGCCATGCGAGCCAAAACATCCGCGGCCACAACAAAAAGAAGAGGAACAAGGGGGCAACCCTGGCGCACCCCCCTTCTAGGCTGGAAGAAACCCCCCTCCGGACGGCCATTAAACAAGATCGCGACGTAGTGGTCACACAACGACGCATCCACGAGATCCACACCTCAGGAAAACCACGCCGCCACAAAACCGACCACAAGAAGCTCCAGTCGAGGCAGTCGTTGGCCTTAGTGAAATCGACCTTCAATAGCACCCCCTGCTTTCCCGCCATCCTCCAATCCGCGACCAACTCCGATGCGAGCGTAATGCAATCCGAGATCTGTCTGCCCTGTATAAAGGCCGTTTGAACTGGAGAGATTAACGTATCAAGGACCCGAGCAAGCCGAAGCGCCAACACCTTAGCGACAATAAGATAGATGTCGTTGGAAATAGAGATGGGACGAAACTCCTCAATTCGCTCTGCCGCGGAGGACTTAGGAAGCAACACAATGATGGCCTTATTAACCTGATCAAAACCTGCATTGCCATTACAAAATTCAGTGATAACCTCGAGCACATCTTCCCCCACCACCTCCCAAAAATCCCGATAGAACGCTACCGGAAAACCATCAGGACCCGGGGAACCATCCTCGTTCAAATCCCACACGGCCGCCCTGGCCTCCTCCATCGAAACTGCCCGTGTCAGCTCCTCGTACACCACAGGCGAAATGGGCGCCGCCCCGCATCCCGACCACCGCCATACCCTCGGGGATCGCCTCGCAGAGAAATCCTTGAAATGCGCAGCGATAGCGCTCCCCATCTCTCTGTCCCCCTCAACTCGCATACCATTGATCGTGATAGAGCGCAAAACATTAGAGTGTCTCCTCCCACTAGCGACATGGTGAAAGAAAGCCGTATTGGCTTCACCCTCCTTAATCAAGGTCATCCCCGATCTTTGCCGCCATTCAGTTATCCGCTTCTTATCTTCAACCGCAACCCGCTTCTGCGGAAGAGAGCGCTCAATTAATTCCTCAGACAGCAGCTCCCTATCGTTCTCGATGATGTCGAACTTGGCAATCATTTCCTCGGCATCCACCCTGGCAGCAACCCTCGCCACCCTCGAAACCTTCTTGAACAAATATAATTTCCTCCGCAGCGATGAGAGTTTTTGAGAGAACCTGGAAACCGCGGTCCCCTCAAACCGCGACTGAGACCAATGCGAAGTCACCATGTCCTTGAAGCTCTCCTCCTGTAGCCAGCACTTCTCGTATCTAAAGAAGCCCCTCACCGTAGGGAGATCACCAGAATCCCAAAGAATAGGTGAATGATCCGACAAAGAATGAGGGTGAGAGGTCGCCGAACAAAGAGGGAAAATCTCAAGAAAATCCTCAGAAGCCAGGAAACGATCAATACGAGAACGAGAGTTACTATTCCTCCACGTGTAAACAATATCCTCCGCCACCAGAACCTCTAATGCCAACGAGTCCACCACATCAGCAAAGTCAAGGGAGCCCGGGTCCTGGCCACCCCTGGACCGGGATCTATCCGAAGAATGGAGCGTGACATTGAAATCTCCCCCAATAAGCCAAGGGATCCCCTCAAAAACCCAGCTCGACTCCCGCATATCTTCCCAAAGTTCTTTTCTTTTAATGTGACAGCAAGGTCCGTAGGTACATGAGAAAGCAAAAGGCATGGCAAAATCCACACGTACCAAAAGCACTGATAATACATGTCTCCCCCTTAGCACAGTGTTGAAGGTGAAAGCCGTTGATCTCCATGCAATAAAAAGTCCACCCGCCGTCCCGTCCGCATCTAACACCCTGAACTCATCCAATCCACCCGCACCAAAGGATCGCCAAAGGACATCATCGATCCTACGCAGCTTCGTTTCTTGTATCAAAACAATATCACACCCCCACTCAGAGAACCTCGAACCCGAAGTTCTTCTCTTGTCCGCCTCCCCCAGCCCCCTTACGTTCTAGGTGAGGACCTTCATAATGACATAGCTGGGTGCCCCCCAATGCGCACTAGCCCAGCCGCAGCCGCAACAGTATCTTTCAAAGTTGCGCATGATTGTTGCTGGGAGATGACCGCCCGAGTTCTGTTCCTCCTCCTGTATCTTTTCCCCGATCTCCTCTCAGTTAGGCTCTCCACATCGCTAGCATCCTCCAGCTCCGGGAGAGGCAAATAAGAGCTTGGAGAAGAGATGAGGTTAGAAGCGACGCCACCGCCGAGGAGAAGACCCATCCACAGGTTCGGAGGGGCCTCACGAGAAAGCAGACCCCCCGCAATACCGATCGCAAGAACGGAAGAGGGAGTCGCACCATCAAGACGCGCCCTGAAGGCCATAACCGAAGCAGAAGTAGAGACGAACACAGATTCGCGGGCCGGCCACTCCCGCTCCCCAAATCCGAATAAAAGGCGCCCGTTAACATCCATCACTGCATGACCCGTCAACGGACCCGCAAGTTGAATTTGGAGAGCACGATCCGAAGGCCATGTCCGAAAAGCAAAGGGAGAAGCATCCGGAGAGGCCACCTCAGCAAGCAAACTGTCTCTTGTAGGAGAATTACACGACACACGAGATTGGAAACCGAAGGGACGTGGGGGAACCATCATGCGAGGCGACGCATGGGACATGCCCCCATGCAATGCCATCTGACGGTCAGAAGACGAGGCGATGCCGTCCAACCCCGGGGCCTCCGGGCCGACGACACCGGCCCTCCGTGAAAGCGCCACCTCCGATGGAGCAGGAGGCTCGATGAACGACAACTCCACCCGACATCAGAAATGCCCTATCTTCACGGATTCATAAAAAACCTTGCCAACCGCATCGTCAAGCAGCCCAATGTTGCACTCCATCAGGATTCGTGTGACACTCCAGTCTGCGTTCGGCCCCAGGCCATCCTCAACAACCGCAAGAACTTCACCCCACCGCCGGAGAGCCCGGTTTAGGCAATGAACCGACCTAGAGAGGAAGGGTACCCCACGCACCTCCGCAACGCAAATCTCGGTGTTCGAACAGGCTCCATCTGCGAAGCGCAAAGCTCTCCAAATTATATCTTCAGTCGCTCCATTCCGAATAAGTCGTTCTCGTTGATCCGGGGAAAGGCCACGAGCACAACACCGGTTGGCATCCAAAACCACTATGTCCCCTGCGAAATGAGAGCCCAAGAAGCCATGCAGATGGACCCTCACCTCGTCCCACAAGATGCTCCTCCGCAGAGCAACCCCAATCACCGCCACGTTTTCATCTCCCCCCTTGAAGGCCTTCTTATGCAAGACGTCGGCATGAAGCCGCCTCCCTACCAAACCTTTCGATACGTTAGAGGTATCCGCCCCGCCCACACCTTTATCGATCGTCGAACTTGTAACTTTGCGAAGACCTTCAACAATTTGCACGAAAGATCTCACCCCCGCCCGTTGAAGGGGACTGGATATGCCACCCCATCACTTTCCAAACCCCATCGCCCCATCGCATGACCAGAAGGCTGGAAGGAGGAGCAACCACGCCCAGAACGGAACCAGCAGGTAGCCTTCCGGTGCCCAACCCTCCCACAACCAAAGCAGCTATAAGGAACCTCGCAGACCGAGGCCACGAGCCCACGCCCTCCACACCTAAGGCATCGTTTTCTCGGCTTCTTGTGAGAGACCTGCACCCAACCCCCACCCTTCTCTCCCAACTCCTCGTCGCCTTCCCCATGGACAACACCTTCCCCTCTTTCCCGAGATACTCCGCCAACCCTAAGTACCACCTCCTTTTCCTTCAGATTCCCCCCACCGCCGCTATCCCCCCCAGCCGCACTCGCTGACTCAAGCATGTTGACCACCTTCGAACGCTCCACCTTCTTCCCCTGAACCTCGGACGCACCACCCTCGCTCGCCTTCGCTCTCCACCAGCGCTCCATTTTCACTCCTCCACCTATGGGGTTAATTACTTTCATGGATCTCCACTGTTAAGCTCACTTTAGACAAAGTTGTTGCAAGCCATACTCGTCGCTACTTACTCACAGATAAAGAATGAGTCGAAGATATTGTAACTTCAGTTGAGCATGATATCTTCACATCCAAGTAGAACGGACGTCCTCTCCATACCCTTTACACTTCTCTCAAGGGTATGTTGGAGAAGCTACATGGTTTCATTCTCTTGATTGCTTCACTGAAACAACTCAAGGCTAACAGAGATTCGATGATGACTTTTGATCATGAATATGATGCAGCTCGATCACAGATCCTTACAGATGCCATTATACCTCTAATGAAAAAGCATACTGCAAATTGAGTAGGCTCCCTATAGTACTGGTGGTGCTACTCATAAGTCACAAACCTCCTC
Source organism: Ottelia alismoides (assembly GCA_037367405.1). Classification (NCBI taxonomy): domain Eukaryota; kingdom Viridiplantae; phylum Streptophyta; class Magnoliopsida; order Alismatales; family Hydrocharitaceae; genus Ottelia; species Ottelia alismoides. The sequence continues at coordinate 135,734 of JAZKJV010003495.1, forward strand.
TACCAATGCTGTAAATGTCACCCGATTAACCCGACTAGTAGGTCTGACTAGTCTAGTCAGTAGGGTGGCCGCCGAGTATCGATTAATTCCGACTAGTTCCACTAGTCAACCAAATTTTGCTTGGAGATACCATATTTTTTACTTTTTTAAAAGCAAACTTATTCTAATATGCTTAATGTTTTATTTTATTTAATTACTTCTTTTGTTTCATTATGATAGTAAAAAACTATATAAATCTATGTAAATATATAATAATATATCAATAAAAAATATTTATATATTTAAAAAATCAAAGCCAATTAAAGTCTAACTAAATCTGATTAATCGTCTGATTGCTGATTAATCCTTAGTAAGTGACCCGACCGACCGAGTATCGACTTTTGCAACCTTGTCCTCGACTATGGCTGCATCTCGTGGTAGAGTGTGTTCTACACAGTACCGCGGCATGGTATCCGTGGTAGGGGAGGAGGTTGTCGAACCCGTCAGTCGTGCACTTTCTGCCACAGACCAGGTCATTCAGAGGATACGGGGTACTCCAAGCATGGCTTTCTAGCTTCAACTCATGTTGCGGAGTAGACTCAACCAACCAGTACTCCTTATCCTTCTCCAACATCTGATCAGTTCGATGAGCTTATGGAACGACTGAGAGATTATGCATGCACCTGGGTCATCTACTACTCCTTCAAGATCTTTAAAGGTAGATGAGTCAGCAATTGTCGTCACATCAGGTACAACATATGCTTTTACTAGCTGTTACAGAGTAAATTTGTCAGAAAGGAGTATGGATTCAGGAGCTTCACACCGTCTATATAGTGATAGAGGGAAGCTTAGTGCATGCAGATCGATTTAGCCACGCAGATCTGTAGTTATAGCATATGGGACCAACTCTCCCATTATTGGGTAGGAGGAGGTGCAGTTGACTTCGATAATGCGTCTACAGAATGTTCTTTATGCTCCTGATTTTTCTATGAATTTAATGTCTATTAGTCAAATCACTAAAGACTTGCATTGTCGTGTCATATTCGATCAGTCTTCTCGTGTGTTTCAGTGTATTCTTACCGGCAGGGTGATTGTATCTAGTCGTGAGCAATGAGATCTTTATACACTGGTCCAGTCCCCATATGTTGGTGCTTCGACCATTCGCATTGGATAATCTCCCCTTATATGTGGCAACTTCGATTTGGTCACCTTCCTCTGTAGAAGTTGTAGTACGTCCTTCCTCAAATTTCTTCTTGCTCTACTCTCTAGTGTGAGGGTTGTCAGCTTAGGAAGCACCATTGGTCTACTTTTCAAAGTCGCCATGGTCATAGTAGTTATAGTATTCTTAAGTTGATCCATCACAATATTTGGGGTCCGAGTCGTCCCAGACCATCAGGGACAGATTTTATCTTGTTATTGTTGACGACTTTTCCAAATTATTGTGGTTATTTCTCTAAAGAATAAGTATGATGTCGGTCATGTTATTCAGTCTTTTATTAATGAAATAAAGAACATTTTTTCTGTAAATGTCAAATATATTCATTCTGACAATGCATTAGAATTATGTTGTTTACAACTCTCACAATTCTTCAGAACTCTTGGTATTGTTCATAAGACTTCATATGCGTATACATCCCAACAAAAAGGGATGGTTGAACGTAAGCATCATTACCTTTCGAATGTCACCAGAACACTCCTGATTCAGTGTCGTGCTCCTCTTTCCTATTAGGGAGATGTGGTTCTAATTGTTTGCTACATGGTGAATCGTATGTCCTCGTGCATGTTTTGAGAAAATATTTCATTCTTAATTGTGTTTCCCGAAAAGAATCTTCTCCTGCTCACTCCTCGTGCATTTATGTCAGTTGCATTTGTTTATCATACGTCTCCTAGCCATGACAAGCTCTCTCCTAGATCTGTAAAGTGTCTGTGTGGGGTATCCTAGTACTCAAAAGGGATACCGTTGCTTTGATCTTATTTGATTAAAGTATTATGTTAGTGCGGATGTAACTTTCTTTTAGTCTATTATGTTTTTTCTCTCCTACATGTGACAAGTTGATTCCTTCCGATTCTGGAGAAGAAGTATACATGCCTTTATCTCTGATTTTGTCTATCACGTCAATGAATCCTACACCTCTCACTCCATCATTGCCACCACCATCACCATTACCTCCTCCTCCACCTCCACCAGCAACCTCCATCTTTTTATTACAGGTTTACACATGTTGACATCGTGCTCATGAGCCTCTTCCATCATCCCGCACGCCCCAGGTATGTTCTGAGCATTTGGTTTCTACTGATGGCACTGGTGAATTGCATTTACAGTAGGATGAGCAGGTGGCTATAGATGTTCCTGTCTTAGTTACTAAGAAGGCTGAGGACCTTAATGTATCCATTGCGTTACGGAAAAAGACGCGTACATGTGTTACGTATCCTCTTACTTTCAATGTTTCTTTTGTGCATCTCTCAGAAGAGTTTCAGAGGTTTGTTGTTGGACTATCTATTGTAGACATACCACGGACATATCGGGAGGTATTACAAATTAGTCAGTGGTGTTTTATTATAGAGGAAGAGATGGATGAGTTGCAGTCTCGTGGCACTTGGAATGTTGTTCCCGCTCCACCTAGTGTATATGTTGTGGGGAGCAAGTGGGTGTTTACGATGAAACACTGTGTAGATGGTAGTGTGGATAGATACAAGGATAGGCTCGTTGCTCGAGGGTTCACCAAGATATATAGGGTAGACTATCAAGATATGTTTTCTCATATTGCTCGGTATTCTACTTAAAGGATTCTTATTTCTATTATTGTGGTACGAGATTGTCCTTTCTTTCAGCTAGATGCCAAGAATGCCTTCTTGTATGGTGACTTGCAGTGAGAAGTCTACATGTAGTAGCCACCAGGCTTTGTTGTTGAGGTGGAATCACATATGGTTATAGACTTCACACGGCCATTTATGGCTTTAAGCAGAGTCTTGGTTCAAGAAGCTCTCTATGTTGATTGAGCATAAGCGATTTGCTAGACTGCAAATCACTCTCTTTTCATCTAAAGATCCCATAGAGGTATTGCTGGTATTTTTGGTTTATGTAGATGACACCATTTCTGCAAGGGATGATAACTAAGGTATTCAGGAAGCTAAGGACTTCCTTGGACAGCAGTTTGAGACCAATGACCTTGGCAATCTTCGTTATTTTCTTGGCCTCGAATTTGTGAGGAACCAGCATGGCATGATGATGACGTAAAGGAAGTATGTTATTGATCTCTTAGCTAAGAAGAGCTTGGCAAGATGTAGGCATGCTACTACTCCTATGGATCAGAATATATAACTATACGATGATGACACTGAGGAGGTTGATAAGAGACGATATAGAGAGCTTGTGGAGAAGCTTTTATATGTCATCATTACCCAATATATATATTCTTCGCAGTGAGCAGAGTTAGTAAGTTTATGGAGCAGCCCAGGAAGGTACATATGGATGTTGTATACATGATTTTGAGATATTTGAAGACTTCTTCAGGCGCAGGACTATTTTTCTAGAGACACATCCTTTACAGTTACAGCATGTGCTGATGTAGATTATGCAGGATGCCCCAAAGACAGGAAGTCTACCTTCGGCTTCGTTGTCTATGTACAGAGTTCACTTGTTACATAGAGGAGTAAGAAACATACGATTATTGCTAGATTTAGTGTCGAATCAGAATATAGAACCATGGCAGAAGGTAGCATAGAGATGATGTGGGTCAGATCCATCATGATTTTCCTGACTATTGAGGTACCACTTCCTATACACCTCCAATGCGAGAACTACGTCGCCTTGTTTATAACCAATAATACAACCTTCCATGAAAGGACCAAGAACATCATGGTAAACTGTCACTATACTCGAGATATGATTCAGAAGGGATTTATCTCAACTTCTCATGTTACTTCAGGAGATCAGACCACAGATATGTTCACCAAAGCACTTGCCAAAGGCGCAATCCATCGTTGTTGTTCCAAGCTGAGCATGACAAACATATATGCTCCAGCTTGAGGGGGAGTGTTGAGATAATTGTTTTTTATTTCTCCTTCACTCATACTTCTTATTCCCTAGTCTACTTTATGTATTTTCCCATAGGGATTTTCTCCTATATAAGAAAGCCCTAGGATTCAACAAAAAAAGAAAGCCCTAGGATCACAATGGAATATGATTAAATCATTTCTCATTTTCACACATATCTTCATCTTCTTCACTGCATCTCATGCATCTTCGGGCACCGATACCACGAAGATTATCATGTCTTAATTTAGTAAAACAAACATCCATGTCTGGCCATCCATAGAAAGACTTTGACCCTCACGAAGTCCAGCTTCTTTATAAAATCCTGCAATCGTGAGTGAACTCCTCATGTATCATATCAAGGCAACGAGCAAAGAAGCAATATGCCTTTTTAACCGAAACTTACCATCGATCCAATGGAAGTGGTCTCTCCCATGCGTGACGTCTTCCACATCTTCCATCTCGCCCATCATCTCTAAGAACTCTCCGAATCTATGTTCCGAGAACCCCATTGTGAACATGGGGTTCCAAGATCCCCTTGCCCAAGCATGCTGCACCAAGACATTCTGGTCCATGGCAATCGCAAACAAATGAGGATAGTGTTCCTTAAGAGCTCTCGAGCCCGTCCAATTGTCAAGCCAAAATTTGAAAGTGCCACTATTGCCGACTACCGACCAAAGCAAGCCACCCATCTCGGGAAAATTTTTTAGTGTACACTGCCAAAGAGAAGAAGAGATCCATATGTTGCTTCTCGTAAAGAAGCCTCGAATGTCATATATGTTCCGCAGTAATCAACACACTAAGTCCTCCCCCTTCCCAAAGTTTAGTGACCTACTTTGTCAGGAGCGCTTTGTTCATACATTCAAGTCTTACAACTCCCCTCCCTTCCCCTCCCTTATTCTTGAGCTTCACAATGGTATCCCAGGAAGTATGATGAATCCCATTTCTTTCCTATCTTCCATTAGCGCAGAAGAATTTCCTAATATTTCCAGCTTTATAGCGCACTCCACCAGGGAGAAACCTAGTAGAACAGAATACGAGAATAACTAACAAAACATGCATTAGAAGAATCAACTACCCACATTTTGACAAAAATCCTCCTTCCACCCAGTCATCTTGTCCTTCAATCTGTTGAGCACTGGTCTCCAATCTGATGACTGAACCGCCCCACAAGTAGGAAGCCAAGATAATTGACCAATAGACTTCCTCTTGCACGTCGCATGATTGAAGAAGCCTCTTGTATTTCCACCGGGGTGAGCCCAAAAGGAACAAAAACTGATTTGTCTCAATTCAGATTAAGGCTGGATATGTCTCCAAAAATGTCCATGATATTGGAAGCATGTCTTGTCTGATCTGCCATGTCCCCAAGGAAAATCATGGTATCATCACATATTGAAGAATCGGGATGGAAATATCACATCTAACATAACTCAAGCACAATCTACCATCTAATGGCAGCTTCATCATGATTGTCAATGCAACTGTCGCGATCGCAAAGAGCAAAAGGGCCAACAAGCACCCCTGTCGCAACCCTTATTGGGGTTGTAAGAATCCTCCTTCTGGTCGGTCATTGACCAAAACAATATATGAAGTTGTCGCAACACATCTCTTAATCCATGCAATCCAACTGTTTGGGAAGCCCCTTTATTGTAAAGAAGCCCTAAGAAAGCACCAGTCTATGCAGTCATAAGCTTTAGAGAAATCCACCTTCCATGTCACATCCCTTCCTTGTGTGCTCTGCCAATCAAGAACCTTCTCTGATGAAATCACCCAACCATCTGTCATGTGTCTACCGGGCACAAAGGTCGTCTGCTCTAGGGAAATAATGTTGCTCAACACTAAACAAAGGTGATTTACCAGCACCTTGACAATAATAAGGTATATCACGTTGGACACAGCCTCCTCCACTCTGGTCGACATCTCTTTCTTAGGCAGCAAGAAAAGAAAGGCCTTATTCAGCCACTTGAATCCGAAGTTTCCCCCTCTGAACCCATGTGGAACCGCAAGAACACCATCCATAACAGTCTCCCAGAACTCCATGTAGAAGCAGACAGAGAAGCCATTGGGATCACGTGAGCCATATGCATTGAGCTGCCAAACCGCCCGCTTGACCCCATCCTCGATAAATTGGTTCATCAAGGATTCTACCTGAAAAAAGAACCCCTTGACTACACTGCCACGCTACTCCCACCCCGCACGGCTAAATCTTCTACTGTATGCATGAAAGTTTGTTCGAAGTGCTTGTCCCACCTCCAAGTCCCCCTACACCTGAACCCCGTCAACAGTGAGACAATGAATACAGTTTCTTCTTCTACCACCTGCCATAGAGTGAAAAATGTGTATTTGCATCGCCTTCCCTGATTCAACGATGCCGTGAATATTGGTGCCATTCAACTTCCCTCTTTTTATCTTCCAATTGCACCTCTTGTACATGACCGGATCTCAGCATGATATCTTCAGTTGACAATTCTCACTCATCTTCTAAGGATTCAAGTCTTCTGATCTCATGAGCTGCTACTCTTCTACATCGGCGTTGTTCACGCATATTTCTATTGTCCTCAAGCAGGCATCTCCTCAAAGCAACAATCTCGGTTGCCAAACAATTGGTGGTCGACCCACTTGTTTGGCATTCGTGCAAAAATTCACTTACCAAGTCTCAGGATCCATCTTTGAGGAGCCACGGACGCTCGAATCTAAAGAAATTCCTCAACCTCAACTCCTCCCAGAATGACCAAAGCAACAAAGTGTGATTTGAATGCGAGCGTGGTAGGGCCCATGATCGGGCTACGGGAAAGAGCTGCATCGCCTCAGTAGATACCAGAAAGTAGTCAATGCGATCCAAGTGTATACACATTATATGAGTATTCGAATTCGTATACACTTTTTTATATGTTTGAGGATGTAATAGTAAGCGTTCACTAAAATAATTTGGCATGTTAATGGTAAATATGAATATCAAAAGATATCAAATTCAAGCATATGAATATGAAAGAGGTCAAATTTAAGCATTCATTTTGCATAAATTAATAGTTAGACATAATTAATAGTAAATATGAAGCAGTTTGCTGAAATAGTTACACATAATTAATAGTAAATATGGAGTTATGGGTACGGAAGAAACATCAGATTTACGCATTTAACTTGTATAATCATTATCCTAAACAAGTATATATTTATAAGCTTCTCAAACCACCATGTAAACTATTAAAATCATAAAAAAACTTCAAAAAATTAAAAACGCCTCGGAAAACGCCTCGACCGCCTCGAGGCGGAATGCCTCGAGGCTACGCCTCCGCCACTCGAGGCGCACGCCTCACTGGACAAGGTCGAGGCGCACGCCTCGAGGCTAAAAAGGCCCGCCTCGCCTCGAGGCGTACGCCTCGACTGCCTCGAGGCGCGCCTTTTAATACCATGGTCTTAACACCTTGTGGGAGAACCACCCCTAAACAGTCTACTAGATCCTTGTCAATCCCATTTGTCTCTGCCTAGACTTTATCTCCTTCGGGTTGATCATGGTGCTGATCAGATAAGTTAACCAACCTTAAAGGTTCAGACACATCCCTCCCTAGTCCGGAGACCGCTACAGGAGCCTCTGAACTGCCTCACTTCTCATCTACCAAGCCTCTGTTGCTCTCTCGAATGCAATCTAGAGTACCTCATGCCAAAATGCCATTAGGGCAACAACCGAGAAGACAGAGGCCATCGAGGGCACCCTTCTAGAAGCACCATCTCACCATCCTACAAGGAATCTCTAGATGCCACCAGGGGGTGGCACAATCCCTCTGTTCCTCAAGCTTCGTGTCACATCCATCGACCTTCGCTTGAGAATCGATCGAAGCCCATGTTGCGTCAACGGGATGGCTGGAGAGGAAAGTAGGCTTGGGTGGATCCCGAGATACTGAGTTCTCCCAGCATGACTTGTACAGGAGAAGGTTCGGATTAAAAAAGTGCCTCCGAGATGAGCCCAACCCAATCAAATACAGAGCACAACTCGAAGTCGGGTCTGAGCATATAGAGTTTCTCATTGGGACTAACCCAACAGGTTGATCCCTGAGAAACGACTTGTGAGACAGTCTAAACGGGTCCCTCATACGAGACAAGCATCCCAAGTGACTCGAACCATAATAATGCATAGTCAGGTGCCCCAAGAAAGCGTTCAAGCATCACATCTCATAAGGATCTGGAATCGGAGAAACCAAGAAAGGCACATTTTCCCGAAGTAAGAACGCAACCGACGCATCTCTTTAGCTTCCACTTGTCGACGACGATGCCCATATGCTCTTGGTTGCTCTGTCTCCTTCATCGACGTAGACCTCCTCAATGACCACATGGAAAACAAACTTGCTCAAGCAAAGATGAAGTACAGATGGGAGGGACTCACCTCGAATAGTAGCCTCGACCTTCACACGCGAGTCGGAACCCTTTGACAGGTCGACGGATAGGATGGCATTAGTTTCTCGCAATCCACGAGCAGGTCATTCAAGGTGGTGAAGTCCCTTGGGCGAAGCGGCAAACCAACCAGCAACAACACCTTGTAGGAGAAGGCATGTGAGGCCCGTCACAAAAAGTAAAGCGCCTCCATCTAATTTGCTCTCCTTGGGGTTCCGAACCCTCATTCTACAACAGTAACCACACGTCCTCCTTAGAAAGACCAAAAGCACGGATCATTGATTTATCTAATCGAACCACATCGCCCCCAAACTTAGGGCCAATTTTGCTTTCGATGTCCTCCATCGTCAGCTGAAGACAATCACTTTGTCATTTATGTATAGACCCACAAGAACTTTGTGCAAAGAGCACCCTCGATTTGGAGATGCCCCCTGTCGACGCCAAGGCTCTAGAACTCCCATGCAAATCTTGACTTGACGAACCTGTTGTCATTCTATTCTCAGTGTATGTTGCCCGCAATCCCAACGACAGTGGCCAAACTGTCCACAAGTGAAGCATTTAACGGTGTTGCGGCAGACTCCCGCAAAATGTACAGCTTCTCCATAATAAAAACATGTGTTTCCTGAGTTTGGAGCATTTGTAAACCTCTCACCAACACTTTCCTTCTGTATAGGCGCCATTAGAGAAAAACCTCCATGCACTGAAGCTTCTTCTTACTACCTCGTCAACCCTGGAGACGATTCTTCTCAATGTCGAATCCTCATTGAATCCGGAGACCACTTTGGTGGGAGGCCATGTTCCATCTTCGTTCTCTGGTGGGGGACCACGTTCCATTCTTGATTGAACCCACCTAAGAAAATGATCACAATAGCGATGGTGCATTAATAATTGGCTGCAAATAAATCTTCACGGTCACGCATGATGCAAATAACTCTGTCGAGAGATACAAAGCACTCCTTGTTGCCAAGGGTACGCTCACACCTAAAATGTGTTCTAGTTTGACATGTTTCTACCATCACCTGCCCAACACTATAGTGACTTGATCTAAGGAATGAAGAAGCCTCCTCCCACTATAAGTAAGGTCGGTGACATGGATTCTTGCTCCAATCCATGCTGAAATATTCGACTATTTTTTATACTAGATGTCATAGGAAAATGTTTCGAAACATATTGGCTCTATACGGTCACCAATATTTTTTGTTATGTACCACAGGTAAGCCGCCTCTTCAAGAGGTGGCTTTCCACTTAAAGTTTCCATGTGTTACATACCAGTGAGAGCCGCCTCTTAAAGAGGAAGCTTTGCCCTTAGAATTTTTGTGTTACATACCAATGAGAGCCACCTCTTCAAGAGGCGGCTTGCATACGATACATAAAAAAAGTGGCGACTTTACAGTGTCAATATATTAAAAAATACCCCTTGGATGAATTTTCTTCTAGATGTCGACTACCTAACACAACCCCCGCAAGGGAGGATTTGAGCCCTGATCTTTTGGGTGGTAGGTACACTGCACTACCACCAGAACCTTGGTCTTGATGTAAGGAATGTTTTTTTATAATTTACACAATGTAAACATGGTGTGGAAGTCTCTACAGGCTTCACAAAACCATTTTGGCCAAATCTCCAAAGCTTGACGTCACATGTTATCTCAAGTGGTAAAACATATGCAATTTATGTTATCCGGTGTAAATCATTATTTTTACAATGGACAGACTTCAAAGGGATTAGTGATGTTGGTCTATTCATGGCATTAAGGTTTCTAGAAGTGATCCAAAGGACATCTCCATGGCGAAAAAAGTGATACAAGCACTTCGACTCCAAAGGTCTTGGCACCTAGCAAAACATTCTCGATATAGAGGTAGCAAACCCAGAGAGCTCATTTTTTAGACCAATGGGTGGGAAACATGCTAGAGAAAAGGACTTACAACAGCCATGATTCAAGGAGAGTCTTCGCATGGAAAATTACATTGCCAATGTACGATCAGAATTAAAGATAAACACATTTCTAGCTAACAATATCCCGATCCTCCAATATGCTGACGATACGATCACATTCATTTAAGGGGGACGTGATGAGGTCAAGGGCATGGCAGCAACTTTGGAAATATTTAGCGAGCTTTCGGGTTTGCTCATCAATCAAAGCAAGTCCAAGGGCATGGCCCTGGGCTCCCCCCTTCTTCTCTTCCGATTGATTACTTGGGCATGCCCCTGGGGGCGAGTAGGGCTAGACATCGAGACTGGTACAAGGTTATTGAGAAGGTGGAGAGGCGGCTCTCCGGTTGGAATTCGGCCCTGCTCTCAAGGGTGGCCGCCTTGTGCTCATCAAATCTGTTCTTTCGTCTATCCCCATCTACTATCTCTCCAATTGGCAGCTGCCGGTGGGAGTGCGGCGACGCATTGAGAAGATGATGCGGAACTTTCTTTGGGGGAGAAGGGGGCCCTCCTCGCGTGGCCCACATCTCGTGGGATGGGAGGAGGTGACGATGAGGAAGTGTGAAGGGGGTCTTGGCATCCGTCGTCTCGACTGGGTCAATGACGCCCTTCTTTTAAAGTGGGTGAACAGGTTATGGGGTGTTTGTGATAATTTCTGTTCTTCTGTGTTGTGCGAGATTCTTGGCGTAAATGGGGTGTTGTTGGGGGAGGTTGATGGTCTGCGCTCTCGTACCCCCTTCTGGCACGGGATGATGTCGGTGGGCCTCCGATACTCGCATCTCTTTGTTCCTGTTCTCGGGGATGGCAGGTCTTTCAAGTTCTGGACGGACAGATGGGCTGGTGGAGCCCCCTTAAGGGACTCTTTCTCGCGTTTATTTGCCTTGGCGACCGATGGGCGTCCTTCTGTGGCTTTGTGTTGGTCGGGGGATGGCTGGTTTCCGTTGCTTCATGGCAGCCTCTCTAACCAAAGGTTCGACGAGCTTCTTTCTCTTCTGGATACTATTAAGAATGCGCCCAGACCCGTGAGGGGAAGAGACCACTGGGCTTGGCGGGAGGGCGAATTCTCGACGCGGAAGGCTTTCATGGCGATTTCCCATCAACCGCAGATTCAACCGGACCCCTTCAACCGTGACTGTAGCTTCCTCTGGAATTTGAAGCTCCCGGAGAGGGTGGCTATCTTCCTTTGGCTCTTTCGCAGGAGGAGAATCTTAACGCGAGATCGTTGCGATAGACTATATGGTGGCTTGGCTTCGGTGGATTGTGCTCTCTGTGGCGATAACGTGGAATCTTTAAATCACCTCTTCTTCGCTTGCCCTATCACTGCAGGCGTTTAGGAGGAGGCGAGGATGTCTTGGATCAATACTTCTGGCCTGGACGATTTCTGGATATCTATTCGGTCGAACAAGGACAGGGAGCGCAGAGATTTCTTGGGTCTTTTTGCGTGCATTTGGGCGATCTGGCTGGGGCGTAACGCAACAATTTTTAGGGGCCAGAGATTTTACAAAGAAAACGTGTTAGCTCACGCGGGCCATCTAGCGTGCGACTGGTCGTTGTCGTTGTTGTAATTCGAGCTTCATTGTCTGGGTGGGATCTTTTGGATCCGACCTCTTCTCCTTTTGTTTCCCCACTTGTACTTATCTTTTTCTTACTCCTCTTTTTTTAATAAATTATTGGGGTGAACACTACGCCGTGTCTCCCCCGATTCGTTAGACTTCAAAAAAACCATATCGTGCAAATAATTGAAAGTGGAAGGAACAACTCTATTTCAGGGCGTCTTTTTGCACTATGAATAACAGCCAGGGAGACGATTTTATTGCAATGGAAGTACATTCCTAAGTTACTTGTCAATGCCAAAATGCAAGTTCCTAGGGCGACCTTTATTCCTATGGACATGGATGCCAAGATATACTATGGATGCCTTAAAAGATGTTGTGAAACAATAAAGGGTCTCGCAAATATTTTTTTAACTAATAATTAGATAATAGTCTTTAATCTAGTTATTTGATAATATTTTATAAAAAAATTAGGGCTGTTTGACTTTCTCTAATTCTGATGAATCATGTTTCTATATACATGGGTTCGACCTTTTGCAAGATTAGAGAGATTAATGAGATTTCACATATATATGAATGCAGGGTGATTGAAATGGAGAGTTAACATGTAATATATGTTGGAGTATTAGGTTATGCGTCACTTATGTGGGAGATGGGTAAATGGATTACTCCAGGATCGATTTACCACATCCAAGTCTTTGGTCCCACAATTATCAGTTGTGAGATGTGGAGACTAGGTGAGGGCTATATAAAAAGCCCCTTACCCCCTGTATCCAGTGAGAAAGTTCAATGAACACATAAGCCCTTTGAGGCATTCTCCTGTGGTTTCATCCCGCTCCTTAGGGACTAGAATTGCACGTTAAACCCCGTGTTCCATATTTCTTTATCTTTATTTCTGATATATTTCCGCATTCTTATTTTCTAACATGATATCAGAGCGGGTTCGATTCTCGAGTGTTTTTTTCTTGAAGATTTATTTTTGTATTTAATTCGAGATTTGATTCTCGCTGGAGTTGATTATGAAGATTCAATGTTATGAAGATTTATGACTCATTTTCGAGATCTGGGATTTTCAAAACCCTAAACATATTATTGATTCTCCGTTGTTGCGGCACTGCAGAAGCCTAGGATTCCGGATGATGGAACCCTAAAGGCAAATAAACCAGGCTTGATCCCCATGCAGGGCATCTCCGGGATCGAAAGCAAGTAGCCTCTTCCCAATTCCTGGCAGCTCAAGCACCTCGTCGACACCTTCTAGCCCTGATCGATACCTAGCCTCAATCCAGCATGTTCAAGTTCACGGTTCACAGTTCAGTTTCTAGAACCAATGTTCTGTTTAATGCTCTCTGGTCTAGTCGCAAGAGCCATCTCAAAAAAATATTAGGGTTCCAGAGATGGAACCCTAGATCCATCGGCGGTGACAGATCCTCCAAGTAAGCCCTCCAGGCAGCTACTCCTCCTTCGCGCCACCAGTTGGAACCCTAAAGGAGGTGATGGCATTGCATTGTCATTCTCGACGACTCCAGGAGGCACCACCAGTCCTCGCGTGAAACCTCTAGGTCCATGTCCATCTTCCTCGGCGGCACCTCTTGAGCGCAGGCAGTGCATCCCCTACTCCATGTCGGAGGCGGATCTGTGCAACCGCAACCTCCAAAGAAGGAAGAAAAATACGCTCGCTCGTGTGAGCTCCTCCACTCCAAGTCGCCTCTTACAAGGCGGCATCGTATCCAGGCGACGGAGCCCTCCCATTTGTTGCACATCGACGAGGCAGCAGCACCTCCCATCCAATCACAAGCTCCCGCCTCCGACTCCTCCTCTGCCATCACGGCGCAACCTCTAGGCGCCCCTCACGAGCCCCATGCAGCCAGCTCTCCTTCGCCCAATCGGTGATTCCCCAGTCTGATAATCAACGGTCGCTCGTGCTACTGGCGATAGGGGCAGCGCTCCGATTTCCCGACTGCAACATCTCCTGGCACCCTTCCGCTCTCTTCACTTCCTGGCGGGGGTATGTATTAAAAAATTTCATTGTAAGAGCAGCGGCCGAAAAAAAAGAAGGGTTGTTTGAAAAAAAAAGGAAACATCATTGTAGCGTAGAAAAAAGGTTGCATATTCTGTTCAAAAAGAGAGAGAGAGAGAGAAGACGCATAGAAAAAAAGAAAGGAAAAAAAGTCGTATGCAAGTTTAAAAAAGGGAGGGAAAGCCGTCAAAAAATGAAACGGTTTAAAAAATGTTTCAAAAAATGATTTAAAAAGCCGAAAGAAAAAAATGAAATAAGATCGAGTCATTGTTTTGTTCTCCATCTTCATGTCTTCTCCCAACTTAGATGATGTCATATATTTCGACTAGTATGAGAGAAAGGGGGAGTATTGTGTAGAGTTCTTCAGCTATGATTCAGATTATATGTCAGATTCAGATTTTCGCAAGCCAACCGGTTGTTCAGACTCTACAGTTCATGTTCAGATTCGACGATCAGGTTCCGAGTCTTCAGTTTCAAATACGCACATGTATGCGGTCTTTTCATATGAGCACATGTTTGCCATCATGTTTTTGTGGTCCCCATCATTCTTGTTTTTTCGGCCAGAATTTTCACGAGATCCATAGAGACTCCAGAGTAGAGATCCCATTCCCTATGCCATGTGGTCTAGGGTTTTCATGTGGTTTCATAAGGACTCTAGAGTAGAGATCCCATTCTTTGAGCCAGATGGGAGAGATCCAATTTCAGACTCCATTCTCCAGCGACCGTGGACTCCGACGAGGATGTTTCCACGGCTTTCCCAGGTCAGTCCTTTTCAGAGACGGAGCAATTGTCCACATGTTGTGGCGGGCCAAAATTCAGCAGGTGGAGACTCATCCCGCTGTGGTGGCTCTGGCAGATGCAGTACAGAGAACATGCTCTCCGACGAGGAGATTCATTTTGACTCACTCCAACATGTTCGTCATCTCACCTGCACGGTATGAGAAGCAATGTCCTCGACAGCAGCCAACAATTGTGTGCACTGAGTTGATATTATATGTAGTGTCTTGTATTGTGAGTTGAGATTTCTTTCTGATTGTCCAAGCTAAGCATTACATGCTCCAGCTTGAGGAGGAGTGTTGGAGTATTTGGTTATGCATCACTTCTGTGGGAGATGGATAAATGGATCACTCCAAGATTCATTTACCACATCCAAGTCTTTAGTCCCACATCTACAAGTTGTGAGATGTGGAGATCTGGTGAGGGCTATATAAGAAGTCCCTCACCCCTCTGTATCCAGTGAGAAAGTTCAATGAACACATAAGCCCTTTGAGACGTTCTCTCGTAGTTTCACCCCGTTCCTTAGGGAGTAGGATTTCACGTTAAATCTTGTGTTCCATATTTCTTTATCTGTAAATCTGATACGTTTAACAATATACAATAAGAAGATACCTTTAAAGATCAATGCTAACGTTATAAAGTTTGAGTAAGATGTGCAATGCTTCATGACATCAAGAAATGGGCAGTTATCTATCGGCATCATAAGGCTTATAGTTGAGAAGAACATGCTCAAGCGGATGTGTGTCTCACAACCATGAAAGGAAATATCGCGATATATCGGTGATATATCGCCGATATATCGATATCGAGACGAGACCGATACGGGTACCGATATGGCGAAATATCTTCCTGTTCAGGTATTGCCTTCACAAAAGTGTGTCGATATGGGTGATATTTAGGCGATATATCGCCGAAATATCGTATCGATATGATATACGATATCGAAATCAATATGGTCTTCCATGCTCACAACAAAAAAACCGAATTCCCAACAAGAGTATCAGATAAAAGATTGGTGCAGCACCATTAGATTATAAAATTACAGCAACTCATATTAGGTCATTTTGACTTGTGCAAGAACGGACATTTTGGGCTCCAATTTGAAGGTGTGGGAAGATAGAGGAGCTTTACAAGAGAGGCTGGAGAGCACCAGACATCTATTGAAAGCTAACTATTTTGAGGAATATGGCATCTTTAAATATAATCCCAGGTACGACGCAAATTAGATATGTCTAAAAGAAAAGTATCAATGAGAAGCGATATAGTTGATCCAATTAATGTGGAAAAATCGGTCACTGGAAGGGGAGTAATAAATACGGCTTTCGAAGTCAACTCTATAATGTACCATATGCCAAAATCAATAATAAAGATTCTGTGAAAAGCTAAAACAGAAATTTAAC
Source organism: Ottelia alismoides (assembly GCA_037367405.1). NCBI lineage: Eukaryota > Viridiplantae > Streptophyta > Magnoliopsida > Alismatales > Hydrocharitaceae > Ottelia > Ottelia alismoides. The sequence continues at coordinate 151,815 of JAZKJV010003495.1, forward strand.
ACTGCAGTGCAAAACACTATTTTTACATTATTTCATATCAAGCCTGATTGAAAACATTATTTGCTCAGAGGTTGGACCATATTAGACTGAAGCATTCAAAGCAAGAGGGCACATACCCGGTGATTAGTGGCTTTTAGTTTGGGTAGTAGTCGATCCAACATTTCTAGCTTCCCACAAAGCCGCACAAAAGGTGGCAGGTAATGTCTGGGAATCAAACTGTCAACCTGACATAGAACAAAATACACAAAATTAGAAGGTATACAACTTCTAACACTTAAAAATTAACAAGGCGATACCTCTTCAGCATGAAGCTGGCTGAGATAAGGATGGTTGCATATATTTCGCAACTCCATCACGGTATTGTGAATAGAACGAGCCTTGCCAATAAATTGTCAGCCATTAAGCAAGAGAATAACAACTAGTGCAGATAGGTTATGACATAAATTAAAAGCAAAGAAACTCTAAGAACATGCCATTTTGAGTACCTTCGGGTTTCCAAGAGAACCGAGATTTTCCTCCACTCTTTTCATTAAAAGTTTCTGATAAGCAGAAGCTTCACACCGTACAAGTCTTTCGATTTTCTCTGGCAGTTCATTCTCGACCTGGCCATTACAAGCATAAGAAACAAAAAACAAACCCAAGAGTAATGACTACATCCAGGTAGGCTCCACAACTAAAATATTTATAAGTTCATAGACGAAAATATTTAAGTTGAAGGAGATTATCCGAAGGGATCTCAATCATTTAGATCTAAAGTCCGAGAATGACCCAAACAGATCTGAATGGAGGCAAAGAATCCATTTAACCGATATGTAATGTGGGAGAAGGCTTTGTTGTCATTGTTATGGAGTAGTCAAACATGTGAATTTCCCAAACAAATGTCAATTCTTGATAAAAAAAGCTTTTACTAACAGCTCCTCTTTCAAAAAAAAAACTCCTCTTTGTCACTTAATCCGTTTCCTTCTCAAAAAAAAATACTTCCCAGCTGCGATAAGCATCAGAACACCAGCCAGTGCCACATAATCATGGGGTCCATTGGAAGAACAATAACTGTTAGCCTAAATTCCGGAAATTCTATAAGGGGACAAGGTTTGTTATTTACTGGTTTACTACATGAACTTATATAAGGCATACAAGGATAGTATTGAGTGATGATGTCACGAGAGCGAAAACAAGTCAAATACAGCAAATAGAAGAAAAGATCAAACAAAAGTTCAAGAAAAGAAAGGAAATATGTGTTCTGGACATGGACTTTCTTACTCCTCGACAGAAGAAAACCAGGTTTTACTTTGAACGAGATCGTTGGCCTTCGAGCATCCAACTTGCACTCTTTTTTATAACCCAAAGGATGACTACATGAGAATAGTTATTATCCAAATTCATTCAGAACAGCCAAAGAAGGCCTATGTACATAAGGTGAAACATGCAGTCATCTCAACCCTCCAAGGTAAACCCAGATGCCACACAAATTTATCTAAATAGCAACCCTGCCGATCCAAAATCATATCGTTCCTCTTCACCACAATAGCCCAAACCACCATGACTAGCTTGACATACTGCCCCTTAGACAATTCCCCACCAACCCCGAAAGATGCCCTGAAGGCCTCCATGAAGTAAGATCCATTGTCAACCACACCTTTCTCTAGACCCAAAGGTTATCGAATCCTCCTGCTAAGAGTTGCACAGAAGAAAGCCCATACTCCTGTCCATCTGCTCCTGTCTACTCTTGTCATCAGTCTGCAACATCTACACAGCCACCCCCCATTGTTTTTTATAGAAAAAAAGGGTCTCCACTCCATTGTATAGGTGCACCAAAAAACTTCACCATTAATCATCAAAAATAATTGTACACATATAAGCAGGCATTCGACCGAACGACTATTACAAGTTCCTATTCTCAACTAATACCCTAACATGTGCTACGACTTTTTCTGCGTAAAATCTATCTTGGCGGAACACTACACCATTTCTTGCCAACCAAATCCAAATCATAGCGACACATTCAGATTTTTCTCTCTCCGTGCCACTTCAGTTTTGCCCAATGAAGTCCCAGAAACAAGATACATCAAAACTGCAAACTGTGCGATTCTCAGGCAGGTCACATGCCTCTGCAGAGCTCCCACATCTGAAAAAAAAGATGATCTGCCTCCACAACAACGTGACATCGAGAACAAGTAGGATCAACTGCTTGAATGAATCGAGCAAGTTTGTCACCCGTGAGCAGTCTTCCTCTTATGAAAAACCACATAAAGATATTTATCCGCGTGGGAATTTTCCATTTCCATATGCTCATACAATCTGCAACGCACCCCTCAGGGTCGAAAATCGCTGGGCCCTTCAATGCCCTCTATGCCTTGCGAACAGAAAAGCTCCCATCACACCAACTCCAACTGCCCTGCTCTCCATAGGCCCGTCCACTGTATTCAGCTCCACAATCATCACCAAAAGCTCCTACAACCGTTGATTAGTAAGTTCTGATCTAAAGTGGGGGGAAATAGGAGTGTGTGTTCCATACATCTGCCACTGTTCAATTTGGGTCAATAGCCAACACCATAAGGTGCATAAATCTATCACCGAGCACCTCATTCTCACTCAAGTCATCAGTTCAGAATCTCAAGCCAGCACCGACCCCCACAATCGGTCTCAAAAAGGAACGAATCATCTGCACCACACTACAAATGCCCCGTCAAAAGTAGGAAGGGGCATGTCCCAGGTCCTCGAGGCCAGGGAGGGTAGAGCCAAAGCCATAGATCCTCCTGAGCAGCGTGCACTAAAGCCACCCACCATTTTTTATTTTAAAAAGCAAGCCTCGGGGCATTTTTGACAAAAAAAATACCTTGAGGATTAAGCTTTACCCAGTTTGGAATGTTATATATAATTTCATAAAGTGTCATTTATAATGGTAACCAGTTTTTTTTCTCACACTCCGGTCTTACATCCATATAATTCAGTTGGTATATTTTTGCTTAAATTTTATATTATATCTCATTAAAAGTAAGGCTCATGCCTCTCTTGAGTTGTTTTGGTTAATGAACAAAATATAATCGAAATATGAAATAATTTCTTTAAGCTAGGTTACATATGTTGCAGATATAGCATGATACTGTACGATATAAAAACCTGAGGCGGATTGAGGTATTTTTCCAGTATGAGACTGAGATGCAGGCCTCAAGGCGGTCAAGGCGTAAGCCACACTTTATAAAAAAATATTCATAAAAGGTATAATAATAATATATTTTTGCAATCTCCTATAAATTAGATGGCTTTGTTTATAACATAAATATATGACCTTTCAAGGCTAAAATGTTGATTTAAAAAAATAACATAAATATTACTGTTACAGTTTAGCTCACACAAGAATAGTTTCAAAGGGAAGAGTAACTATCTCTATAATCAGCCATTCTTCTCAATAGATCAAATCCATGAGAGCTAAACTATCTCTATGATTAATCATATCTTGAAGAAGCAAGGGTGGCATTTCCGTAGGCACCTGTTTTACCTTTAACAACTTACAGACGTGGCAAAATTTTCATATAGAGAGAATAAATAGTGGACTAAGACTATGCACGATGGGATATTTAATCCTAACGAGCATCAAGGCGTTCCAAATTCAGCAGATGTTTAAAAAGTGCCTTCAACTAAGATGTTGTGGTATAGCTATACAGGTGTGTTCTTGATTGTATTGTGTGTGATTTATAATGCAATTTCTGAATTTGAATTGAATGAACAGTGAGCATCCCAACAGTGGGCATTTCCCACTATTATCAGATGCAGAATCTAAGTTACTAATTGTACTTATAAAACTTTCGTTGTAAATAAGGCTAGAATAATTTTTGAGGTTGCATAATCCATTGAACAATAAAGCTCTGTTGTGCATGTAATGGCGATGAAGGGTTGGAGAGAACCTGAATGGTGCAGAAAACCTAAGCAAATTCTATTATTTAAGGCACCTGGCACTTGAACCTCGAGGCAGCGCCTCAAGAACGCCTCACAAGGCGTGCGCCTCTAGGCGCGCCTCATAACATTGAGGTGTATGCCCCACTGAGGATGTTTGAGGCACGCACCTCGAAGCACTTTTCATGGGAAAATTCCTTAAGGTGTACGCCTCAACGACTCGAGGAGTGTTTTTAAAAACAAATGATTGCACCGATTTATATATGTAGCCCACTAATCCAAGAAGCCTCGTATTCGCAAACTCATAAGAATTATCCGCTCACGGTATAGTGCCTTCTTGAAATTAGCTTTCCATAAGAAAGTATAGACCCATCTCCTCACCCATTGCCACATCTTCTGCCTCTATCACAAAGGCATCCAAAGTTAATATCCCCTCGTTGAAATTTGTAAGAACCAATTGGTTCACCATTAGTCACCACCTACAGACTACTCATCAACACCTTTCAACGCCAATCATGCAAACGGTATTGGAGTCCACAAACACATCCAAGTTAATATCCCCTCGTTGAAATTAGTAAGAACCAATTGGTTCGCCATCAGTCACCACATTCAGACTACTCATCAACACCTTAAAAGTTAAACCCCAATCATGTAAACGGTATTGGAGTCGGTCTGAAGCTGAAGTACTATACGTACATAGCAGTGTCCCACCTAAGTATATGCCAGCACAATCTCCACCATACCAGAACCAACTGGACACAAACCATGGAAGGTCGTATCGCGATATATCGGCGATATATCGATGATATATCGGTATCGTCAGGTCACCGACATATCGCCGATATGGTCCATATTTGGCCATCCAAGGCCATTTTATTCACAATCTCGGTTCGATATCGACGATATGGCGTCGATATATCTACGATATATCGTATCTACATGGTACCGATATCGATACCGATATCGATATGGTAATCCTTGACACAAACTACTTGACGAAAATATCTGAAATTCATTGTTGGAGTATTTGCGTCATATGTGAGATAGGTAAATGGATCCTTCCAAGATCCATTTACCACATCCAGAGTTTAGTCCCACATCTACCAGTGGTGGGACTTGGAGAGTCGGTGGAGGCTATATAAAAAGCCCCAGACCTCATGTATCAGATGAGAACGTGCAATGCATACATCAGCCCTTTGAGGCGTTATTCCGTTGCTTTATCCCTCTCCTTAGGGAGTACGGTTCCACATTAAATCTCGTGTTCTTCATTTCTTTATTTTCTAACATAGTATCAGAGCATGTTCGATTCCCAAGGAGTTATTTTTCATCATTTGTTCATGATTCGATTTTGATGTTTTGATCTTGAAGAATATTACATTCATGATTGTTCAAGTTTCGCAATTTTTTACATGGGTTTTTGAAACCCTAATTTTTGGAGTCATGTTATGTTCTGTTCACCACCATCCTTCAGCCGACATCTCTGGGCAATGGTTTCATGGGGTCTAAAACCCTAAGTTTTGCACGGTCGTGATCCTCTGCGTCTTATGAAGTAGGGTTCTTAATAATGAAACCCTAAAGATAAATTAAGTAGGCCAATACTCCAGTGAAGATCCAGGCATCACATCTAGGCAAAGCCCCGCTGCAAGCAGCGGAAGCCCTGGCCGCATCGTGTGGTGCTCCAAACCCTCCAAGCGGCACCCTACTCCTCGTAGTCCAGGCGGAGCTGCCTATCGTCGATTTTCCATAGCCCAGGTGACATCTCGCACCCAGGCGGCATCTCTCCTCCATCTCTGAAGATCAGTGGCAACGGGCGGCGCCGATCTCCACGGGCGACGAAACCCATCGCACAGGCGACAAAGGCCACACCTCTGTCCAAGAGGTGTTGCCTCCCACTAGTGCCCTCCTCTCCAGACCACCGCGCGCACTTCCAGGTCACAGACCATGCGGTGACAAGCCCCACCCCATGCGGTGCTCCAACGGCAAGAGAAGACCCCTCGTCTCTTCATACTCCAGCAACGGCGCTCCTCCCTCATCTTGCAGGCAGCGGCAGGCAGTGGTCTCACGTGAGAAGGGGTTTTCAATTGGGAAAGAAGCATCCCAATTGGGCCGATAGTTTGAAAAAAATGTATAATTAAGAAAAACGGGACGACCCGACTCTGTTGTATTTAAAAAAAAAGAGAGAAAAACTAGAAAAAAATAGGCATTGTTGTTTATGTGGGCCCATTAGGTCGTGTTAAAAAATGAGGCAACCGAGTTTCTGCAAAAAAAATGCTTTGAGATAATGTGCGTACAAAAAACCGTATACTAGGACAATGTTCAGGAAGGCGCTATGCGGTATTCAGTCGGAGGGGTTACTGCATAGAGAGTATGCGGTATGCGGGAGAGTATGCGGGGAGTATGCGGTTTTATGCGGTTTGGTATTTTTTATTATTAAAAATATAAATAAATATGTAATATTATGGTAATATCCTTAGTCGGGAGAGTATACGGGGAGTATGCGGTTTTATGCGGGAGAGTATGCGGTTTTATGCGGGGAGTATGCGGTTTTATGCGGGGAGTATGCGGTTATGCGGGTGGGGCTATTTGGTTTTAGATTAAATAAAAAAAGTTCTATCAGAAAAGCGGCCGAGTATGCGGACGCATAGGGGGTATACTCGGCCGAGTATGCGGTTCAACCCGCATACATGACCGTTTCATCATACTCGGAGTGGCAAGGCTACCGAGTACGAGTATGCAGCCGAGTATGCGGCTTACTCAGTCGTTTTTCTGAACACTGTACTAGGATTCAGATCTCCAGTCCATATGCATGACCAGATTTCCAAACTCTATAGATGTTCAGTTTTCAGACTCGACAGTCAGATTATGAGTCCTCAGTTAGATGCGCACATGTTTGCCATCATTTGTTGTGGTCCCCATCATTTATGTTGGTTGGAGTTTTCATGTGATCCATAGGGACTCCAGAGTAGAGATCACATTCCATATGCCATGTTGGCCAGGGTTTCATGTGGTTTCATAGGGACTCTAAAGTAGAGATCTCATTCTCTGAGCCGGAATGGGTGAGACCCAGTTCTCTGACGAGGAGACTTTTTCAGATTCCATTCTCCAGTGATCGTGGACTACGACGAGGATGCCTCCATGATGAATCCACGATTCATCATCTCAATATCTTGATCTTAGCAAAATCCCCGAGTAAAATTCCAGAAAAATGTACATAAATTCATTAAATTAACAAAATATCTCTTGTAAATAAAACACACTAATTATGGTATATTAGATTGTACAAAATAAATTACACATAAAAAACCGCAAAAATAAAGGAGTTCTATACATGTAAATAGCCCAAAACTTCATTTATTTTTAATTATTTCATTTCAACTCCTTTTTGACTAATTCTTTCTCCAACATGTTCATATCAATGTATATAAAAATAAAAAAATACAAAACAATATTTACCACAAATAAATGGTCCTAGATCTCAAAGGGAAAAAAGCCGTAAAGACCAACTTACAAGCCAAATTCCCGCTCCGTATGAACTCCAAATTCACCAAACTCACCTTTAAAGTTCAAGTTAGAAAATTATCTATCCAACGGAAGTGGTTTCATTAAAATCGGAGCTCATTTGCAAAAGTTGGGTTTTGGGACCTAGATGTGCATTGCATATTATGTATATATTCATTCCTTCTTCATTTTTTATTTTATCTTTTCTAATTACTAAAAATACAAAAATATCATGATTGTGTTGTATTTTGATTGTAGTATTTTATTGTATTTTTCCGTTGTAAATATCTCTTATTAAAAAGATAAAAAAATACATATTAGAAAAGTAAAAAAAATGTGTACATGTTGTTAATCTTCTTTTGTAAATTCTCCATTATTTCTTTTATCTTTTTATTTTTTATTGTATTTAAAGCAACCTACTTTATTTATTTATTTATTATTTTCTCATTCTCTACAATAACTTCCATTCTACCACCAACCTCCATTCCACTCCATATTCTTCATCCAACCTCCCATTCAACTCCACCAATAATATAACCTCCCATTCAACTCCACCACCTTAATAACTTCTCATGTATCATCTATATATACATCCCATCCTCCTCAATTTGCCTTTAATCCATCTTTATGTGAGGAGAGCCTAGTTCCCAGAGTTGAATCGGTGACAATGACGCAACCGCGGTTGAGCGACGACAGCCCTCTCTCTGGTGAGATCCGTTGGTTTTTTGGCCAACATCGCAGACGCAACCGCGCGCTGCTCGAGCTCATCGCGCGTCGACGATTCGAGCGAAGACCGTGCTCTCGTGAGCACACCATAGGCGACCGTCTCCATCGTAGGTAATTTTTCGTCTCATTTTGTCATCATTGTTATTTTGTTTGCATTTTTTTATCATATCACCACCATTACACACCCATTTGTTTATATCTTCATCTTCATCATCATCACATTTTTTTTCATCATGTGCATTCCTTGTCTTAACAGAATCTAAAAAAATAAAAAAAATTAAAACAAAAAAAAGTCTCTGTCTTTTTATTACATCAGTAAAAAGAATCAAAAAAATAAAAAAATCAAAAAAAATTACACGGAGCAGCAGTGCCCCCCCCCCCCGCCTCCTCCTCTATCCAAGCCACCGCGCGCCCGCGGCGCGTAGCCGCGATCCCCGCGGCTCGCCGCCGTCCACCGTCGCGCATGCGGCGCAGCCGCCGCGACTTCCCTCCTCCGCCGAGCCAACCTCCCTCTCCTCAGCCCGCAGCCACCTCCAGGAGCTGCGGCTACCCCGCACCGCCCTCTCATCCGCCCGCTACACCGAGCCAGCGCCTCCCCTCCATCGTGAGGCTCCGCCGCCGCCTCGTCGCCGTCCTCCGCGCGTGGCCGCACCACCGCCGCCATCCCCCCTGTTGGGTGGGGAGACGCCCAAGCAAGAGGAAGAAGAAGGTCCTGCTCATTTTTCTATTTTTTATTGTAAATATTGCAAATTCGCCCTCTTATGTTTCGGTAATTACCGTTTAGTCCTTATACATAATTTGCATTGTAAATATTGCTTTCTGTTTTTCACAAACAGCCCTTTGTTTATGCGTTGATTTGGACATCATTATTACATCTTTTTATTCAATGAAAAATGCCATTATATTGAGTAACTAATTTTGTGCCTTTTGAATATTTATTTATATTTTTGTGAGATATTATGAATTAATTAAAATTAGACAACTGAACTTTTGCATATTTTACCCAATCAGTGATCTTAAACTTATATCTCGCATATAGTTGTTCTAAAAATTCCACAAAAATTAGAGATGATGCCTTGATATGTGCTTAACGTACTGTTCAAATTTCATCGAAAGTGGAGATGTCGTGTGCCTGAAATAAATTGTAGAGTGATTTTAGTATTTGATTTTTAATTAAATCCACATATATCTTTTCTGCGAAATTTCAACTCTCCTGGATTGATTATCTAAATATCTTTCTGAGATAATTCACACTCTGATTAATTTAACATTGTAGATTTATTAGGAATTATTTATTCACTGTCACTCTGTTTTCACTAAAAAATCCATAAAAAATTCATGTTTTGTCAAAAAATTCCAAAAATATTACTGTAATTTGCTTGCATCATGTTTGCATTCCAGTAAATTTTTCATGATTTTTGCTTGCTGTTTATGTGAGAAATTACGAAAAAAACCCATAAAAAGTGCGCATTTTTCCTTGTTGCATTTTAACCCCTAAAATTACAAAAAAATGTGTTTTGTGTTCATCTCTGGATTAGGATTCTAGGAAAAATATAATTTGGCTGAATTGGACTAATTTGACATTAAAATTAATTTGGCCTTGTGTGTTTTCTTAGTGCCTTAATTCACCCGCATTCGCATTTTGCATTTGTTTTTGCATTCAAAAATATATAAAAAACCGCATTTGGAAATCTAGATCTTTATTTTCAAATTAAACCCAAGTTGTTCCTTTGCCTCCCTGAGTTCGACCCCGGACTTGCCCGGGATATAAATTAAAGCCGAGACACTCTTCACGGAGATCTTCTCTCGGTTCTGACTGAATCGCTAAGTACACGTATTACAGCGTGACCAAATTAATCATTGTAGCGACTCGTCAGATGGCGCCGTTGCCGGGGAGGCAAACGGTTTAGGGACTAATTTAAAAATTTGGATTTAGTTTTTCATTTACTCGGGTAGTCTGACCCCCGAGCCACTTGTAATTATTCCATTTTCTTCGTAATTATTTCTCTTCATATTTTTGTATACATTTTGTTATTTATCTCTCTAATATAAATCTCATTTTCCTTGCGAGGGCCCGGTGGACTTGGAGTACATCGGAGGTCGACGGATGCGACGCGCGCCGACTGCTGAAGTGCTAGGAGAATTCATTGATTTTCGAGAGAGCTTTTGTAAATTGTTGTAATTATTTAGCTTGCTTCTTTATAGCGGCTCTTGTTTGAGAGTTCGCGTGTGTAAAAAAGACTTGGACTTTATTTGTGGTGTGTCGAGACTTGTTTCACTCTCCGGTGAGGGTGGGGCTCGACTTGAGTGGCGAATTTAAGGATTAGGCACACGGTAGTTTAGAATCAAATTTGTTTGTGCCCATCGTCAGTTAGGCCACACATATCTTAGAAGATTCACTTATCTTATAAGATTCATAATGAGACTTACCTAAACACGTACTACTTAGCTCAAATTAAATTAATTCTTCCCCGCTAATAGCTCATAAATCCTCTTCTAATCAAGCACACCTTGCTGATGTAGGACCTAAAGAAGACACAAGAAAAATGCCTCCAAAGAAGAAAGAAGATGAAGAAGAGAATCAAGAAGACCCAATGAGAATGATACTTGCCAGATTAGCTGCATCTGAGCAGCAACATGCACTTCTCAGAGCTCAGTTAGGACAGTTGAATGTTGGGGTCCAACCACCAATGGATGCGGTGTATAACCCCGGACAATATCAAATTCGGAACTACTTGAGTCCGACCGAACCTGAGGTTGATTTTGAATTGAAGCCGCATTTTCTGAACCTGTTGCCACACTTTGATGGGAATGCTTCTGAGGAACCATATGCATTCCTAAGGAACTTTGAGCTCATCTGCGCTAACCTCAAACATCAAAATGTTAGCCAGGATTATATTAGGCTCAAAGCCCTTCCATTTGCCTTGGGTGGCAAAGCTGATTACTGGGTAAAGAATCTTGGGATCGCCGTCACCACATATGCCCAGTTCAAGGACCTTTTTTTGAACAAGTTCTATCCTTTGAGTAGAACTAACATGATGAGGACGCGCATTACGAGTTTTTCCCAATTACCCCATGAAGCTTTTTGTGATGCTTGGGAAAGATTCAAGGACATCCTGCAGAAGTGTCCCTGTCATGGACTAGATGATAACATCTTGGTCCAGTCATTCTTTACTGGTCTCAACCCTGAGATGCAGGGTTTGGTGAGCGCTGCCTGTGGAGGCAGCTATACATCTCGAGGAGCGGATACCGTCTGGAGGGTATTCGAGCAGATGGCTGAAACTAACCGCTCACAGATGGCCAGCAGGGCCTATACACCATCCCCCAGTTCACTCTCACTTGGAGGGGGAAAATCAGTTGTAGTTGATCTCTCTCAGGACGTAATCCCTAGTATGGGACTCCTTGCTGACAAGCTTACTGAGGTCGAGAGGATCGACAGGAGGATTGATGAGTTAGACCGGAGCGTCTCCAAACTTCCAAAAGAGATGGAGGAGTTGACTGAGAAGGTATCTAAGATAAAGATACTTGCCGTGACTGCACCATCTGCTCCCGTATATCGAGTTCACCATGTTCAGGAGCAGTTGGTGTCAGGGCAACCCCAGCCGTGGGAACAGGACCAATCCTACACCCACTCTTTCCAACAGTCACCTCCATTAGCAGAGACAGTCCAGGAGGAGCCTCCACCGGTTTGGGAGGTGAATGGAGTATGGTATACTCAGGACCCTGCCAGGAAGGGAAGTACGGGAGACCGACAGACCTACCAGCATCCCCCGATCTTTCACAACACCGCATTCACCTCCGCACCACCTCCTTCACAGCAGAGCCCTGGATTTCAGCCACCCCAGCAGCAGAGGCAGCAGTACCAGCAGTATGGCCGACAGGGCCATCACCAGGCGAGCCAGCAGGGCCCGCAACCCCAGCAGCAGCAGAGGCAGTACTCTGGTCAGCAGGGTCAGTCTTCCCGTTCTTCTTCTCAGTCTTATCCACTTCCTTCTTCGTCTGGACCCATGGGCATTCAGCAGCCGATACTCGACGAGCTCCGTTCCTACAGGAACGAAGTTCATGACTTACGGGTGGATATCAACCGCCTGTCCAGATGGCGAGACGAGCAGACTGCACCTTCTACCTCGATCCCAGCCCAAGTTCAGGCTAACCCCAATAGCCTGAACCGATCTAGTTCTCAACAGCATTTTAGTCAGGTATACTATTCAGCATCTCCTAGATCTGAACATGAGATTCTTTCGTGTGACGAGGCTAACCACATGTCACTCAGGAGCGGAAGGACCGTGATCGTACCTGACCGGACGAGGGAGACGAGGAGGGACATCTCTGGAGCTCTACTTGAGGAGTCTTCAGAGGACGCGGAGGAGAGGCATCATATTTCGGAGCCCCATCAGCATCATTCGAGGATTTCTACTCAGGGAGCCGAGAGGAGAAGGAGAGCACGTATGCAGCATCGGCAGCATGGATACACTTCTGAGTCTACGGAGGACCTTGCATCTCCGGTTGTGGCTGATACCACTCCAGCTTCTATTCCACAACCTATAGTAGATAGATTTGATTTCGATCCCATGTTGCATCAAAAAGATTCATGTATGAAGAACTCTGTTTCAGTTAATGCCAAGAATGATCTTTCAGTTCATGATTCAGACTCTTCATCTTCTGTTTCTCTAGCTTCCATCCCTTTCCCCCGTGCTCTTACGGCAGGAAAGCGCATCAAAAAGATTCAGAAAGATGACCCCGATATGGCACGGTTTTATAAAGACAATATCACAGTCAAGGTGCCATTTGATGAATATGTGGCTAACCATCCTGCCTTCCAAAAATACCTTAAGGTGAGATGCACACCTACAAGGGTTAGCAGGAAGAAAGATAACCAAAATATAAAGACACATGTCTTATCGGTAACCACAACCTATTGTCTCAAGAATCAGACTTTGCCAAGAAAAAAAAGAGACATGGGTGCTCACTATGTGGAGAGTCGTATTGACGACATTGCATTTGCACGCACACTCCTAGATAAAGGTTCTTCGATTAACTTACTTCCCTTAGCATTATATCAGAAATTGGAGTTGGGACCACTTCGCAAATCTAGAGCCTTACTCCAATTCGCTGATCGATCAATGAAGAGACCTAAGGGAGAAGTGAAGAACGTAGTTATCTCGATTGAGGGGCAGAACTATCAAGTTGATTTCACAATCTTGGACATGGAGACCCCAATCATTGGAGAGAATCTCAGATCATTCTTGGGTGGCCCTTCCTCAGGACCGCAGGCGCAGCTTTTGATTATGGTACGGGAATGATGAAGTTCCGTTCTCCAAGTGGAGAGGTGAACCTTGAGATGAAGCAAACCAAGTGTCAGCGACCCGATTCAGAGAGTAGCACAGAGTACTCATCTTCAGAGGCAGATTGCAGTTTGATTAGCACAGTTGGGAATTGGGGACAGATTCCTTCAGGACAGAGCGAGTCCCTTTCATCTGGAAAGGGCATAGTGGATGATGCAGTTTGCCAGGTGTTGTTTGATCTTGTGGGAGATGCATCAACCTATTCTCATGATGACATAGACATCCATCCGGATCTGTCAGTTCCATCCTCTTCGGAACAATCATGGGACATAGATGATGAGTCGGACGTCGCTTTTGCCGATTGTTTGGATATTTTTGACGATCCGACTCCCGATACTTCTGATTTGGTGGCGAGAACTACTCAACTTAGCCCACCTTCATGCAGCACGGAACCAGATTCAGATTCAGTTCAGCCAGATCTGCTTGATGATACCACATTGCCAGAACTGAAATCACTACCTCCTACACTCAAGTATTCCTTTCTTGCGGGACCCAAAGAGAGATATCCTGTCATCATTAGCTCAGACTTGACTTTAGAACAAGAGTCTAGGTTGTTAGAAGTTTTAGAGAGGAACCGCAAAGCAATAGGCTGGACAGTGTCGGATCTCGTGTGCATCAACCCCGCTCTCTGCTCGCACCACATTTTTACTGAGGATAATGTGAGACCTTCCCGTGAGTTTCAAAGGAGACTTAACCCCAATCTACGGGAAGTGGTGAAGAAGGAAATTGAGAAATGGTGCAAAGCAGGGTTTATATACCCTATTTCTGACTCCAAGTGGGTGGCCCCGCTTCATGTTGTCCCGAAGAAGTCGGGAATTCAGATGGTCACCAACGAGGAGGGGGTAGAGATCGCGACACGAGTACCTACGTCGTGGCGTGTTTGTGTTGACTACAGGCGCCTGAATGCTGCGACCAAGAAAGATCACTTTCCCTTGCCTTTTATTGATCAGATATTGGAAAGACTCGCAGGGAAAGAGTTCTACTGTTTTCTTGATGGGTACTCAGGCTACAACCAAGTGGCCATAGCACCCGAGGACCAGGAAAAGACCACATTCACATGTCCATTCGGTACTTATGCTTTCAGGCGCATGCCATTCGGGCTTTACAATGCCCCGGACACATTTCAGCGGTGCATGATAGCCATATTTGCCGAGATGATGGGAGATTTCCTGGAAGTGTTCATGGATGACTTCTCAGTCCACGGTGATTCTTTTGATACATGCTTAGCATACTTAGACCGAGTCCTCACGAGGTGTAGAGAGGAGAATCTGGTACTCTCCTGCGAGAAGAGTCACCTTATGGTGACGGAGGGTATCGTGTTGGGGCATGTCATCTTCAAAAGGGGAATGGAGGTTGACCCTGCCAAGGTGGAGGTGATCAAGAAACTCGATCCACCTACCAACGTGAAGTCAGTGCGATCATTCTTAGGGCATGTTGGATTATATAGAAGATTCATTCAGTATTTTTCAAAGATCGTCTGCCCACTGACTGAGCTCTTAGGGAAAGACACAGAGTTTATCGTAAATCATAGGTGTCTGGAGGCCTTTGAGCTCTTGAAGAGGAAGATTTGTGCATCGCCTATCCTACAAGCTCCTGACTGGTCTCTCCCCTTTGAGATCATGACTGACGCTTCAGATTTTGCTATAGGAGCTATGTTAGGACAACGGCGAGAGGGGATTCCATTTGCGATTCATTATGCGAGCAAAGTTTTAGATCCTACACAGAAAAATTATACAGTGACTGAAAAGGAAATGCTCGCGGTAGTATGGGCCCTCGAGAAGTTCAGATCATATATTTTGGGCTCTAAGGTGACAATTTACACATATCACACAGCCATTCGATACTTAATGGAAAAGATGGACGTGAAGGCGCGTCTTCTTAGGTGGATTTTACTCCTCCAGGAATTTGATTTGGAGATAAAAGATAAACCTAGAGTGAAGAATGTTGTGGCTGATCACCTTTCTCGGATTGAACTTAAGGATTCTCCTGATTATGAGCGGATTAGAGAGACCTTCCCAGATGAGTCAATTTGTGTTATTGACTCACTCCCATGGTATGCCAACATGGTGAACTATCTTGTCTCCAAGCAGGTTCCCCATGGTTGGACTAGGAGCAGCATTGATCGACTGAAGTCGGATTCGAGGAGATACCACTGGGACGATCCTTTCCTTTTCTTCGAAGGACCGGATTGTGTTTGGAGAAGGTGTATTCCTCAGGAGGAATAACAGAGTGTCCTCACATATTGTCATTCACTTGAGGCTGGAGGACACCACTTGGGAAAGAGAACCGCTCACAAAGTACTTCAATGTGGATTGTATTGGCCGACCTTGTTTAGAGATGCTATTGATTTTGTACGGTCGTACCTGATCTGTCAAAGGATGGGAGGGACAGTTGGACAGAGAGATGAGATGTCCATGATTATTTGTGATATTTTTGATGCATGGGGCATAGATTTTATGGGTCTCTTTCCCAACAGCCAAGGACATGAGTACATATTATTGGCGGTTGACTATTTATCCAGGTGGGTGGAGACTATCCCAACCCGAACCGCAGACAGCAAGACTGTCTGTAAGTTTGTGAGAGACCATATCATTGCTAGGTTCGGGGTGCCAAAAGTCTTGATATCTGATTGGGGTAGCCATTTTGTGAACCGAGATATGAGATCTTTAGCTAAGGACTATGGATTTGAGCATAGAGTTAATAGTCCTTACCACCCACAGTCCAACGGCATGGCAGAGGTTTCGAACAGAGAAGTGAAGAGTATTTTGCAGAAATTGGTTCGTCCCAATAGGAAGAACTGGTCTCAGCTTTTGGACCAAGTTCTGTGGGCCTATAGGACAGCCTACAAGACACCATTGGGTACTTCACCATTTAGAATGATCTATGGCAAGCCATGTCATTTGCCCGCAGAGTTGATTCATAAATCCGAATGGGCAATTAAGAAGATTAACTGGAGTTGTCACCTAGGAAATCTTTCTCGAGACTTGAACTTGAACGAGCTCGTGGAAATCCGAAACAGGGCATATGACAACAGTTTGATTTATAAGGACAAAGTAAAGAGATGGCATGATCAGCACATTAGGTGCAAAGACTTTGTCCCTGGACAAAAGGTATGCTTGTTCAATGCCAGGTTGAAGATGTTCCATGGGAAGCTCAAATCTAAATGGACGGGTCCCTTTGTTGTTAAGAAAGTGCACGAGAACGGAAGTGTAGAGATAGCTTATCTCACAGATGGTGCACAGTCTCATGTGGTAAATGGACAACTGTTGAAGCATTTTGTTGATTCAAAAGAGCAGTTAGTCCAAGTCGAGGTCATCAACTTCATGCAGAGCGAGCACAAAGCAGATACATCACATTACTCATCATGAAGATGCAGCATCAAAATTCAACATCTTAGAAGATTCATTCCTCTTGTACATTCGCCCTTCTTTGTATATTCTCCAGATCACATCGGTTCTTACACTTACTCTTGTCCTATACTTAGGCTTACCAAGAGCCTAAGTATAGGGGGAGTCGATGCCCACCATGTGTACATACTCATCTAATTCTCTTCTTGACCTCGTCCGCCCCATTTTTGCTCTTCTTCTACACTTAGGCTGACCAGAGCCTAAGTATAGGGGGCGGATCGACTTCTATACTCTTTATTATTCTAGTCATCCTACACTTAGCACGAGCTATGTCTTTTTCTCGCTTCTTGTGCCATGAGGACATAGCACATGCTAAGTATAGGGGGGCGTGTATATGTTACATATATACTTTACCCATAGCTCGTACTTTCACGTATTTTTGTATATATTATACAATAATTATGGGGTGGGTAAAAACAAAAAAAACTTTTTCAAAAAAAATCTCTTAAAGAAAAACTTTTCAAAAAAATGTGTTTTTTTGTTCTCTTTTCTTATTTGCTCTAAAAAAATTTTCAAAAAAAATGTGTCCTTTCTTATTTATCTATATTTTTCAAAAAAAAGATAAAAAAAACTTTTTCAAAAAAAAACTTTTCAAAAAAAACCTTTTTTAAAAAAAACTTTTTCACAAAGAAAATCCTTTCTTATCTACCTATCTTTTCAAAACAAAAAAAAACTCTTGAAAAAAAAAAGAGAGCAAAATTTTTCTAACAAAAAAACTTCTTTGCCTTTGTTTGTCAAAAAAACTTTTTGAAAAAAAAACTTTTTCTAAAACTTTAAAAAAAATCACAAAAAAAAACACTAACTAACAAGTTGGTTTAACCCCTGACACATTCACTTTCACACAAGACTAGTGATGTTCAAGAACACTTGGTTTATGAGCTCTTGAGATTTTGAGTTAACCAGCCTTAGTCATTAGGGTCTTGGACTTAATTATTCACATTTCCCTAGTTTGAAAGATTTGTGTGCTATATTGCATGCTTAGTCTCTACCTTAAGAATATGATCAGCACCTCACATACACGACTGCAGTTATGATGAGATGAGTTGAACTTTCATTTGAGGATCTGGGATGAGGGATTTGAGTTGGACTTGATTTGATGATACTCGAGGATGGGATAAAATCAATGAAGGCTTCATGAAACTTGAGTGTCAGCATCTTTAGCCAGTATGAGAACATGGTTCTTGTACTATCTCTTGACATTTACCTATGTACCAGGGTGTGATAAAATAAAAAAATTTAGATCAGTGTGCGCCAACTCTTGCTAAAGCAGTGGAGCTAGCCAAAAATACTACAAAGCAATGAAATGTCAAAGAAAAGCTCTCATTTCATACAAAGTCAATTATCAAAAGAGCTTCCACCAAAGGCGAGCGCTTCCAACCATTTCAAAAGTTTCCACTTGGACCACCGCTATTAGGACCAGGAGTCAGGCTTGCACCAAAAAAGGGCTCTGCATCGTAAATGCTACAAGTCTGGGTGTAGAAGGTATAATAGATACTCAAAAAAGACACACCCCAGTGTACTCCCAGGAAAACAAGTGCAGACGGCTCCAACTTCTCTTGACGGACGCACTGATCAACACCAAAAATATGCGTTGTGTAAAAAGGCACTTGAGAGGATCCTTGTTCCAATGAGAGGGAGAGAAGAAATGACACAATCCTATGCCCTCCATCAACTGGCCTTCCATCTACACTTTCAAGTCTGACAACTAAAGAGACGGTGGATTGGATGCAAGAAATGATTTATTCCCTAGTGTTGAGGATCGGGTCCTTAGGAGAGTCTCTTGGACTGGAACCTTGGGTGACGTTGTTACTCTACTCTTGTAACTGCAGTCAACACTTAAAATCATATCCCTACTATATATGTATACAAAGAGAGTCTGATGATTAGGGAAATTGGATACCTTTTGACTAGAGCTTGGTTCAGTTTAGAATTTTAGGAATCTCTAAAACTGAGAGTTCTTGAACGGATCAAGTCTTGTATTCACATGCACAGTCAGGAGTCAATCCAACTTATTTAATCTTTATTTGCTCGAGCACTAGCAAAGTTTAAGTATAGGGGGGTGATGAATCCATGATTCATCATCTCAATATCTTGATCTTAGCAAAATCCCCGAGTAAAATTCCAGAAAAATGTACATAAATTCATTAAATTAACAAAATATCTCTTGCAAATAAAACACACTAATTATTGTATATTAGATTGTACAAAATAAATTACATATAAAAAGCCGCAAAAATAAAGGAGTTCTATACATGTAAATAGCCAAAACTTCATGTATTTTTAATAATTTCATTTAACTCCTTTTTGGCTAATTCTTTCTCTAACATGTTCATATCAATGTATATAAAAATACAAAAATACAAAACAAAATTTACCTCAAACAAATGCTCCTAGATCCCAAAGGGAAAAAGCCGTAAAGACCAACTTCCAAGCCAAATTCCCGCTCCGTATGAACTCCAAATTCACCAAACTCACTTTTAAAGTTCAAGTTAGAAAATTATCTATCCAACGGAAATGGTTTCATAAAAATCGGAGCTCATTTGCAAAAGTTGGGTTTTGGGACCTAGATGTACATTGCATATTATGTATATATTCATTCCTTCTTCTTTTTTTGTTTTATCTTTTCTAATTACTAAAAATACAAAAATATCATGATTGTGTTGTATTTTGATTGTAGTATTTTATTGTATTTTTCCGTTGTAAATATCTCTTATTAAAAAGATAAAAAAAATACATATTAGAAAAGTAAAAAAAATGTGTAAATGTGTTTTACCTTCTTTTGTAAATTCTCCACTATTTCTCTTATCTTTTTATTTTTTATTGTATTTAAAGCAACCTACTTTATTTATTTATTTATTATTTTCTCATTCTCTACAATAACTTCCATCCTACCACCAACCTCCATTCCACTCCATATTCTTCATCCAACCTCTCATTCAACTCCACCAATAATATAACCTCACATTCAACTCCACCACCTTAATAACTTCTCATGTATCATCTATATATACATCCCATCCTCATCAATTTGCCTTTGATCCATCTTTATGTGAGGAGAGCCTAGTTCCCAGAGTTGAATCGGTGACAACGACGCAACCGCGATTGAGCGACGACAGCCCTCTCTCCGGTGAGATCCGTTGGTTTTTTGGCCAACATCGCAGCCGCACCGCGCGCTGCTCGAGCTCATCGCGCGTCGGCGATTCGAGCGAAGACCGTGCTCTCGTGAGCACACCATAGGCGACCGTCTCCATCGTAGGTAATTTTTCGTCTCATTTTGTCATCATTGTTATTTTGTTTGCATTTTTTTATCATATCACACCATTACACACCCATTTGTTTATATCTTCATCTTCATCATCATCACATTTTTTTCATCATGTGCATTCCTTGTCTTAACAGAATCTAAAAAAATAAAAAAATTAAAACAAAAAAAAAGTCTCTGTCTTTTTATTACAGTAGTAAAAAGAATCAAAAAAATAAAAAAATCAAAAAAATTACACGGAGCAGCAGTGTCGCCCCCCCCCTTTCCCAAGGGCAGCGGCGTCGCCGCCCCCCCTCCTCCTCCTCTATCCAAGCCACCGCCCGCCGGTGGCTCGTAGCTGCGGCCCCCGCGGCTCGCCGCCGTCCTCCGCCGCGCGTGCAGCGCAGCCGCCGCGACTTCCCTCCTCCGCCGAGCCGACCTCCCTCTCCTCAGCCCGCAGCCACCTCCAGGAGCTGTGGTTGCCCCGCGCCGCCCTCTCATCCGCCCGCTACACCGAGCCAGCGCCTCCCCTCCGCCGTGAGGCTTCGCCGCCGCCTCGTCGCCGTCCTCCGCGCGTGGCCCCACCACCGCCGCCATCTCCCTTGTTGGGTTCTTCTCCCCACGCCCAAGCAAGAGGAAGAAGAAGGTCCTGCTCATTTTTCTATTTTTTTATTGTAAGTCATGCAAATTCGCCCTCTTATGTTTCTGTAATTACCGTTTAGTCCTTATACATAATTTGCATTGTAAATATTGCTTTCTGTTTTGCACAAACAACCCTCTGTTTATGCGTTGATTTGGACATCATTATTACATCTTTTTATTCAATGAAAAATGCCATTATGTTGAGTAACTAATTTTGTGCCTTTTGAATATTTATTTATATTTTTGTGAGATATTATGAATTAATTAAAATTGGACAACTGAACTTTTGCATATTTTACCCAATCAGTGATCTTAAACTTATATCTCACATATAGTTGCTCTAAAAATTCCACAAAAATTAGAGTTGATGCCTTGATATGTGCTTAACGTACTGTTCAAATTTCATCCAAAGTGGAGATGTCTTGTGCCTGAAATAAATTGTAGAGTGATTTTAGTATTTGATTTTTAATTAAATCCACATACATCTTTTCTGTGAAATTTCAACTCTCCTGGATTGATTATCTAAATATCTTTCTGAGATAATTCGCACTCTGATTAATTTAACATTGTGGATTTATTAGGAATTATTTACTCACTGTCACTCTGTTTTCACTAAAAAATCCATGAAAATTTCATGTTTTGTCAAAAATTCCAAAAATATTACTGTAACTTTCTTGCATCATGTTTGCATTCCAGTAAATTTTTCATGATTTTTGCTTACTGTTTGTGTGAGAAATAACGAAAAAAAACCCATAAAAAGTGCGCATTTTTCCTTGTTGCATTTTAACCCCTAAAATTACAAAAAAATGTGTTTTGTGTTCATCTTTGGATTAGGATTCTAGGAAAAATATAATTTGGCTGAATTGGACTAATTTGACATTAAAATTAATTTGGCCTTGTTGTGTGTTTTCTTAGTTTCTTAATTCATCCGCATTCGCATTTTGCATTTGTTTTTGCATTTAAAAATATATAAAAACCCGCATTTGGAAATCCAGATCTTTATTTTCAAATTAAACCCAAGTTGTTCCTTTGCCTCCCTGAGTTCGACCCCGGACTTGCCCAGGATATAAAATAAAGCCGAGACACTCTTCACGGAGATCTTCTCTCGGTTCTGACTGAATCGCTAAGTACACGTATTACAACGTGACCAAATTAATCATCGTATTTAGCGACTCGTCACTCCACAACTTTTTCAGTTCGACCCATACAGGGATGGTGCAGTTGTCCACATGATATCGCGGGCAAGAGTTCTCAAAAAGAAGACTCACTTTCAGTTGCAGTGACTTTGACAGGCGCAGTACAGAGCACATGCTCCCCGACGAGGAGATTCATTCTGATTCACACTCCAGCCTATTTGTTCCTCCTCACCTGCATGGCATGAGAAGCAACGTCCTCGACAGCAGCCGACAGTTGTGCGCGTTAAGTTGATATTGTTTGTAGTGTCTTGTATTGTGAGTTGAGATTTCTTTCTGTTTGTCCAAGCTGAGCATGGAATGCTCCAGCTTGAGGGGGGTGTTAGAGTATATGTGTCATATATATGATGGGTAGATGGATCTTTCCAAGATTCATTTACCACATCCAGTGTTTGCTTCCACATCTACCAATGGCGGGACTTGGAGAGTCCGTGGAGGCTATATAAAAATCCCCAGATCTATTGTATCAGATGAGAAAGTGCAATGCATACATCATCCCTTTGAGACGTTCTCCCATAATTCCATCCCTCTCCTTAGGGGTTCGTTTGGTTGCAGGGTTGGGCAGGGTTGGGGTACTATTCACATGGGTACCCCCTCCTCACAGTTTACTATTCACCCAACCCAACCATGCCCAACCCTGCAACCAAACGAACCCTAGGGAGTTAGGTTCCACTTTAAATCATGTGTTCTTCAATCCTTTATGCTATATTTATAATACGCTTCAGCATTCTTTATTTTCTAACATTCATTAAAGCCATGGGACCACTCATTCAGCCATCTAACTGTTGCCAACACCTTAATTTTCAAAATCTATCTTACAAGCACATCCTCAGACCTCAGTAAACAGATGTCGGCATCCAACTCTTAAACCAAGACATCTTCTCCATCGACAAGGCCCTTGCATTCTCAAGTTTGTCAAGCCTGGAAACCTTCTAAAAGTGGCATCCCTCCTCTTTCGCCCACTTTATATAGTCTACAAGGAAAAAAACTCAATCATGCTAGTTTTTGCATCAAAGTCATCGTTGTAAAGATGTCTATTAGCAACGAGCTCCATCTCTTTGCAACCGCATATCTAAATAGTGGCTATTCAAGCCATGTTTATCAAGAATAGATGGCAATTGATCAAAAAGTGGATGCGACAGTGGTTCCATCCCCGAGTACTAGGAACTACTCGCTAAACAACATTACAACAGCAACAAAGACTTTTCCCACTAAAGCACATTACAACAACATTTTCAGAACTCGCTAAACAACATTAAGCACAAAAAATAGCCTAACCTTAACCACAATATCTCCAACTTAGTCTCCATGTGAACCAACGTCCCGCACAAGTCCACTCATTTCTCTCATCCAGAATCGACAAAAGCATGCATTAATACATTCCTCTATGTCTTGTCATTTAGAGGGAGAACGTTGTGTTGAAATCCAATCATAAATCATTGGTATGTCACCAACAATACTTCTAACATATTACAACTCGTATCATATTAGTTGTACTGACTTATTCATCATGTTGTACATTGAACCACAAATGAATACTAAATCATTAATCCTCCTACATAATTAGATTGTCAAGGCAAAAGACCTGGTCATCTTCCCCCATCAAATAAAGGATCCCATTTCCAAGCTAGCACTCAACCCCTCAACCTTCCACAGCATTTACCACCACAAGAGTCAAGCCTACTTCCTCCCTCTTGCTTGCATCCAAGTTTGCACATTGTACCCCTCTAGCAAAAGTTCTTGTAAACAAATAGCATCATCCTTATACGCATGTAAATAACGACGATATTCTGCACCTTTATTAGTCTATCTCTGCACCTTCCTTAAGGCCATGTGTTCCATGTAAAGACATGCAATTGTTGCATTCTTCCCCCTCCTAATTCATCTTATTATGTGCCTCCTCTCCCTCACAGTCGTTTTGCCTACAATAATTTGTCGTGCAAAACCAATCGTTCTTCCAAAATCCATCTCCTCGGAGTTGGGCAGAGGACTTTATCGCATATCATGTCCATATAAGCATGCCCCACTCAACACCCCCACCCTTCCACCATGAGACTTTTTTAAAAACACCCCCAAATATAAAACACAAACACCATATTTCACTAGCCAAAGCAAATGAAGATCATGCCTCTATTATTGTTGTGGCTTTTTAAGACCCCCCCCCTCCCCTACAAAACACAAGGCCCCATATTTCACTAGCCAGAGAAAATTGAGAACATGCCTCTTTACTTTTGTTGTGGCTCCCGTCCCCAACCAGCACAAGACTCCTCTCCCTCAACACATCCCAAGCTTCTCAAGCCCCCACCCTAAATCATCTCTTCAGACCCTACCCACAGTCCTATGAGCTGCCAACAATCCCACTCCAACAGTTGATCTCCCCTAATACCATCACTACTCCAACCAATGATTGGTGCATTGACATTCCCATATATGTCGCCACCTCCAAACACAACACATTTCTCACCATTGATAGGAGGTATGCATAAGACGATCCACATGTCACCTGCTTCGCCTCCATCAAGCGTCTAAAGGGACCACCCCCACAATATGTTCATAAAAGGTCCCAAAAAATGTGATGGGTCAAATGCCCCATCTCAATCCAATATGAGAAGTTGCCAACACCAAGAAGATCACAAGCCATCCGCGTAAATAAATTGTGATACCTAGAAAAGGATTTTAACAGTGTTGTCCAAAATTTGGACTTTTATCAAATGGTGTTTTCACCATAGGGAATCTTATCTCTGACGTCCCAGAGGGCGAAAGAGAACGAAAAATACTGAGGCCAATTGTGGGTGAGTTAAAGAGCTTTAAAGACTTTGATCAAAGAGATTATATACAATAGAAGTTTAAAAAAAGGTAGTAATGGTGTAAAGAAGATCTCTCTTTCAATAGAAGTCGTCCTGCCAGTTCTCATCTCATGCTGCTCCTAGGCTTTGATGAAGGACATGCAATTGTCGAATCCCACCAGTTCTCATCTCATGTCGTTGTCGCGGGTCTGGATAAGACAATAGGCGGAGATCAATCTCGACGAAGGCTCGGAAGGCAACAGAGAGGATGCCGGAGCATCATATAAATATTGGCAGAGGTCATAATCCATATTTGACTGTCATATCACCATATCCTCTGAAAGCATTCCCCCTTATGTACGATAAAAATGAGGGCAGTCATTAAAAAAACAATAACAACAAAGCCTTTTCCAACATTAAGTAGGGACGGCTACATGGATGCTTTGCCTCCATTCAGACCAATCTTAAGTCATTCTCGAGCTTAGATCAAAAAAACTAAGATCCCTTCATATAGTCTCATTCCAACACTTCTTGAGTCTTCATCATCCTCTTTTAGCCGGCTCAACATCTCAAAACTCACATCTACTCACTGGTGCATCAACTGACCACCTTTGCAAATGGCCTAACTACCTTAAGCAATTTTCTCGCATCTTATCCTCGATTGGAGCTACACCAACTTTCATTTTGATTGCATCATTCCGAATCCGGTCTTTATGGGTTCGTTTGGTTGCGGGGTTGGGCAGGGTTGGCTTGGTCCAACCCGAGTTGGACCTACAACCAAACAGGGTTCTCCTCCTCACAGTTTACTATTCACAGGGGTACCCCTGCCCAACCCAACCTTGTCCAACCCTGCAACCAAACGGACCCTATGTGTGTGTTCACATGCCCACCTTAGCATTTTCATTTCTACTATTGCCATTCTCTGCACATGTCTATAGTTTACAGGCTAACATTCAGATCCATAGAGCATAGCACTTCTCACGGCGACATTGTAAAATTTTCCTTTGATTTTCAAAGGAATTTTCTTATCACAGAGAACAATAGAGGCTCCGTTCCACTTTAGCCAACTTGAAATTATTCTATTGGTAACATCTCCATCAATTTCCCCATCATGTTGTAAAATAGATCCCAAGTATCTAAAAGAATCTCTCGTTTGAATGTTATCATCACCAATCTTCACCTTGATTCCTCCACAATTGCTTCCATTAAAAATGAGGATAGTCGTTAATATGGAAAAAAATCTTAAAGGGTTGGACTCTGAAAATAACCATGCAGACAAAGAAGCCAAATAATGACAACTAAGCCTTTTCTTACTTCAAGTATGGATTACATGGATTCTTTACTTCCAAACAAATATATTTAGAATCACATCAAACACTGATTGCAAAGATTTGATAACCTATTAATGCAATAAACTAATTGGGTGGAGAGAAATTTAAGAATATCGGAGGTGGGAGAAGAAACATGGATATTGCACGAGATTATGGAATAGAAACACAGAGGAGTGTGAGAGTCACAAGGAGAGATGGAGAGAATATGAAGAAACTCCAATTGTGATATACTGCAATTGTCACTAAACAACGACTACCATCCCCTTTATATCCCCTTTATACATAAAGGGGTGCAATTAGATAATAAAATAAGCAAATAAACAAACCCTACCAAACCCTAATTTGATCCCTACAAATACTCAATCTAATAACTAAATAGAGATCACATGCAATCTAATTATTTCAATAAAAATAAATTGTAAGGTCTCAAATTGAATGAAAAATAAAAACAACTAACCATATCCATTAAGTATATTTTGATTAGACAGGGATTATTAGATGACAAGCCTAATTTTACCCTATTCCACGCCACATCAAGTTGCCAAGGGTTGTATACAAACCTATGGAGCGGACTACACTAACACCTCTCCCTAGGATTGGCTTGCCACATTCTGACTCTTTGTAAGTAAAGATTGCGAAGTGTCCAGCTTTTAATATCAAGAATGCCATCATATATAGTGGTCTAATGAAAAATGTTGACATGTAGAAGCCATTAGGTTCTGTTGTTGGGAGGAAATGTCGGATGGCAAATGAATTATACAAGCCATATATAACCTTATGCAAAGCTCGAGAACATGACTCTATAGGCACAACAGATGGTTGTAAGAGGGATTTCAGTGTGCGCCACTACATATTAATTTCTTTTTACGCATCAGATTATTCGAGTTTGTATATTTCTACTTATCTGTGTAGATGACATCATTGGCATGGGTGAGGACCTCCATTGTATTTCAGCAACCACGAATCTCCTTGAGAGGTACTATGATACAAGGACCTTAATGATCTATGCTACTTTTTAACAAAGAGTTTGTCAGGATCCACGGAGGCCTCATCCAGTGTTGTCAAAGGCACTCGCCTAGGCGCTAAGGCGAGGCAAGGCAAGCCCTAGGCGTCTTGCCTTGCTTCGGGCGAGGCGATTTGCCTCAGGCGGTGCCTAGGCGAGCGCCTGGCCTAAGGCATCAGACGCTTGAGGCGAGCGCCTAAAGCAAAACTGGGGCTTTTTGCTGAATTGTTTGTATTTTTCCTTTTTTAAAATTTAAAGTTGGATAAATATTAGTTCTTAGTAATATTTGGACATGTTAGTATATATATGTGCATACAAATACATGCATCAATTATACATACACTAGCAATACACATACATATACACACTAAGCTCTACATAGACACACACACATACATTTACGCATGCATATTAATTATAAGTATTATAATTTAAAACAATATACATACATACAAACGCATATATGTCTATATAGACATATACACATATACATGTAAACATATGTATATGCATGCATATCCATGCATACACATATGTACACATGTACATGTATACACATGTACATGTATTTACATGTACTACACATATATGTACAAGTAATAGACCTTCACTTATAAATACTTGTGCATAAACACATAGATGTTAGTCCTTAATTCTACATATACACATACATTTATACATGTTAGTTCTAAATTCTATTTACAAGTTACATTTAAATTTGTTTTAAGTACTACACGTATATGTATATATAAATAAATATGCATGTACTTACATATATATTGGATTGATATTAGATGTAATTTATATATGTCAATGATTAATTCTACATATATATACATGTTAGTCCTTAATTCTATAATTCTACATATACACATACATGTTAGTCCTTAATTCTACATATACATGTACATTTATATATGTTAGTTCGAAGTTCTATCTACACGTTACATTTATATTAGTTTTAAGTACTATAATTGCAGACATAATATATATTTACATACGCACATATACACATATATAAATAAATATACATACACTTACATATATATTGGATTGATATTAGATTGTGATTTAGGTGTGTGTGTGTGTATGTGTAATATTTTTTTGAAAAAATACATGCATGTACATATAAATACGTACACGCATACATATATACATGTATAGGTATATAAGATTATATTTACATAAATATATGTAGTATATATAGCGCCTCGATTGTCTCGGGCAAGCGCCTAGTCAAGGGCCTAGCACCTCAGGCGTTTTGGACTCCTAGCGCCTTAGAGCGCCTTACGCCTTTGACAACACTGGCCTCACCCTATGTCAGCGGAAGTGCATTACTTATCAACAAAAGGAGAAGAGGGTATTGGGAACTCGTCAAGCCAGTGTTCCCATGGACCCAAGCCCTTATTTTTATAATGATGATAGAGGACATTGATGTTAGGCAATACGGAGAGCTCGTTGGGAAGCTACTCTATGTTAGTATGACATGTTTATATATTTCACATGCAAAAAGCAAGAACACTGGGATGATGTGATGATGATATTATATTATCTCCAGGCTACTTCAGACATGGGAATTATTTTCCACAACAAGAAGTCTCTCAATATTCATATATATATATATATATATATATATATTGATGTAGATTGGATGTTCCAAAGATATGAGTCAACTATTGGATTTCACGTTGTCATTGGCGAGAACCTTATTATATGGTAGAACAAGGAGCATATTGTGGTAGTCAAAGCCATGTAGAGTCGAGGTATTGAGCCATGGCTCGTGCTATCACAGAGCCAAGGTATGTCACCTTTGTTATGAGTGGCCTTACGAAGGTGGCGCTCACTATGCAGCGACAATGCAACAAGTGAGAAGCACTAAATGGATCTAACAAGCATTCCTTTCATTGGCGGAGCAAGCATGTAGACGTCGACTTCCACTACACTAGATACAAAATATAAAGGGGTTTGTGACTAACTCTTATGTTTCTTCCACATGGCAGAGCAGACAACAAATGTTTTTGCAAAATCACTTCCAAGAGCTGTGTTGAAAGAATACGATTCCAAGTTGAGCATGACAGATGAATATGCTTCAACTTTGGGGGGTGAGAATTTCTTATCTTTTTCTACCAAATTTAGCATGTTTGACGTATTTAATTTGTGTTATATTTAGTTCCTTTTTGTAGTCTTCTCATTTGCATTTGATCCTTAAGCTTTATCCTATATAGGAGACCATAGAGTTTTTCATATTAATCAAGTTATTCAATTCATATTTTCTAATGGACACTAAACAGTCCATGAGTGCCTCGATCATCTCCAGTTTCTTGGACACGGTGTCAATTTACCACTTGGCATCATCTGAGGTAGTATTGCCATGGAAATCTGACACATAACTCTCCAGATATGTAGCTACGTTATCTCGATGACTCCTACGGTCATTTAGATCTTCCATCCCAAGTGATACTAAATGAGTACAATGGACACCTCCTCATCCACATGAGAGGGGTCACAGCAAACATCAGCTTGCTGATTCAACTGCAGTTCTATATCAGTCGACTCTGCAGAAATTTCAACACCATCGCAAGTGTGGACTATGGGTCAAAGGTTACAAAAATCAGCTTCCTCGCAACAAGCACATAAAACTTTGCAAATTATAAATACATGAATTAATTAATGAGAAGCAGAGCCTGTAGGCCTTACCAAGCGCATAAAGACCTTAAAGAGGTAGTAGAGCCACCACAAGCAGGGTGGATGATATCAACGCAGGGCACAATCAAGGGGAAACAAAGAGGTTGCATGCACTGATTGAGGGAGGGACCGCAGCCAGGGGACAGAAGCAAAGGTAAAGGACCACAAGCAAGGAGGGAACAACAGAACTATGGCAGGGATGTTCACTGGCTCTAAGGTGGGGAAGGAGCCATCAAGGGGCGGTTGGAGGGCAGCAACAATAGGACAGGAGAAATGCTGGGGATAATATTACTGGGATGGGAACGGGATACTTTTGTCAGCATCAAGGGGTGAAGATTTTATTATTTATGCAAAGAAAATTCGCATTGTATCAAAGTGGAATATGGTTTTGAACTGTAGAGATAGATATTATTATGCTATATACCTGTTCGTTATTTCTCTGCTTTCTCTGGACTACTTTGTACTTTACCCTTAAGGTCTCTCCCTATATAAGAGAGCCTAGGGTTTTTTAGAATAATGAATCATTGTTTTCTCCCAACATGGTATCAGATCCCAAGCCCTAGGGCTCCATCCCTCTCATCACCCGCCGCCCTCTCTCCTTCATCTCTTTCCATCGCCGCCAACCCTCCCGGCGGCCCCCACCAGCGCCGCCGACCCTCCCAACGGCCCCCACCAACACCGCCAACCCCTCTCGGCGGCCCCCACCAATGCCGCCAACCCCTCGGCGGCTCCCAGCAATGCCGCCAAACCCCAGGCGGCCCCCTCCAGTCCCGTTGCTACCCTCCGGTGGGCCCTAGCCTACATTCAGACGTGCCCTAGCCGATCCTCAACGTGCCCGTACTCGTCCCTTCATCTGGATAGATGGATTTGAGTGCGTAACGTCTACATACGCACTCGAATCCTATGCAGTTTGTGTAGACACCTATCACTTTGTCTACCAACCCTAGTTCTTCTCCAGCGGCAATATGTCAGAATCGAAGGTTGATATACCCTCCATAGGCGCATTCAAAGGTCCGGCGCCAATAGTCAAAATGGACGGGTCGAATTATGAGCTCTGGGCGATGCAGTTCATGAGTCTCATGAAGTCGAATGATAAGAAGCACATTCTTACCGAAGATGAGCCAGCAGAGAAGACAGGGATATATGCCTCGTGGGAGGATGATGACTCCTATGCAAAGGTCTGGTTGTCAGGTACTTTGATGATGGAGATTGCCAACGATGTACTCCATCAGCCCACTACCAAGGCGATGTGGGATATCCTCGCTGCCACATACTCGCAGGTGCGAAATGAGACCAAGATGTTACAGCTTCAGCATGACATATTCACGATGAAGCAGAACGGCAAGCCTCTTCACTCCTTATACACATCCCTGAGGGGGATGTTTGAGAAGTTACGCAGTATTAACCCACTCACAGTGACTCCTGAACAACAGAAGACATTTCAGAATGCCACCATGGTGGGCGTCCTACTTGCGGCCCTTGATCCTGAATATGATGCCGCCCGTTCTCATATCTTAGCCGATGCAGTTATTCCTCCAGTGGAGGACGTTTACAGGAGACTCAGTCGCATTACAGTTTCCTCCACTTCTTCTACTCCACCCCCATCGGCGATGGCAGTTTCGAGTGGGAAAGGTGGTCCGTCTTCTGGTCGTGGACGTGGACGTGGACCCCAGGGGAGGGGTTCTCGTTTTAGTCAGCCATGTACCTATTGTAACCGCACAGGACACTCGGAGGAGACATGCTATTCTAAGCATGGGTTCCCAGCATCGGCACGTGTTGCAGAGCACTCTCAGTCCCAGTTGGCATCTACTACAAACAACCTTTTTGAGGAGCTTGTAGCACATCTCCGCGATATTATGCCACAATCATCTGGTGATTCTTCTGGTGGACCTTCAGATGTTGCAGCTACAGCCTCCGCTAGTTCATCTGTTGCTGCTAGTACCTCAGGTAGATCTACTGCATTTACACCATCTCATGATATCTCTGATTGGATTATAGATTCGGGTGTCACACATCATCTCTGCCGAGATCGAGATAGACTTGAGTCTTACAGGGACATTCCTCACAGCCGCTCAGTGCAGATAGCAGATGGTACTCATTCCCCCCTTGTTGGACAGGGGGAAGTCTTCTTATCCTCTACTATGCATCTACAGAATGTCCTACATGCTCCTGAGTTCTCGATGAATCTGTTATCTATTAATCAGATTACGAAGGATTTGCATTGTCGTGCTATATTTGACCCGGCTTCTCTTATTTTTCAGGACATACTAACAAGCAAGGTGATTGGTTGTGGCTCTAAGCAAAATGGTCCATATCGGCTGGTTCGGAATTCTTATGCTGGCGTCTCTTCTCATTCCGTCGGACCAGTTTCTCCGTACATCTGACATCTACATTTTGGTCACCTCCCTCTCCAGAAAATGCGCAATCTTCTACCTCAGATCTATCCCAGTTCGTCCTTTCGCTGTGAAGCATGTTAGTTGGGAAAGCATCATCGGTCGAGCTTTCCTAGTCGTCAGAGTCGGAGCAGTAGCTCCCCATTCGACTTGATTCATATAGATATATGGGGTCCGAGTCGTGTACCCGATCATCAGGGGCACAGATTTTATCTAGTGGTAGTGAAGATTTCTCTCGTGTATCTTGGGTCTTTCTTTTAAAGAATAAATCTGAAGCCGGAGATGTGATTAAGAATTTGATTAATGAAGTGCAAAATGTGTTCTCTTCTACTGTCAAATATGTTCGTACAGATAATGCCCTAGAATTTTGCACACGGTCCCTGACTCAATTTCTTTCATCAAAGGGCATTATTCACCAAACCACTTGTGCGTACACATCTCAACAAAATGGAGTGACGGAAAGAAAGCATCGCCATCTCCTTGACATTACTCGAACCCTACTGATTCAGAGTTGTGCCCCTATTTCTTTCTGGGGGGATGCCGTTCTTACTGCGTGCTATCTGGTCAATCGTATGCCATCTTCTGTTCTTGGTGAGAAAATACCTCTCTCTCTATCATCTTTCCTGACAATGAATTATTCTCACTCACTCCACGTGTCTTTGATATTGTGGCTTTTCTTCATTTTCTGTCTCCTGGACTTGACAAACTCTCTCCTAGAGCTGTCAAGTGTGTCCTTGTCGGTTATTCTCGGACTCAGAAGGGCTATCGGTGTTATGATCCCATAAACAAGAAATACTTTGTTAGTGTTGATGTCACATTCTTTGAGTCTGTTATGTATTTTTCTTCTGCAGGTGACAGACTGGTTCCATCCACTACCAATGATGATGTCTATGTCCCTCCACCTCCTACTTGGAGGTCGCCTGAGTCTCCTCCTGTTCCTACCTCTGAGTCATCTTCACCACCACCACCTCCACCTCCACCTCTTCCACGACCTCTCATACCACCTCTACCAAAATTCTATACGCGTCGGTCAGGTCCTGCTCAGGCTACACATCAGCTACCCATCACGCCTCAGGTATGTTCAGATGGCATTACTACTGACGGGTCAGATATAGTACATGTGCAGGATTCTTCATTGCAGGTGGACACTACTCCCTCCAGTACAGCAGGAGATGATCTTGACATTCCCATTGTCATCCGGAAGAAGAAGCGGATATGTGCCTCCTATCCCTTTGCTTCACAGGTGTCGTTTCACCGTCTCACTGGAGACTTTCAGAGATTTGCTGCAATGTTGTCTTCCGTGGACATACCACGGGCCTACCAGGATGCTATGAAGATTGATTGCTGGAGATTGGCTATGGAAGATGAGATGCGTGCATTGCGGTCTCGTGGCACATGGTCTTTGGTTATTCCTCCTCCTGATGCATCTATTGTGAGTTGTAAGTGGGTCTTCACAGTTAAATATAATGCAGGTGGCAGTCTAGATCGGTACAAAGCACGCTTGGTCGCGCGTGATTTTACTCAAACCTATGGTGTGGATTATATGGACACTTTCTCTCTAGTGGCTCGACATTCTACCCATCGCATTCTCTTATCTGTGGCGGTGGTCCGTGATTGGAGTATATCTCAATTGGATGTCAAGAATGCCTTCTTGTATGGTGATCTGCAGGAGGAAGTCTACATGCAGCAGCCACCAAGGTTTACTGCTGAGGGGGAGAAGCATATGGTGTGTAGACTTCAGAAGGCAATTTATGGCCTCAAACAGAGCCCAAGAGCGTGGTTCCAGAAGCTCTCTAATCTTATTGAACAACAAGATTCAAGAGGTCAAATGCAGACCACTCATTGTTTGTTCAGAAGTCATCGGCAGGTACGGTTGTTATCATGGTCTATGTTGATCATATTCTGGTTACAGGAGATGATATTCAGGGCATAGAAAGGGCGAAGGCATTCCTAGGCCGTCATTTCGTTACGAAGGATCTTGGAACCCTAAGATATTTTCTGGGGTTGGAATTTGCCAGGAATGCACAGGGTCTGGTGATGACCCAACGGAAGTACATTACAGATTTCTTGATTGAAACAGGCATGGCTGAATGCAAACCATCCAGTATTCCCATGGATCCAAGCATGAAGTTGTATGATGATGATACTGCTGAAGTGGATAAGAGGAGATATAAAGAAATGGTGGGTAAGCTTCTTTACATTACCATAACTCGACCTAATATTGCCTTTGCAGTAAGCAGGGTGAGTCAATTTGTGGAGCAGCCAAGACAAGTTCATATGGATGCTATACACATGATACTG
Source organism: Ottelia alismoides (assembly GCA_037367405.1). Lineage (NCBI taxonomy): Eukaryota > Viridiplantae > Streptophyta > Magnoliopsida > Alismatales > Hydrocharitaceae > Ottelia > Ottelia alismoides. Next base: position 186,260 of record JAZKJV010003495.1, read on the forward strand.
AGGTATCTGAAGTCTTCTCCAGGTTCAGGGCTGCTGTTTCGAAAAGGCAAAGATTTGTCTATCTCGGCATATGTGCAAACGCCGATTATGCAAGATGCCCTAAGGATCGAAAATCAACCTCAGGATTCGCAGTGTTTGTTGGAAGCTCTCTGGTTTCTTGGAAAAGCGAGAAACAAACTGTTGTGGCAAGGTCCAGTGCTGAATCCAAATATAGGGTCATGGCGCAAGTCAGCACGGAAATGATGTGGGTTCGGTCAGTACTAGAAGATTTACATGTAGCAGTATCTCTACCCATGCAGCTTCGGTGTGACAATCAGGCAGCCTTGTTCATTTCCAACAATCCAGTTTTTCATGAAAGAACCAATCATATAGAGGTTGACTGCCATTACACTAGAGACTTGATCTAGAGAGGGTTGATATCTATAACTCACGTGAGCTCAGGGGACCAGACTGCAGATGTATTCACCAAGTCGTTGCTCAGAGGACCTTTTCAGAGATGTTCATCCAAGCTGAGCATGATCGACATCTATGCTCCACCTTGAGGGGGAGTGTAGAGATAAATATTATTATGCTATGGACATGTTCGTTATTTCTCTGTTTTCTCTGGACTACTTTGTACTTTACCCTTAAGGTCTCTCCCTATATAAGAGAGCCTAGGGTTTCTTAGAATAATGAATCACTGTTTTCTCCCAACATGAACTAACTAAGCAAAGACTGCGATTTTTCCATCACCTCGGCACTCTTTTTCAGACTTGGAAAAATAATGACATCAGCACTTAAACCAATTTCATGTGTTATAAGAACATCCTACTCACAAGTAGGAAAGATAACTGTGGGAGAAATGCATTTACAAAGAATCAAACTCTGAAACATGGTGATTTTTGAGTCAATGTGGAAAATCTCCCGGGATATTATTCCCAAAAAAGCAAATATATTTTCATATAGTAAACAAAGACACCTTGTGTTTCAGTCTCCTGAGAACAAAAGGCCGCAACACCTGGTGAAGCCGGTTTATAATCAATAGATTTTCTTCCTCGGACAATAATGCCTACACATATTGAATGAGATGATAAATGTCAGACTAGTAAGACAACCTTTGACCAATTATAATAAATTGGAAGAAATGATAAAAGGAGCTAGTTTACCTCATCCATGGAATTATCACCGTTGCTTTCAAATGGTTTGTTGAACCACTGAGAAAAATCCTCAGCTGAATTAAAAATGCTTGGTAAGAGAAAATTCAGCAGTGCCCACAGCTCCTCAAGGTTATTCTGATAAATAAACCATTGGCAAACCATTATTTACAGAAGACTTGAAGAGAGTATCTAAACTCACTGAAATAACAGGTAAGAAAGAGTTGTGTAGATGGAAATACAAGAACAAGAGTCTACTCAAGTTTCTTAGTACTTTGAGAAACAAAAAAATTCAGCCTGAAGAATCAAATGTGTGATAATCTATAACCAACCAAGAGGAATTGATTCTAAGTACCTGTAAGGGAGTTCCCGTCAATAGCAGACGATGAGCACTTTGATAGTGCTTCAAATCTGCATTTAACTTGCATGATGCATTTTTAATTCGATGCCCTTCATCGATTATAACATAATGCCAGGGTATTTTACTTAGCTTCGGTCTATCATGCTTGTTCATCAAAAACTCATAAGTTGTCAAGAGCACATTGAACTTCTGTTGGACGATCATTTCCCTAAAGATAACAATGCCAATTAATATCCTGGCAGGCAAGTTCCCGGTGTGGATGCACATTAGAATAAAAGCATTACTTGAAAAGTCTGCGTCTTTCTTCTGGAGGGCCAGCATACACAATTTTGTTTATACCAGGAGCCCAAAAGCTTAATTCAGTTTCCCATCCAGGTAGAACAGAAGACGGAACAACCACCAAAAATGGGCCTCTATCATTTTTCATTTCCATGAGGTAACAAATCAAAGATATAACCTACAAAAATAAGCCATCAGTTCTTGAGCATTTGTAAAATAAAAAATCCATGCCAGTTCCATTTTTGTAATCATGCCAATTCCAAGTATAGCACGGAAAACATACCTGAACAGTCTTGCCAAGCCCCATTTCATCTGCAAGAATCCCATTCAAGTTGTTGTTATACAAAGAAACCAACCAACGCAAACCATTCATCTGGTACCTACAAAGTGCATAAGAGGTAGAGGCAGATATAGAGCATTACAAGCATAAAAATAAAATGTCATTTTTTATGGAAGTGGCATCGAACCTATGTGACAAATGAGCACAAATAAGTTTGAATGGTTAGATCAACTTACTCTCTAAGTTTCCCACCACGGAGAGTGATTGGCTGATGCTCTATGCTTTCCTTGACACTATAAAAAATAAACCAATCTCCTAAGATTTAGGAAAACAAAAAATGAAATATCGATACAAAACACATAGCAGCTGATTATGGCAGGTTAGTAGTTTCATAATGAATAAAAATTAAACTCAGGCACAATTTTATCAATTTTAGATAAACTTCGATTAAAAAGGAAATTTTCATATTATCATTTCATATATGGGACATGCATATCATTAATAACGAATTTTATATCGCCATAAAAACCCCTAAAATTATAGAAAGAAAGAAAATTATATAAATCGCATAAACTAGTAGGAAAGGTAAACAAACATGAAAGACAAAGGAAAGGTAAACAATCAGTAAAGGCAAAAAAAATTACAGGAGGGGGACAAAAGTAGATGTACAGAAGAAAAATACCAGAAATTTGATGAAAAACATATAAATATAGGGAGACAACCATGCAGGGTCCGAACAATCCCACAACTTACCAGTGGAGAGCGATAATCACAAGCAACCAACCGGGAGACAACCACGCAGGGTCCAAATATTTGCTGCGCAATCCTCAATCTCTGCCTCCGAAAGGTCAAAAGCACGGAGGTGGATTTGGACCGGTTGATCACAAGCCCACAGAGTTCTCCAAAGAAATTTTGGACTTCAATACCAATGAGGGAAAAGATGTTTTTGTGGCTGTTAAGAAGAGACCTTGTAATGAATAAGGTATTTTGAGCGCAATTCATCCATATCGATGAGGTGTTGTGCCGGAGGTGCTTTGATGCTCATGAAGATGAACAACATATCTTCCTCGCATGCGCACATTCAATGGAAGTATGAGCTAGATATAAACTATGTTGTCTTGACACCACTTGCTTTGAGAGAATCTACAATTCGATTATATATGTGTGCCAAAGCTCAAAGGCAGGGTGTTTGAGACTATTTGCTTTTTGTGGACATTATGGTTGGGGTGCTATGGGATGATTTTCAAACGAAAATGATATTATGTAGAAAATGTATTCGAGACCTTTGTTGAATCAAAATCCGTGTATATGATTCCGCTTCCGCTTCCTATTTTTATAACAATTACTAACATATTTTGGGGTATCCATTTTGGATGTACAACTCCTTTTTAGTCAGGAGGATCGGATGGATGACTCCACACCACTGTCGAATTCCACATAGAAGAGAGCAGAAAAAATAAGATGGTAAAGCAAATACCTGTGAGCAATCAAATAATACTTCTCATTGCTTTCCAAATAATGCTGCACAAATACCAACATACACCAACGGTTAAATACGGAAAGAAATAGAGCCATGAATGAAGGTAGAAAGTTGAGTTTCGTTCTGAAAATTAGATTAACTAACAAAACCAGAAAGTCAGAAATATATGATGTCTACTCAACAGAATCTTCATGAAAAAACTTCCAAAAAATTGTAAACATTAAGAGATAAAAGAGGTGCAAAATATGCTCACCATTGCTTCATCGCCCTCATCTTCATTGCCAACAAACTCCTCATTTTTCTCAGCTACATTCCCAGATCGGTTCTCATCCATTTCCATCTCAAATTGCCTTGCCATAGCTTTTGCATCCTGTAATTTTGAACCTAACTTCTGAAGATATTTCTCAGTCTCCTTGAGGAGCTGCTTAACCCGATCTGATTTTGCATCCTGTGTTGAGTTGAAAGAGAAATTATTAGTCTAAAGACTCTAAACTGAGTTGAACTTGACTAAAATATTGAGATTACAAAATACCTGAACCATCCGGAGGTACCCCTCAACATCATTGTTTTTTAGAAGATTAATCTTCTCACGTTGGATCCTGTCTATCTTTTCTCGGTGTATTCTTTCTTTTCTTTTGTGGAATTCCTTAACATGCTTATTAAAACCTCTCCAGCGCTCCCTTTTAATTTTGAAAGTATCCTCTAGTCTCTCTCTAAAAACAATGAGAGAAAAATACAGCTGATTCAAACGTCTATAACTTATCAACTCTGTATGTAAGCAAAGAAAATGAGAAGAGAAAGGATATACCTATGTATTTCTAGTTCACCAAAAAACTCCTTTTGTCTCTCCTTGATACGCTTCTGCCTCTCTTCCTTCATCTTCAATTCAAATTTTTCAAGTTGTTTGGTCCTTCGTCCATGTTTATTCTTTTTTATTGATTTGAGGCGAACCACATCAGGCAAGATTGGTTTAAAAAAATCATTCAAGAAGTCACTGCCCACATTAACAAGACAATCATAGGAAATTAATGCCCACATAAGAGAACAAGCATTCGACTGAAGAAAGATAAGAAATGATGGCAGCATTTACGAATGCCGCTTGGGCACAAGTATAATATATGTCCACAAAAAAGGCAAATAATATGGGGGAAGGTAAAAGCAACTGAGACCTTCGTAAACGGCGCTGAAGTTGAAGAAGTTGGAGTTTTTTCAGTTGAATAACACTCTTTGTCTTCTCAGATATGTCTTCAGATGAACTCACATTTTCCTGAACAAATCCGCACACACTAATAAATTGACAGCATAACTTAATGATAACCATTGCTATTAATCTGAACAAATAACGGTGAAAACACAAAAATGTCAAGCTCTGAAAAGAATTTCCGCTACTAATTAACATATTGAATATTGTACAGTGGAAAATGACGCAAGCCAATTTTTAAGTTGACGTTTTTGTTGTATGTTGTTTTTTTTATTTTTTGATGTAATTTCATCAAGGTTGGCATCCGTTCATGGGGTTGCTTCACTTACCACTCATCCTAACTCATGTGGCTAGGTGTATTCCTTCACTCATCACCCTGCACATCTCTGTGCATTTATATCCAAAACCTGCACAATTAACGCATATCTTATTCTTTTCTTCTCACCAATATTCTTCCCCAACATTCCCATTGCTCTTCCCTTTTTGAATATAAGGACCAATTAGTATTAGAGATAGGTTTCCACGTCGTTCCCATGTTATGAAACCGTCCAACTTTACTTGTTCCACCAATCTTCCAACACTAAGCCACCATTTAAGCAATGTTACGTTAAGAAACCATCTAGCCACCCACAATGAAGATACAAATTCATTACACTAAGCCACCACTTGGCCATATCAGTGTATCACTATCCCTACTACATCCAATCCATCCCTTCTTTTCCCACTATTGCCACCCTCCACCATCTCACCCAACATACTTACCCCCTCTCCCCCCTTGACATCACATCACCAAGACACCAACCACGCAAGAACTACTAAACGCAATTGTCAATACATCCATTACATGTGTCCTCAATTCCACATGCAGCCATGTCAACCTTATCGGTTGGTGAATAGTTTCCTGGGACACAAAGAAAGAGGTTAAGTCATGTTGGGTTAACTCAAGAGCATTGTCAATAAGAATGATCTTAAAATGCTAGAAAAGAAAGTTTTAATATATTAAAAGAAATTTCTGACAATTTGATTAATCTTCGAACGCTCTTTTATTAGATATATCTAAGAAGATCGACTATAAACATCAATGAAAACTATAAAACAACGATCGATTAATGTGTGAATCGGACAAGGTCTCCAAACATCACAATGAACAAGATGAAAAGCAGTAGTACTACGCAACTCAGTACGAACAGGAAACGAAGTTTGATGGTGTTTCCCAAACTCACATGCCTCGTACTGAAAGGGCTTCAAAGTAGAGAATTCAGGAAACATCATGGAGATGGCCTTGGTAGAGGGATGTCGAAGACGTAGATACCATAGGACCAGGTCTTTGGAAACGGCGCAGCACCAACAAACTTGGAGTCCGAGGGTATGTCAAGATAATATAGTTTGTTCTTCTCATGAACCCCACCAAAAATCTGCTTCGCCAGGATGCCATGAAAATAGCAACAAGACTAATAAAATATCACACAATAATGAAGCTCAACACAAAGCTTATGAACTGGTAGCAAGCTAAGAGGAAAATCATGAGCATAGTGAACCCCAGAAAGTCGAAGCTTGGAAGAGAATTCCATAATTCTGACTGTAGGAATCGATAATTGAGTCTCATAATTGACTAGAACTGACTTTACAGAGGCAGATGGTGCGGAGGAGGTGAGCAGAAACCTTCTCTAGTCGGATGAGTAGAGGCACCGAAATCAATAATCCAAACCGGAATAGGAGTGACAGCAGAGTTGGCTATTGTACCTGAAGGAGTAGCCAGAGCAGCAGTAGTATTAGGCCCTAGAGTCTGAAGGATATGTATCATGCGGGAGTAATCTCCATCATTAAGAAAAACAATCTTGCCACTGGAGGTTGCTGAAGGCAACGCCTCTTCCACATCATAAGCAACCTCATAGGCATTATTAGTGTGATAAGAAGGTACGCCAAACTGCTATCAGCATCGTTCAGACAAGTGGTTCCATCAACCACAGTGAGTGCGTGGGGCAGTAGAGTCTTTCCCACGACCACGATTGCCTCATCCAGATTCTCGTCCATGACTATGAATTGGATCATTATTATGTCCTCGAAAGTTGTATATGCCTCCTCGTCCAAATGAGGCGATGTACATGACCTCAAATTTCGACGACATTCAATCGAATTTCGGTCAAATTTCGATTTCGATAGTTTACCGAAATTCAACCAAAATGACCGAAATATTGGGGGCTTAGTCCCATGGAAGGCCGTGTCGGCGAAATATCGGTGTTATATCGTCGATATTTCAGATTCGCTAGCCTCAGTATATCGATATCCCCTTGTATATCCATTTACCTGATTTCGACGATATATCAGTTGTCGGCGATATATCACCAAAATAGAGCATATTCCTTTCTTAATTTGCAAGATTTCGGAGTCCCATTTCGGTTATATAAGGCCATTTCGCCCTCCATTTCGTGCATATCGACGGTGAAGGATGTAGGTGTTTGGGTTTCCTTCCTCCATATTTCCATTGCATTTTGAGGTATGATCTTCTCTTAATTGATGAATAAAATTACAAAATTAGTTAGGGATTTTGTTCATGGTGGTTATTTGGAATGCATAATCTTCTTTTTTTGTATAATCTTCTCTTAATTGTGCAGAATCTTCTTTTTTGTAAAATTTGGAATGAATGGAGTTGGATCTCTTGTTTAGGAGTTAGCAAACATTATTTCATGATGATTTTTGTTAAGTAAAGGTGTGTAATTAATTTAATCTGAAAAAAATATATCTACAATTTATTGAGTTTTTTGTTCATCAAATTTGGGACTTTTGATTTTTGTGTGTTTATTAAGAGATGGTATGGATAAATGGAACTGGATCTCTTGTTTAGGAGTTAGGAAACATTATTTCATGGTGATTTTTGTTAAGTAAATGTGTGTAATTAATTAAATCCGAAAATAAAAAAATATATCTACAATTTATTGAGTTTCTTGTTAATGAAATTTGGGGCTCTTGATTTTTGTGTGTTTCTTTCAGATTTCATCTGTATACAACAAATCAAGGATTCAAGATCATGACACACTCCGATTCAGACTCTGATGGTTCTCGTGAACATTTGGACTTGGATGGTGGAGAGATTGGTTAGAGGTATGCCACCGCTTCAGACCACAACAAAGCGAAACCACAGTGCAACTTCTGTAGGAAGATGTTGGGAGGAGGGAGTATTACTAGACTAAAGCACCATCTTATTGGCAACAATAAAAATGTGACCAAGTGCACTCGTAGTCCAAAAGACGCGAGGGACTTGGTGAAGGCCAGCATGGAGGGAAAAAAGGAGAAGAATTGGAGAAGTCCAGGCGAGAAGAACAGTTCAAAGAATTCATGTTTGAGAAGGAGTTCAATGTCCTCTACGATTCATACGACGAGGACTTTGTTTACCCCAGGGATGCAAAAAACGGTCTAAACGATCGTTTAAATGGCCGTTTCAATGTATGCGGTGCATGATCGCATCGTTTAACCAAAAGCGGCCCATAAACGGTCAGACCGCATAAACGGCCTTAAACGGTCGTTTAAACGGCCTTAAGCGGTCTTAGGCAGCCTTTTAAACTGTCTGAAATATTCCTTTAAGAACAAGTATCTACTTTTTTCAAAGGATCATCATTATCCATGACTTCTTCGATTCATGCTATGGATTGTAATTGTTTATCTTGTCTATTTTGACATTTCGATGAAACATTTCCTTAAATTTGACAATATTTGATCCATATTGTAAATCTGTGATTATATTTTTCTTATTTATTTATACTTTTTTATTAACAGTATGTATTTAATATTTTTTATTAATTAAATATGCAAAACCACATAACCCGTTTAATTTCCGTTTAAACTCCTGCATACCGTTCAATCAGTAATCAGTGACCCTACCAATTGAATACCGCATACCGCTATTTGCAACCTTGGTTTACCCCGATGACATTCAGACCACAGTGGAAAAAAGAGCGTTCACGAGGGCGACAAAAGAGTCCATGAGGAGTGAGTTTAAGAGGAGAGAACTCAATGGTGCACGTAGCGGCTTCCCTGGTGCCGATGGTAGTGAGAGTGGTTCTGGAGGTGCACCAATACTAACACTCAGTAAGAAACACAAGGGGAATAGACTGGAACAATTTTTAACGAGGAGCGGGTCCATGCAGTACAAGCCAAACAAGGATCCGATGCAAAAGACGATGGAGGGGATGTTCACCAATACACGGGAGAGAGTGGACAAGGACATCGGCAAACTCTTCTTTGGGGAAAGCATCCTAGGCTCCCAGCCCATGTCGCTAGTGGACCTTTTTTACAGCACGCCAGTGATGAGATCGCCGCAACGGGAACGGGAGTGAAGGCTCACTGCCAAGGAGCTAATGAACAAGTATCTTGGTCAGGAAAAAGAGGAGATGAACGAGTACATCTCCGAGCTAAGAATGACATGGTCAAAGTACAGCGTGACGCTGATGTTTGACGGTTGGACAAGCTATATGAGGAAGCGAATCATCAACCTCCTCGTTTATTGTGACGATAAGATCATCAACAACAACAAAGCCTTTTCCCACAATTAAGTAGGGACGGCTACATGGATTCTTCGCCTCCATTCAAATCTATCTTGGGTCAATCCCGGGCTTATATCCATAAAACTAAGACCCCTTCGTATGGTTTCTTTCAAACACTTCTTGGGCCGTCATCGCCCTCACTTTACTGGCTCAGCATCCCAACACTCGCATCTCCTAACTGGTGCAACAGCTGATCTTCTTTGCAAATGACCAAACTATCTTAAGCGGTTTTCTCGCATCTTATCCTCGGTCGGAGCGACACCAACTTTCTTTATGATTGCATCATTACGAATCCGATCTTTACGTGAGTGTCCACACATTAACCTTAGCATTTTCATTTCTGCTACAGCCATTCTCTGGTGCACATGTCTATGGTTCACATGCCAACATTCAGATCCATAGAGCATAGCATGTCTCGCAGCTGCTTTGTAAAACTTTCCTTTCATTTTTAAAGGAATTTTCTTATCACAGAGAACAGCACAGGCTCCTCTCCACTTTAGCCACCCTGCATTTATTCTATTAGTAACATCACCATCAATTTCCCCATCATGTTGCAAAATAGATCACAGATATCTAAAAGAATCTCTCTTCTGAATGTTATCATCACCAATCTTCACCTCGATTCATTCACCATTGCTTCCATCAAAGGAGCACTCCACATCTTATGCCTTAGCCCTACTTATATGAAATCCTTTACTCTCCAACTCATGTCTCCAAACCTCAAGCTGCTCATTTACTCCATATCTAGTCTCGTCAATCAACAAAATATCATCAGCAAATAACATGCACCAAGGTAACATCTTGAATGTAACTTGTCAACCCGTCCATAATCAAAGTAAAAAGAAATGGACTCAAAGATGAACTTTGATGTAAACTAATGTTGATGTCAAAATAGTCAGTCTTCCCATATGGGATCCTTACACAAGATAAAGTCCTATCATACATGTCCTTTATGAGGTTAATGTATAGGACAGGTACTTGTCTCTTCTCCAAAACTCTGCACAATATCTCTCATGGGAAAGAATCATAAGCATTCTCCAAATCAATAAAGATCGTATGGAGGTTCTTCCTTTTAGCTCTATAAATCTCCATTATTCTCCTCAGCAAATGGATGGCTTCAACAGTTGAGCGACCTGGCATGAATCCGAATTGATTTTCTTTTACATTGGAAATTTGCCTCAACCTTCTTTCGATCACACGTTCCCAAATTTTCATAGTGTGACACATCAGCTTGATACCTCTCTAATTTGAACAATTTTGAATGTCTCCTTTATTCTTATAAAGAGGCACCACGATACTCCCCCTCCAATCTTTAGGCATTTTCTTGCTTCGCCAAATAACATTGAATAGATTTGTAAGCCAAGTCAAACAGCACTCACCTAAAACTCTCCATATTTCTACAGAGATGTCATCCGATCCTACACATTTCCCAGGTCTCATAATCTTCAAAGCCTCCTCTACTTCTTTTCATTGAAACTGTCTGTAGCTTGCACGATTCAAGTAACTTTCACTACTAGCCAGATCACCCAAAGTGATCTCTCTATTTCATTCCATAATATCTCTCGTGGGACAGAATCATAAGCCTTCTCCAAATCAATAAAGATCATATGGAGGTTCTTCCTTTTAGCTCTATAAATCTCCATTATTCTCCTCAACAAATGGATGGCTTCAATGGTTGAGCAACCTGGCATGAATCATAATTGGTTTTCTTTTACGTTAGAGACTTTCCTTAACCTTCTTTCGATCACATGTTCCCAAATTTTCATAGTGTGACTCATCAGCTTGATATCTCTATAATTAGAACAATTTGAATCTCTCCTTTATTCTTATAAAGAGGCACCATGATACTCCTCCAATCTTCAGGCATGTTCTTGCTTCGCCAAATAACATTAGATAAATTCGTAAGCCAAGTCAAACCGTGCTCACCTAAAACTCTCGATATTTCTACAGGGATGTCATTCGGTCCTACACATTTCCCTTGTCTCATAAACTTCAAAGCCTCCTCTACTTCCTTTCTTTGAATCCGTCTATAGCTTGCACGATTCAAGCAACTTTCACTACTAGCCAGATCACCCAAAGTGATCTCTCTATTTCCTTCCCCAATGAAAAGTTTATGGAAGTACTGCTCCCATCTAGTCTTTATATCCTTCTGAGTAACAAGCATGTGACCTTGCTCGTCCATAATGCATCTCACTTGTGACGGTAAGATCATTTTTTTAAATTCGTGATGCATCTGAATAGGAGAAGGACTACAAGTACATGTTGAAGTTGATGAAGGATATCATTAAGGATGCTGGGAATGAGAATATTGTACAGATTGCAGCAATTTCAAGAAAGAATGTGAAACGATAATGAAGTCTAGCAGCCCCGTAAGGTTAGAGTCTCTTATATAGAGAGAAACCCTAGAGAGTACAAAACGACAAATACATAAATATCCTCGTAAGGTTACAGAATCTGAAAGGTTACGAACATATATGTAAATATAATAACTCTAACAAAAGATAATAAAGATATAAAACTTACCCCTTTTACAATTAAGTATTGAAATTCTGATTTGGCAATCAATCCAACTTCAAAACTCGGAAGAATTGTTAAGGACTAGAAATGTAAAAACACGAAATTTAACTTGAGACAGTTTTTCACTCCACGAAACATCATTTGTAACCCACATTTAATGATTAAAAAAAGTGAAAAAGCATTTTTTCTAGTTCTAAAAGTTCAAAAAGATTAAATATTTAAAAGATACTTAAAAGAAAAAAAATAGATTCAAAAAAATTCCAGTTGTAAAAGAAATAATAAAAGATCTTCGAAAAAGAAACCCAATTCTCTTATTTGAATTAAACAAAAATGAGTTGGCTGAAAGTGTAGTTCTTTTTCATCCGAACTCTCTGACGTCGCTCAACGAGAACTCAAAGGTGGACCACTTCACTTGCTTTTTGGTTTACTTTCTCGGTTGAGCATAACCATCCCACTATATATAAATATGAGGGAACGAGACGTTGGGAGGGGACAAGTTCCCCGAAATATGATGGAACAAAAGACCAATGAAAAAACAAGAATGCACCAAAATGCATGTGTTGCACAAGAAAAGGATCTTTAATGGGTTCCCATTACATCTTACGATAAGCTTTCGTTGACCTAGTGTCTTAGATATATTTAGCTTTTCAGCTCTTTTGTTTCGACTTCAGTTTGGAGACCAAAGAACAAAAAAACATAAGGCAGATCAAGGAGGACTATATACATGAGGCAAGTTGTAAGCCTCAAGGTAATCAAGGAATAAACCCCGTTGATGTCATTGTTTACTTCAAAATGTCATTGTCTTCGTGATTTCTAAATTAAAAATGAGTTGGATAATTTACATCGATAAACAAATGAAAATGAGTTGAATGTCATTGTTTACTTCAAAATGATGACGAAAGATAAAGAAAAATGTCAAAGATTGTGTATCAAGCTGAACACAAGAATTGCTATGATTACCTAAGTACGAAATGTAAAAGTGAAAGTTGAGCTCTGTATTGAAATTTTGCATAAACAAAAGCATGATATCATTTATATTACTCCTAATGTGAGAGAAGTCTTAGATTGGATATGAACTATTACAAATTCTAGGAGCGACATTGAACTTGAAAACAATTAGGTTTGAGTAGTTCAAAAGATCGATACTAAGCCATTTTTGACATTTTTTAGTAATCTTTTCTAACAAAAGAAGTTCATCCCAGAGGAATAGATTGCACAAGTTAAAGATTTATCATAATTTGTTTAAGGAATGGATATTGAGAGAAAACTATTCCAGTTATAAAGTTTATTGATGCAGTTTAGACCCCATTCAAGAGGTCATCATGATAAAAAGAATAACATCGACCTTTTTGCAATTGCTTTTTTGTTATGTACTTTTTCTTTTTGTTTTTTTTTAGTCCAAAGTCTAGGGTTTGGAAGGTACTCTCACAATCAGAATAAAAGAGGGCCTTAGAGGAAAGAGAGGCAGTTTTTGGAATACACAAATAAAACCCTACGGGCCCTACCTCTCTTTCTCTCTTTTCCTCCCTCTCCCTGAAACCCCCTCCCCTTCTCCCACTGTTCTCCCCCATCAACCCTTACCCTCCTTTTCCCTTTCTTTTCTCCTTCCCTCCCCTGCCACCGCCAGCCACTCCCCTTCCATCTCCACCACGTGAATAGACACAGCCTGCAACCGCCAGTCCCTCCACCTCGGCCCGTTGCCAACAGTCCGATGTTGCCAACTCTTCCGTTGTCAACCCCACCCACAGCCAACGAACTCCATCTCCATCTACAGATGCCATTGCCACTCCTCCACTGCCGCCAACCTTCCTATGCCATCATCCGTTGCAATCTCTGCCCTAACTTGCTGCCCTCCTGGAGTTCTGGGTCCATTCCTGTTTCAGAGATCGTTCTATTTAGTTGGGTGTCGGTTTTGAGTCCAGTATGTACTATTTAAGTTTAGCAATTTCCCTGTTTCAGTGTATTTAGGTCTATTTATTCGAGTATTCTCTGAAGTTTATTTATTCTAGCATTCTTAGAATATTTTGTTAGAAAAATCGTCCAGCAACAGTCCTTGAAGCATGGCCTGAATCTTTATTTCCTGTAGAACCGACTGTTGGTATTACAGTGTCTATTCGCAGTTGCAATAATCTTGTTCGTTTATTTTGTTACCTATGTGCATTCAGCGATTAAGCCCCACAAGATCTGAATATTATTACTGTTTGGTCATTTATGGGGTCTTGTCTGCACCCTGACTTGTTAACGATAGTTGCTGGAAAGACTATTAGATCGTTATTTTTGCAGCAAAACACTGCATCCTTCTTTTTGCACATTTAATTAGGATAGCTGGGTATAAGGTTGCATCATTTATATAGTCTAAGTCTCCTAAAGTATGACCTTCACTATGTAAAAAGGCATAATTTTCTATTGAAATAAGTCTCTCTTCAAATCCAAGTGATGCAGCACCTCAATATTGATTATTGCCTCATTGCCTCAAAACTGCCTCGAGCGACGAGGCTTACGCCTCAATTCCGCCTCACCGCATTAACCAACCGAGGCTTACCCTCACTTCAACAGACTAAGGTTATAGCCTCGAGGCCGTTTTGCCTCAAAAATGCCTCAAGCTTACACATCACCACCTTAAGGATGGTTCTTTCTAACCATGTGAAAAACAAAAAAAAGGACACGTTAATTTTTTAGCTGTAATTTATTTGTATTCTGCTTTTTGTCTACATAATTTCAACAATGGATACCTTTATCCATAGGGTAAATTTCATTTCACCGTGCAACTACCTAGTAAAACTACTATGAAACGGAGTCACTCTTATTGTTTAAAAGATGTATTAGGTAAATTTAAGATAAAGTTTAGTTACCGACTTTATCCCTCTGCCCTTTAAAAAAATCCTTCTCCTCTTCTCCCTTCCAATCACATTCTCAACCACATTTCCTCCATCACGCGGAGTAGTAGTGTGCTGCTCGGCTCCTCACATGTGTATCTTTGTGAATGTCCATTGGCATTATCCCTCTCCATTGTGGATTTTCTTTCATCTCTTCAGCCATCCATTCACGCTTTCAATGCTTCTCCTTTTTTCACACAGCTCGGTGTATTTATTCGCTCTCACCCCAGCAACTTTGTGCATCCTCAAAGCATCATGCAACTGGCATGTAGTCGATCCTTTTCTTCTCTCCTCCATTCTTCTCTCATAATCTTAAACATTCTTATATTTAAGAGTCAGAGCCACATCAGAATGCCCTTTCAGATTTGCTTTTGAAGTCTATCCATTGTAAAGATAGTTCAATGAGCTAAAAAATCACAAAACCAGCATCCATTCACCATTCAATTAAACGAGATGCATTCTAATTTACACCTAAGAGAACATGTATATTATTAATAATCTTAAACATTCAGATGTCAAACTATATATTTATCAGCCATGTGTATGCGAGTCACTTCCGATAAAAACAATCTATAATTTTGGCAAATTTTCAGAATGAACACATAAAAACCTATAACAGGAGAAAGAGAGAGCACTATATACCTTCAAATTTTTGAAGCACTTAGCAATTTTTTCTTCAGCCTTCTTCTGCTTCAGCATCCAGTCGCGCTCTTCAAGATGTTTCCCTTTTTTATGATCCAATATCCACTTTTCTGTGGTAGTATATTTTGGAGAAGGTGGCAGTGCATTGTTCTGGGCTTTAATTCCCTCGTCATGCTCAATGCATTTTCCAAGCATGCTATTGTTCCCACCCTTCTGTGAATCATTGAAAATTATAGTCTTGAAGCCATCAGACCCAGACTGTTTTTGAGCATCAGCAACATGATCTTTAAGAATGTTACTTCCTGTAAAGGAACAACCATAAACACAGTTAGTGCATAGGCCGCCAGACGCATAAGACTTCTATTTTTATTCTTAACATCACCTGGAGCGTTTGTCACTTGTTTCAAGTTTTCCTCTTCCATTACAGAGCTGGTCATGTTCAATTCATTTGCTTGTGAAGGAGATTGCACTGTACCAGTCCCTGAAGATTCAGGCTTGTAAGTTCTGCCCATGTTATCACCCTTGCCAAACATCTGCATATTCAATGAGTTGCTGCATATTCTCCCAGAAGAAGCATTGTGCTGCAATAAAGCAAGCGAAGCGACATTTGCTTCCTTGAATCCATCCGTTCCTGTTTTCGTCAAAATAATACCCTCAGAATTGAGTTGATTACCAGAAACAGATGAGGAGAAATGATTTCTACAACCATTGTGTTCATTGGAACAATCAGAATTGTCCCTTCCATAAGAAGCTTTAGGAGAACTTTGAGGATTTATCAGTGGATCAGTCCCCTCTATCTTGCTTAGAGATGCAGTCTGGGCAACAGCACCAATGATTTGCGGTTCCATTTCAAGTTTCTGACTTGACTGTGAAATTAGCTGTGTTGCACCGACTGTCGTAAGTTTCTCAGCAGTTTCAGGTTTTGCGTATCTACTTCGTGTGCCATCCGCGTCCTTCATCATTGACCCAGATTCAGCACACCCTAATATTTTGTCTGGGTGCGCTGGCATCTCTGGCCCATTTTCCTTCATATCACCGCGTTGGTTGAAGACATTGGGGCATTCATGGGAGCTAGGAGGCTCATTTGCGTGTGTGTCCTTTACCCTATTATCAGCTTCTCTAGCATGCATGGATTCTGCGAAACATTTTAAAACATTGTAATGTGGATGGTCAACAGTTCAAGATGAAAGTTGGATTCTGGTTTCCAGGATCAACCTCAATGGAAAAACTTACCTTCTCGGGGTTGCATCTCACCCAAAGCAAGTTCAAGATGAAGTTTCCTTGGGACCATATTATTTCTTCACATGCAATACGATAAAGAAAAATAATAAACACGGCTCTCAATGATGTACATTTTCAGAGTAATTTATGCCACATGATAAATAAACCAACTCAAATAACAACGTAGATTTGACAGCAAGGTAAACTAATGAAAGCAGTGACATACCTGAACGCTAGAAAGACAAGACACTGAGCCCTCAGCTGCTTCAGTTGATGATCTCTGAAGGGCATACTTGAAGACGGAGAGGCCTGAGGCATAAAAGTTCCCCCGATATCTCTAAGATTGGCCTTTCTAACACCAGAAGACATTTCTGCAATATTCTTCATATCCCTAGATGGAGCATTAAAGTGAGTATCGGAAAGCCTTGTGAAAGAGTCCTTGTTCTTATCATCAAGCACCTCTCCTCTTCCCACTACATTGGTGCTAATACGAGGATCAAGATTCCCAACACCCTATATGTGCAAGACCACATGTCTATTAGACAGGATTATTTGGTAAGATATTGCAAAACCCTTCCATAGAAATTGTAAATGATGATGGGAAAAATCAAGGGAATACGAATGACTTCAAAGATGAAAGACCTAGTCCCGGCACATAAGAAGCAGTCTAACCAGAATATCGAAAGATTATCCAGATAAAAATGCACTTGACAAACAAGATACATGTTCGTAGAAGAAATAGGAGCCCTTGTGCTTTTTGCCAACTTAAAGTATAAATCAGAATCATTTTATTTAAATATAATAAATATATTCAAGGTTCTAAAATACACCAGCTGTATCAAGGCATTTCTCCACTATGGAATCGAAGCGTAAGCTTGAGGCGGTTGATGTATAAGCATCATTCCATATTGAAAGACCTTCATAAAATTAACAATAATCATAACTATATTTTTATAAGATCCTAAAAATGAGAAAGATTTGTTAAATACAATTTTGCATGCCATTTCAACAGAACTAAAGCCAAACCAGAGCACGAGTCAATTATTATCATGGTTTCCACGATTGTGCACAAGTTGTCCTTTCCAATTTCAATAGCACGAATACATCCATACATCATTAGGACTCTTTTCTGCTGTCCTTACTTCAATACACCAATTAGCAAAATGACTTAGCTCCCTTCTGATGAATATGTGATTTATATTAGCTAAAAATAGAGCTGTGTACCCCAGTAAATAAGTGTGTTTAGGCATTTATAATGCATTATTATCATCCATGCATGTGTAAACAAGATGCATAAATAAGGAAATGAATCCACCTGTATATATTCACATATATTTTTACCGAACTTTCCACATTTTTAGTTAATTTATACTAATTCAAATGTAAATAAAATCAACTTCATTGTGAAAATGTCACTAACATTAACAAAAAAAATACCAAAAATTCACAACATGTACATATGTCAAAAACCAAACCCTAATTTGAGACCAAAAAGTTGTAATGTCAAATATCTTTCACATACAGTCTTCTATGAGAATGTACTTACTTTTCAATTAATATACATGAAATTACCTGCAAACAGAGATCAAATTTAAAAGAATCGGAGTTCACATGTGAAACATGGATTTTGGTATCACATTTTATATTGTACATATTTATTATTTACTAACTTTGACTAATCATTTTATGTACAAAATTAACTATTTTAATTTGTTTCTTTTCATTTATTTTCTTTGATTTGTGTTTCAATAAAGTGTGCAAAAATGAAAATCTAAAACAATCTAAAAATCAAAGAAAACACAGCATTCTAAGTCCGTAGAGTATGTACAATAGTCCATTTTATTTTATTGCATTTTTTCAATTATTAAAAATCTCGAAAAAATAAATAAATCTGTAAATATTTTTCTCCTATTTAATATGATTTTATTGTAAATTTTGTTTAATTAAAATTTACAAAAATGTAAAATATAAATATGGTATTTTATAGACATAAAATATCATCAAAAATGAGTTTCTACAAATGACGTCTTTTGGTCTTGATACCTTCATGAAAGTTGTAGATCTCATTGAGACGAACAACTTTTGTGAATAAAATTTTTCGATTAGAAGTCATTTTCTATTTCAATTTGATTTTTCTTTTTTTTACAAATTTTGTGAAGGCAGCACGTGGTCGCTCCTAGAGCCGCCATGCCCCCCCCCTTTATTCCCAAGCACCCCTCCTTTCTATTGTTGGATCAACTAAGATCGAACAGTTATGATCAGCTATCTTATTTCATTGTTTTACAATTTATTCTCTTTTCTTTTCCACATGTCATGCACATGGTCATTCGATCTCGGCCAATCGAACGGCCATAACCCTTTCTCCTACCTCCGCTTCTCTCGCTCAGCCATCAGTAAAACCCAACGCCCCTGCCTTCACCGACCGAGTGAAGCCACCAAATAACCAGCTCTTCCATCTCTCTCCTCCCGTAGCCAAGTGGACCTATCCAAATCCTACCCCTTCCGCAAGTAACACCAATCATGAACGATCCTCCAGCAAAACCATCACCTATGCCTCATTCATTGGCATCCGCCAATTGTGAGAAAGAACCCGAGCTTCGCTCCAGGTCTGGTGACAGCTCTCTCGATGCTCGTATGTGACGACCAGCTTCAAGATGCAGGCGAGATCCGAGGAGGAACCTCCTCCACATAGCAACAGTTGTTCAAGCTCATTGCTCGAGCTTCGAAATCGACCATTGTAGCAATTCTTTGAGGCGATAATCCCGTCGAGGTCCGCTGACCTTAGCTATCTCCTGGAGATACCATCATCCACAGGTAAACCCGAAACCTTCTACTCCTTTGCTTCTTCCCCATCCATTCTTCACCACCTTCTTCTCCATCAATACTTTCTCTCTCCTCAATCCATCCATCCACCAAATCCACAAAAATTTTGCATTTTCATAGATAAACCACCCGTCATGGATCTATTGACGATTTTTACTGAATTTTTTGGGAGGATTTCTTGAATCGATTAATCGCGCATTTAAGGTTGCTAAACAAAAGGCCGAGGAATCAATAGGGGATCCTTGTTTGTGATAGAGCACCCCCACGTTCTCTTCCCTCTTTTATTCTTCTTCCTCCATATGCCTTCTCCATCGCATTTGCATCCCTCTTCTTCCACCTTCTTCATTTGAATCATGGTTGATGTTGCCCATACATGCATACTCTCCATCTGCACTTCGAGCTCAGGCTACGACATCCTTCTCAATGCTCTTGGAGACCAAAATAGAGAGAAGGACACTCTCCCTCTCGCAGTAGAACACCCATTCCCAAACCAAGAAGCATCGCCAGCCACCTTCCCCATCAAAAATCACCAAGCACTGCAAGAACGGTCCTCCAGCACCTCTCCTCTATCAGTCGTGAGGTCCAGAACCTCAACCATCGGAAGCCAAGGGGAGGCACGCTCGATCTTCGTCTACTACCATGCTTCATCTCCATTTCCAAGTCATTCGTGTGCACCCACAACCTCATTCCATCGTCGTGAGCAGCCCACCTTCAGCTCGCCCAAGCCGTTGTGAACGAATGAGGAAAAAGGGCAAACATCAGAGCCTTCAACTCGTAGAAAAAGGGTGACCTCAACCTGGAACCAAGCCATATGTTGGAAAAGCAACCACCAGCAAGAACCTTCAGTCTGGAGACAAACGAAGGTATCCTCCACCTTTTAGGAAATTAACACATACCCATGTGGACATAAGTAATTAAAGAAATATTTTAGACAAAACATTTCATTGTTGAATATTTATTCCGCTTTTTGCATATATACCTAGACATTGGAGTATCAGTTAGGACAATCACTTGTAATCTATTTTCACTTTTAAAAATTGCATATTGTTGAACAATCAATTCTCTTCATTTTGGACATTTATTAGTATTTTTTAGAGCAAGTATTGATTTATAAAAATTGATGTGGTAATTATTAATCACATTTTATCCATTTGATCATCTAAAATGCATATTAAATTATTTATTGCTCTAAAAAATCATGAAAAAAAGACACTTGCTAGGATTAGTTGTGTTATGTTTTGCCTCCAAATTTCATAGCATTTGCATATAATATTTGCTTAAAATAATTTTTTGGTGATTTCTGTAATTGATTATTAATTAAACCATCACTTAGTATTTTTAAGTTGTCCTGGATTCCTCTCATTGAGATATATTTAAGATAATTTTCATTCTGGAAAATACTTTTGTTTAGGATTTATTAAAATGAATTTACTCAAAATCATTCTGCACTCAAAATTCACAAGCTATTCATTTTATATCAGAAAATTCGCAAAAAAATCATATTAGCTTAATTTTGCATCATATCACGCATACTCTAACCAAGTTTCATAATTTTTTGGAATTGTCTTGATTGAAAAACTCTCGAATAACCACTTAACGTGGTTGGATTTGCATCGAATCATGTAATAGAATAAAAAAATCTTTTCTCAAAATCTAATATTAAAGTATTTAAACTAAACTTTGTGTGTAATTGCTTACCGGTGTTCGAACTTGTGCTTACCCCAAGTAAAATAAATTTAACCACCTTCACGATAATTAATATTGATATTAAGTGATTTCTGATTGATCGCCAACTGCATGTGCTACAACAATATTATCACATAATTAACTAGGGTGATTAGTAAATCGTTACCTTCCAAAACAAATTAGCTCGTTCAAGAAAGAACCAAGGGAGGTGAGAAGGATCCATCGGTCTACCAATGTAAATAAGGTATTGCACAAGGAGGAGGATACTAGAGATCTATCGATGAAGGAATAAAAGGTGAGAGTCGAGTCCATGAAAGTCATCGCGAAAAAGGACAAGAAGCACGTGGTAGAGTGGAAGTAGAGATCCAAAGTGAAATGGCTCCAGGAAGGGGATGCAAACTCAAAATTTTCCACAGGATTGCAAATGGGAGGCGACAATATAATATTATTCGAGCGGTGGTGGTGGATGGAAGGGGTTGAGGGAACAAGGAAATAGGCAAGGAACAAGCATCATACTTTCGAACTTGTTCCTGCAGGGATGGGAACCGTACTAGGTGGTGGGCAGGCAATGGGTCCTCGTCTATTTCGGGATGACAAGCCGACCTGTTGGCTCGAAACATTTTACCTGCAGAGGTCAACTCGACGGTTTGGAGCTCGAAAGTTGATAGAGCACCTAGGCCTGACGACTTTCCCATCTTTTTCTATCAAGAGTTTTGGTATGTGGTTGGCTATGATGTAAAAGTGGTAATTGAGGAGTTTGTAATGGTGATGCAGGCTTTGAGAGGATCAACAGGGCACTCACTTTTCTTCTTCCAAAGAAGGAGGTGTCAAATAGAGTAGAAGACTTCACATTATCCAACACCATATATTTTATCGTCACAGAAGTGTTAGCTAACACATTTAGGGATGTTCTACATGATACAATCTCTCTTCTCCAATATGCATTCATTCCAAAGAGGTAGATAGGAGATAGGATGGTTATGGCAATTGAGATAATTGCAGATCGGAAGAGATACAGACTCATGTAGAAGGTAGATTTCTTCAATGCCTATGATAGCATGGATTAGATGTTTCGATGGTTTGTCTTGGCTAAACAGAGCATTTCGAACATTTGGATCTCATGGATAAAGAGACGCAGTACTACGATGTTGTATTCATTGTCCATGAATGATGAGTCGATGACCTGAGGGTGACTTCTTTCACATCATATCATGAGAAACACATGCGAGTAAACAAGCTAGTTCTGTTGCATCATCGCCCGAATGCAGTCCAAAATTTGCAAAGGTTCTCGCATAATGACGTATGCGAGTAAAGAAGTTAATCCAAAAGAGGTTGCAAAGGAAGTTGCGGATAGGTAGTTGGAATATTGGCATTTTGACTGGTAAATCGATTGAAATAGTCAAGGTTGCAAAAAGCAGTATGCGGTATTTAGTCGGTAGGGCCACTGATTACTGATTAAATGGTATGCGGGAGTTTAAACGGAAATTAAACGGGTTATGCGGTTTTGCATTTTTAATTAATAAAAATTATTAAATACATATAATTAATAAAAAAAAGTATAAATAAATAAGAAAAATATAATCACATATTCACAATATATATCAAATATTGTCAAATTCAAGGAAATGTTTCATCTAAATGTCAAAATAGACAAGATAAACAATTACAATTCATAGCATGAATGCAAAAAGTCATGGATAATGGTGATCCTTTGAAAAAAGTAGATCCATGTTCTTAAAGGGATGTTTCAGACCGCTTAAAAGGCCGCATAAGACCGCTTAAGGCCGTTTAAACAACCGTTTAAGGCCGTTTATGCGGCCTGACCGTTTATGGGCCGCTTTTGGTTAAACGATGCGGTCAGGCACCGCATACGTTTAAAAGGTCGTTTAAAAGGCCGCTTAGACCGTTTTTTGCATCCTTGGAAATAGTAGATATGACGGAGAAAAGGAAGATTCATATACTATGCCTCCCAGAGACAAATAGAGTTGGAGAGAAATCAAGGGAGATTGAGAAGACAGGATTTAAACTTTGGTATCCATGTAAAGATAAGGGCAGAAATGGTGTTTGAGTGATTATTCATAAGGATTTTAAGGATAGCGTGGTTGAGGTGCAAAGGTTATGAAACCTGGGAAAGGTGTAGGACCTGATGACATTCTTATATAAGTATGGAGAGTTCTAGGTGAGCGTCGTTTGACTTAGCTTACAAATTTATTTAATGTTATTTGGCGAAGCAAGAAAATGCCTGAAGATTGGAGGAGAAGCATTGTGGTGCCTCTTTACAAGAACAAAGGAGATATTTAAAATTGTTCGAATTATAGAGGTATCAAATTGATGAGTCATACTATAAAAATTTGGGAACGTGTGATCGAAAGAAGAATGAGGCAAGTTTTCACAGTAAAAGAAAATCAATTCGGATTCATGTCATATCGCTCAACTATTGAAGCCATCCACTTGTTGCGGAGAACAATAGAGATTTATAGAGCTAAAAGGAAGAACCTCCATATGATTTTCATTGATTTGGAGGTGTATGATTCTGTCCTACGGGAGCTATTGTGGAGAGTTTTGGAGAAGAGACAAGTACATGTCCTATACATTAAACTCATAAATGATATGTATGATAAAGCCTCATCTTGTGTAAGGATTCGGTCTGGGAAGACTGACTATTTTGACATCAACATTGGTGTGCATCAAGGTTCAACTTTGAGTCCATTCCTTTTTACTTTGATTATGGACGAGCTGACTATTCACATTCAGGATGACATACCTTGGTGTATGTTATTTACTAATGACATTGTGTTGACTGATGAGATTAGAGATGGAGTAAGGCTTGACATTTTGGAGATATGCATTAAAGACTAAAAGTTTTCGTATAAGTAAGACTAAGACTGAATATATGGAGTATACTTTTGATGGAAGCAATGGTTAAGGAATCGAGGTGAAGATTGATGACGATAACATTCAGGAGAAAGATTCTGCATATACTTGGGATCTATTTTGCAACATGATGGGAAGTTGATGGATATGTTACCCATAGAATACGTGCAGGTTGGCTAAAGTCGAGAGGAGCGACTATTGTTCTATGTGATGAGAAAATTCCTACGAAATCAAATGAGAGTTTTACAAAGTAGTGGTAAGACCTGCTATGCTCTATGGATCTAAATGTTGACATGTGAACCATAGACACGTGTAGAGAATGTCAGTTGCAGAAATGAAAATGCTAAGGTGGATGTGTGGGCATACACGTAAAGATCAAATTCGGAATAATGCAATCAGAAGGAAAATGGGTGTACCCCTGATCGATGATAAGTTGAGAGAAAACCGCTTAAGGTAGTTTGATCATTTGCAAAGGATGTTGGGTGATGCACGAGTTAGGAGATGTGATTGTTGGGATGTTGAACCGGCCAAGAGAGGGCGAGGAAGGCCCAAGAAGTGTTCGAATGAGACTATCCGAAGAGATCTTAGTTTTTTGGATCTAAGACCGAGAATGACCCAAGATAGATCTGAATGGAGAAGAAGAATCCATGTAGCCAACCCTACTTAATGTGGGAAAAGGATTTGTTGTTGTTGGTCTTTATTGATAGATCTCAAGGAAGTAGTGAGATGCCCCTCCATGTTGCAGTTATCTAGGCGATCTGGCTCTCCTTTAACAGGATTATCTTTTCTTTCATCGTTTTTATGTTGACAATTTAATCTTCCATACCGGACTCTCTTCGAGTCATGGATCCTATAAGGTAATCCTCGTATTTTTCTTATACATGTTACCCCTTTTGGGCCTAAAAAAACTGGCCAATTAGATAATATTCTTAAGAGACCTCGTTGTAGTTGTGCAACTTTAACGTGAAGAGGTAATGACCAAGATGGAACTTCTGTTCATATCATATCCAAGCATGGTATAAGTTACTAGGAACAATTATCCCTTGTGCCAAACCAATAATTTACTCACACAATCTGATTAATTGGGTATACAGCGACTAGATTGAATGAGTTTCCCAAGCCTCAGATGTGTATGCTTCTCCTTATGCTGGTACATCTAACCTTCCATTAAACATATAGCATTTCTAGTGAGTATTGTTCCTGGTATCAAGAGTGCATATTGGTAGACAAGTATAATTGTTCTTTGACAAATTATTTAGTCATTCACGTACCATTCTATCCTCAACATGTATTGTTACATGAAAGTTAATGGCTGAATTGTTAAGTTAATGGGTTACCATATATAAAGATAGCTTTTACATACAAATTTATCATGGAACCAGTTTTAGCATGTTTTGCACTTGATTTTCTACATACCTCATGTTTTGCTTTGGATTTTCTACATAACTCTTATTCATTATGAGCTTCTATATTATGATTTCTACATTATATGAGCTTCTATTCAATGATTTCTTATATTAAGTTTTATGTAATATTACGTATATCAGAATATATCCTGGCATTAGAACAGCACCAACTGTATAATCGAGGCAATGCCTGGAGAGAGCCTCAACATCTCAACACATTCACTCCTGGGAGGCATGTGCCTCACTTGGGGATGTTCGGGGCATATAACCTCGAGGTGTCCCATGCCATATGCCTTGAAAATCAAGGCAGATTTTTAAAAAGTCACAATTCTATTAAAGACTTTCTTTTAAAATGCAAACTATAAAAAGAGAAGCAAAACTTTGAGTTCATTAAAAAAGTTAGAGAACATGAGACCGATGTGACCTCGGAGGGGCAACTTCGTGTTTCTTTTAATTCTTATGTACTCTCCCTAATCATAGCCTCATCTTATAAACATAGACCTAGGGTTCATTATCAATACAGTATCTCTCCAGGCAATGCCTGGAGAGAGCCTCAACATCTCAACACATTCACTCCTGGGAGGCATGTGCCTCACTTGGGGATGTTCAGGGCATATAACCTCGAGGTGTCCCATGCCATATGCCTCGAAAATCAAGGCAGATTTTTAAAAAGTCACAATTCTATTAAAGACTTTATTTTAAAATGCAAAATATAAAAAGAAAAGCAAAACTTTGAGGTCATTAAAAAAGTTAGAGAACATGAGACCGATGTGACCTCGGAGGGGCAACTTCGTGTTTCTTTTAATTCTTATGTACTCTCCCTAATCATAGCCTCATCTTATAAACATAGACCTAGGGTTCATTATCAATACAGTATCTCTCCAGGCAATGCCTGGAGAGAGCCTCAACATCTCAACACATTCACTCCTGGGAGGCATGTGCCTCACTTGGGGATGTTCGGGGCAAATAACCTCGAGGTGTCCCATGCCATATGCCTCGAAAATCAAGGCAGATTTTTAAAAAGTCACATTTCTATTAAAGACTTTCTTTTAAAATGCAAACTATAAAAAGAGAAGCAAAACTTTGAGTTCATTAAAAAAGTTAGAGAACATGAGACCGATGTGACCTCGGAGGGGCAACTTCATGTTTCTTTTAATTCTTATGTACTCTCCCTAATCATAGCCTCATCTTAAAAACATAGGCCTAGGGTTCATTATCAATACAGTATCCTTCCTTTCATTACGCTTGGCATCCAAGAAACAGTCCTAAACTGGTGTTTATACATCACTCTCCCTCTCCCCAATGTCCAGCCTCTTCGATCCCGCCATTCCTCTCCTTTCATTACGCTTGGCATCCAAGAAACAGTCCTAAACTGGTGTTTTGTACATCACTATCCCTCTCCCCAATGTCCAGCCTCTTCGATCCCGCCATTGCCACCCTCTTCGGGTCCACTGCTGTCAACAAGGTTTAGAAATGCAGTCTAGGCAACCGCATATGCGTATTTGATGCCATAACCGAAGCTCATATGCCTTATGCTCTCATATACAGTCCGAGCACATATTCAATCCGCATAAACTGCATACCATCCGCATATGTGATTAGAGTTTTTTGGATCTCTCGGGTATCTGAATACGTGATCCTTTTACACCATCTCCCTCCCCCAATAAAAAATCCGATGTAAATGCCTAGTACCCGAATAGACCCTCAAATCCCCCTCCAAAACTTCATCACCACCTCCTTCACTTCATTGCTTCAGCCTCTAGATGCAGCAGTGCAACCTCTTTGTGATGTTGTTGTGCCTCCTCCCACAGCGACATGGCAG
Source organism: Ottelia alismoides (assembly GCA_037367405.1). Taxonomy (NCBI): domain Eukaryota; kingdom Viridiplantae; phylum Streptophyta; class Magnoliopsida; order Alismatales; family Hydrocharitaceae; genus Ottelia; species Ottelia alismoides. The sequence goes on from JAZKJV010003495.1 coordinate 213,402, forward strand.
CCACTATGTGCATCTTCCCCATTTTACTACTACCTCCCCACAACATCGCAAGCGACATGCAACACCCCCCATGACACTGCCTTAGACATCCACATTTTTAGGTATGTAGCATACACGTACTTTCTTGATGTTTTTTCCTTTGTTTAGACCACTTGCACTTACATTTTTAATTATAATTGCTGATGGTATTGTGATCCTCCGTTCAGTTTAACAGGAGGGGTATTTTGTTGAACACAAGGGACGTGGAAGTGTTGATCTTGAATGATGCAGCGTGAAGTCAAAATATAGAGCCGAATATTTACCTCATTTTATCGGTCAATTTTATTTACATTTATTTAAATTGTTGTGTCCTTAATAAATGAGATCGCCTATGATCTCAATAAATCAGTTAGAGATTTTTGAATTTCAAATTTGTCGGTTAATTAGTTAGAGTCTAATTAGGAAAATTAGTTGTCAATTTAAATTAGTTTCTATTTTTGTAATATCATCCCTCCTATATAAAGGGATGAGGGTCCATTGTTTTAGTCAGTTCGAAGTTTATTAAAAATTGAGATCTTTATCTCCTTCTCCCTCTCTCTCTCTCTCCGCGATCTCGCGTCTCTTCTCCTCCAACCCCGCGCGACAGGCATGCTCTCTTCTCTCAACCCCTCTATTTTCTCCACCGAAATTCCACCGTTCAAGTATTACAAATTTTATCGTCGACGCGGAATCGTATCTGCATCAAAATATTCATTTTTCCAACATCACCCAAATTTCAATCCGCATCATTGAATGCCCTGGAAGGATGTGGATAATATTTCCTAGTTGACAGTCAGAATGCAGTTTGCAGTATTTTTCTCTCAGTTAAATATATGCAATATTAGTTATGTTCGATATGGATTAAGGTCGCAGATATGTGATTTTTGATGCATGAGGTTCCAGTTATAAAAGTAATGTAAATATCTATTAATGAAGATGGTTGACAGGTGTATATCAAGGACATTGTGTTACAACACAGGGTACATTTAACGACTTGCTCGGCCCCAAGTCACAGAGCAGATATAGAGACTCCCTGCACAGAAGGCATTTCTGTCTGTGAAAGAATGATAAGAAAAGATGATTCCTTGTTTATTCAATAAGTCTAGGGATCCTTATATATGACTAAACCCTACAGGCTCGAAGGAGAATATTCTATAGAATATTCTTTATAGAATATAGAATATTCTCTACAGAATATTCTCTTGACAAATAGCCACATAGAATATTCTCTTAACATAAAAGCCCTCGTGGACTTACAATATAATATAAAGAAAGAAATCTTCTGCATTCTCTAACACTCCCCCTCAAATTGGAGCATATCCGTTAATCATGCCCAACTTGGAAGATATCCAGGAAAGGCGCTTCTTTGATAAGGCATTTGTGAATATGTCTGCAAGCTGAAGATCTGTTGAGATATGTGGTGTAGAAATCTTGCCTTCTCGTACAGCATCACGAACTAAATGACAGCCGATCTCAATGTGTTTGGTCCTCTCATGGAACACAGGATTTGTAGCAATATAAGTGGCAGATTTGTTATCACAGTATAAAGGAACAGGAGTAGTGATAGCAATATTGAGTTCTTGCAAAAGAGACAGTAACCAGGTAATTTCGCATATGGCTTGGGCCATTGCCCTATATTCTGCCTCTGCACTGGATCGGAAAATCATCGTCTTCTTGTTGCTCCTCCAACTAACAAGGTTACCTCCTACCATCATCGCACAGCCCATCGTAGAACGACGATCCTCAGGTGAGCTTGCATAATCAGCATCAGCATAAGCAGCAACCTTAGTGTATCCATTTGCCCCATAGAATAGACCACGTCCAGGGGATTCCTTCAGGTAGCGAAAGATCTGAAGAACATCTTGCCAGTGGTTGTAGCATGGTTTCTCCATGTGTTGGCTAGCTCTGTTCACAGCATATGATATGTCTGGCCTAGTAATAGTAAGGTACAGAAGTTTGCCAACCAGGCTTTTGTATCATGTAGTATCTTCAAAGGCAGGATAATCTAGTGTAGAATATTTCTTTGGTTCTGCAGGTATGCCAGAGGGCTCGCACCCAAGTAGTTCTGCCTCAGTTAGTATATCTAAGCAGTACTTTCTTTGTGACATATGAAGCCCCTTCTTGGTGCGTAAGACTTATATACCCAGAAAATAACGAAGTTGCCCCAGATCCTTGGTGACAAAAACCTTTTGCAGAAAAGTCTTCACTTCTAGCACTCCTTTATCATCGTCACTTGTAACAACCATGTCATCCACATATACAGCTAGTATGACAGTACATGTTGATCGTTTTCTGAGAAAGACAGAATGGTCAGATGTAGTTCTCTGAAAGCCCAGAGTACTAATCTCTGAACAAAGTCTGTCAAACCATTCCCTCAGACTTTGCTTTAAACTATAAATTGCTTTGCGAAGTCGGCAAACATACTCCCCCTCGACTTCATAACCTGGGGGTTGCATCATGTAAACGTCTTCCTCAAGATCACCATATAGAAATGCATTCTTGACATCCAGTTGAAAAATAGGCCATGCTTTGTTCACGGCTACAGAGAGGATAGTGCGAATAGACCTTATCCTGGCAACAGGTGATAAAGTATCGAAGTAATCAACTCCATATGTCTGTGTAAAGCCTTTTACCACAACTCTTGCTTTCATTCTATCAATAGAACCATCTGGAGAATGTTTTGTAGTAAAGACCCATCTGCAGGCAACAGGCCTGACACCTTCGGGACACTGGACTAGATCACATGTTCCTCTGGAATTGAGAGCATTCAATTCTTCATTCATAGCTTGTCGCCACCCGTGGTCATGTAATGCATTGTGATAGTCTCTTAGGACAGAGATTGTCATAAGAGCATCTGCATATCTTTTATCAGAACATGATAAGCTATCAGTGGATGTGAAATTAGACATAGGATGAATAGTGCATTACCTCTTTGTTTTGCGTAGGGCAGTGGGAAGCTCCTGAGGATCATCCGGGGTAGTGTTGGTAGGGGCACTTGAAGATGGCATATTTTCCTGTAACAAAGGAACAGGTAGAGGAACAGGAACAAGAGGGGACACATGTTTTCTTTTATAGACAATTGGTGGAGGAGGAGGTTCTAATGGAATTTCAGACACATCTTGATTGAAGAAGCGAGTTTGTTCGGAAAAGGTGACATTAGCTGATATATAACAGCGTTTACCACAAGGATCATAGCATCTATACCATTTCTTTGTTTGGGAATAACCCAGAAAAACGCATTTAATTGCACGTAAATAATTTGTCTGCAGTATGAAAGTTGTGAACAAAGGCAGTGCATCCAAAAATCAGCAGAGGAAGAGGAAATGTTGAGTCGTTTGGATACAATAAGGCAAAGGGTGTGGAGCCATTTAGGGAGACAGAGGGAACTCTGTTGATAAGATGGACAGTAGTGAGAATAGCATCTCCCCAATAGGTTTTGGGGACCTTCATTTGGGTAAGAAGAGAGCGGGCAATGTCGAGGAGATGTCGATGTTTCCTTTCGGCTACCCCATTCTGTTGGGAGGTATATGGGCAAGAGGTTTGACGGATAGCACCCTGGGAAGCAAAGAAGGATGTCAAATCATTTTGTGTAAATTCCAATGCATTATCAGAACGAAATATTTTAACGGTAGTGGAGAAGATGTTTTTGACATAGTAAAAGAAATTCTTGATAATATGTTAATTTCTGAACGTTCCTTTAACAGGAAAACCCAAGATGATCGACTGTAGTCATCCACAAAGACAGCGAAATATTTATGACCACTTAGAATTCGGACCGGACAGGGTCCCCAGATATCACAGTGAACAAGTGCAAAAGGAGTATGGCAGCGAGGCTCAATCCGTGCAGGAAAGGAGGCTCGATGATATTTCCTGAATGTACATGCTTCACACTCAAAGGGTTTCAGCATAGAAAGTTCAGGGAACATCATGGAGAGAGCTTTAGCAGAAGGGTGACCAAGACGAAGGTGCCATAGAAAAGGATCTTCAGAGATGGAGACCGCACCAGCAAAGTTGGAATCAGAAGGGATGTCGAGGTAATAGAGGTCGTTCCTCTCATAACGCCCACCAAAAATCATCCTCGTCCAGATGTCCTGAAAATAACAACAAACCTAATCAAAAATAACACGACAGTTAAGCTGACGACATAGTTTCTGTATTGATAGAAGGCTGAGAGGAAAAGCAAGGGCACAATGAACATCTGTCAGATGCAGCTTGGAAGAAAACTTGACAGTACCAACAGCAGTCACTGGGAATAATCCCCATTAGCAACTCGAACAGTCTTCACAGAGGAAGACGGCTGGGAGGAGGTTAGCAAACTTCCTTCTCCCGTCAAATGGGTAGAGGCTCCAGAATCAATAATCCATGCATGCTTAGAGGCAGAGACAAAGTTTGCTACTGTACCTGAGGTAGTAGCCAGGCTAGCGGTAGGGGCAGAAGCATTGCTATCATAAGGACTAGATTCTTGCAGCAGTTGTCGTAGGCGAGCATATTCAGAAGCAGTGAATGGGGTTTGTACCTCGCTGGTTTGCTGAGTGGATGTTTCTGCAGTTGCATCATACGATACTTCATTATAGGCATTGTTAGCATTAGGTTAAATCCCAAACGTTGCCCAGCAGCGATCAGAAGGGTGATTCCAACATCCACAGTGTACACATGTTGGATACCAAGCAGAAGAATCACGACCACGTCCACGATCGCGTCCGCGTCCAGAGTCACAGTTGCGTCTAGATTCACGACCACGTCCACGCCCTGAGTCACGTCCCCGTCCTCCTTAATAGTTATGACGCCCTCTGTATCCTGAGGAGGTATAGTGGGCCATCGTCTCTGTAGAGGTGTGGGTGGTAGAGTGCCGAATTGAAGCCTCTAGCTCTTATAAGCCTCCGAAGATGGTCTCAAGAGTAGGTAGAGTATCAGCCATCAGAAACTGATCTTTCACATGCTTATATTTTGGATTTAGCCCCGAGAGAAATATGTAAACCTGCCATTCAGCACGTTCTCCTACTTGTTTATCACAACATGCAGGCTGAAAAATAAGGAGTTCCTCAAAAAGGCTTGTAAGAAGCCTGTGTAGTATTCGATAACACTTGATTCTCCCTGAGTAGCAGACTAAATCCTTGTGTATATGTCTGACAGACGAGACTTAGACGTCTTCTGAGAATGTGTACGCTCAAGGTTTTCCACCATTGCCTTAGCGGTGTCTTTGGATCGACATTGTTCGTCATCCAAGTGATAACATGACAATTATCAAAAAAAACCAAGTTTCATAGTCCTTATCAGTTTCCATAGGTGGAATTTTTGTAAGAACGTAGCTATTGCGCTGGCTACCAACAAACACTTTGAAAGACCGAGACCATAGAACATAATTTTCGGAGCCCTTCAACTTCATAGAAATGCCATGTACTAGCAAAGAAGAAGTCGGGTACGTGGGCTTGATCTCGACAGACATCATCGTGGCGACTTAGGTCAAGAAAAAGTGACCTAGAGAGTATATCTTGCCTTAATTTATCATCAGATATCTAAACCCTCGTCAAGGAATAAGAAGGATGAGGCAATAATCGTTTGATGGCACAAGAGGGGGCCTGGCGGAGTCGTCCTGACGGCGCAAGGAGGCCCTGGGAGGTCTAGCGAAGGTGCCTGGCAGCGCGAGGAAGCGTGAGGCGGGCCTGGCAAGCCTAGCGGTGGTACCTGACTGCCCTAGAGCAGCTTGGCGACACTCAACCGAGGCGGCACGGGCCTAAGGCAGCGCCGGCCTAAGGCAAGAGGTGCGGAGACCCGACGCAGCACGCGACTGTAGATGAACTTGGAAGGCTGGCGGTGACGGAGGGGTGATTAGGTCAGAACACCGGCGTAGGACCGTTACTCCGATACCATGTGAAAGAATGATAAGAAAAGATGATTCGTTGTTTATTCAAGAGTCTAGGGGTCCTTATATAAGAATAAACCCTAGAGGGCTAAAAGGAGAATATTCTATATAATATTCTTTATAGAATATAGAATATTCTCTATAGAATATTCTCTTGACAAATAGCCACATAGAATATTCTCTTAACATGAAAGCCCTCGTGGGGTTACAATATAATATAAAGAAAGAAATCTTCTGCAATCTCTAACACTGTCTATACTATGGTCAGTTGAATATGATCTGATAGATATCATTCCCATTCAAAAAATTGTTCATCAAAGTGGCAATTCTAATGCAGAAGAAAGATCTTTAGATTATATTATAGGTATAATGATTTTAGACTGTAGAGATATTTCTATGTCTTATGTATTGTTTCCGTTGTTTTATTTTCTTATGTCTATCTTATGTAATTTACCCATAGGCCTCTCCTCCATATAAGAGAGCCTAGGGTTTTAGGAATAAACAGGTTATAATTTTCTACCAACATGGTATCAGAGCGCCGGTCCTAGACCGTAGCTCCTGTGCCCTAGCCCTAGCACTACCTCCAAGCCCCCGCCTTCTCCTCTACGGGCCCCCGGTGCTGATCAGCCCCCAGCCCCGTGTGCGCCGCTCGACCCACAGCGCCGCCCGACCTCCAGTCCCGCGTGCACCGCCCGGCCTGCAGCGTCACTCGGGCCTCCTGCTCGCAGCCCGAGGTTCTGTGGCCCCGGTCCTGTGGCCCCCTGTCTCCGTGCGGCCGTAGCATGCGCCTCTAGCGCCGTTCGGGAACGTGCAGCCCCTCTCGTAGGCTTCCTTGCGTGCCTTCATCTCTTTGATGGATTTGGTTGCGGCCTAAGTCCACACGCACAACCAAATCCAACCATGTCTTTTTTTAAGCCAAGAAAGGGGGAGACACTCAATGGTGTTCACCCCAAGTTTTTATTAAGAGAAGGAAAGCTAGAAGGAAGTACAAAAAGACGTGCTAAGAGGTCCAGGAGCTTGATAAGCTCGACACCTGCAATTTAACATTTTCCAAATAAAGCATCTGCTCCGAGAACAGTACTGTGTTCCTTGCCAGCCATATTGCCCAAATCGTAGCCAGCGGTCGCATCAAGTCCTGCCTCGCCCTCTGGCAGCCGCCACCAAACCGCCGCAGAATGCTCCCACATCCGAGATGTCGACCCACCTAAGGGACGGGTCGTCCCAAAGGGGCGCCACCCCACGACAAGAGAAGAAAAGATACTCCGCCGACTCAATCTCCGCATCGCAAATAAGGCACCTGGCAGAGACCACCCCAAGCACCTTGGCGCATCTATCATGTGTCATCACCCGCTTCCGCCTGAACAGCCAGAGAAAGAAACCGATCCACTCGAGAAGACACATCCCCCAAAGGAAAGCGCAGTCCCGAACCAAATCCGTTGAGATGGAGGGCGGGGGCCTGGAGATCGCCAAGTACGCCCTGCGAACCGTGAAATCCTTGATAAGCCAAACCCAATGATCACGCCCCGACGATGGGCCCGTCGCGCCCCTAAGAACATCAAGCAAGCCCATGAATTCCTCCAGCCGCTTATCGGAGAAGTACGACCGGAATTGCAGCATCCAGTTTCCATCGGTCCAGTACGCGGCAACCCGCACGTCCGGATCCTCCGCGAGAGCAAAGAGACAAGGGAAGCGAGAAGCAAGGTCTCCCCGATCAGTCCAATTATCCCGCCAAAAAGCAAAGCCTTCGCCGCTCCCCAACATCGGTCTAAAGAAGTCCTGGAAGTTACGCGTGACCTTGATGATACCCATCCAGAAGAGAGAGGGTCTCGCCGCCCCCCCCCCCCATACTGGTCGACGACGTCATGCTGCTAACCGCCGAATGAGTTTGATGCAGAGGTCATCTCTATCGCCCCAAATTCTCGCCACCTCATTCAGCGCATCCAGACGCCGCACCCTGAGCCCGCCGTCGCAATTTTGTAGAGTGATGTCCTCCCACTTAACAAGAGGCATGCCAAACCGCCCCTGGCCGCTCTTGCACCATAGAAATCTCTGCATCAGCCCCTCAAGCATCTTCCTAATGCCGGCCGGTAGCAACCTCGTCGAGGAGTAGTAAATAGGTATCGCGGATAGCACAGCCTTCAGGAAAACCAATCTGTCGCCCTTAGAGAGGAGCACCGCCTTCCAACCCGCTTGCCTCCCCTGAACCTTCTCCATCAAGCGCAACCAGTCAGACAATTTCGATCTCCCCGTGGAGAGCGGGAGCCCCAAGTTATGAATCGGGAAACCTGCACGCGTCGTTCCCAACACCGTACAACACAGCTCCACCTCATCGTCGTTGAGAGAGAAAGGCACAAACTTTGATTTGGCTGTATTCTGCCTCAGCCCGGACATCTCGCTGAAAACCTCGAGCACCGTTGCCATCCTCCTAGCATCCTCAGTCCCCCCTCGACAAAGAAGATGGTGTCATCGACGTACTGAAGCAGCGGGATCTGCAGTTCTCCCTTCAAGAAGCCGTGCGTAAGACCCCCACATTGCACCCTGTCAACCATGCAAGCCAAAACGTCTGCTGCAATGATGAAAAGTAAGGGGGCAAGGGGGAACCCCTACCTCACCCCCCTCCATGGCTGACAAAGCCCGCCCTCCGGTCGGCCATTCACGAGCACGGCCATAGAAGACGTCATCATTCAACACCTCATCCAAGTAATCCATACGGTCGAGAAACCTCTCTTGTGCAGTGCCGCCCATAGGAAGCGACAGTAACGTGTCAAAATCCTTTGAGAAGTCCACCTTCCAAAGCAAGGATTTCGTTCCGCATCTCTTCCAGTCCGCCACAATCTCAACCGTCGCAACAAAAGAATCAGCAATTTATCTCCCGGGGACAAAGGTCGATTGAAAAGGGGAAATAATGTGTTCTAGCACCCTGCTAAGCCTGCTCGCGAACACCCTGGCAACGAACAAATAGAGGGTGTTGGGGATAGCATGTAGAACTAGGGTCCAGGATCACCAACCCTAAAGAATCGACCACCTCCACAAAGCAAGTAGAACTAGGGTTTTGCCCTCCCCGCAACCTCGGTCGGTCCGAGGAGAGCAACGTTACATTAAAATCGCCCCCAACCAACCAGGGGACGTCCGGAAAGAAATCCCGAGCCGCCCTCATGTCCAACCAAAGCGGATTCCTCTGAGACGCAGCAGTAGGACCATAAACACAGGATAGGGCGAATGTGGTCCCCGAACGCAGGCACTCCAAAAGGACCGTAAGAAAGTGAGAACCCTTTAGCTCGGCCTGCAAGGAGGACGATCCCCTCTAGGCCACAAGCAATCCGCCAGCAGAACCCAGCACCTCCAGCGAGCAGAAGTCCGAGACCAGGCCCGCCCCAAAGGACCGCCAGACCGAACCCGAGAGTGAATCCAGCTTAGTCTCCTGGAGGAGAACAACATCACATCCCCATTCTAAAAATATTGACCCCATGGCACTCCTCTTCTCTGGGTCACCTAGACCCCTGATGTTCCAAGAAAGAATCTTCATTGGCAACCGCTTTGGCTCCCCCTCTCGAGTCTCACCACCCCTACAGCTTTCGCAACCTTGGCCAATAGCTCGGAGACCGGGGCAGGGGCTGCAGCAGCCGATTTGGATCGTTGCCTCCTCCGGTAACGCTTTCCCGATTTCTTATCCATCGCCCATTCCCCCGGAAGGGCAACCGATGAGGGGAGACACCCCATGCCAGCCGAATGCTCCAATATAGAAGTTTCCTCGCCCAGAGATGGTACGGGTCTGCCTCCAGCAACTGCAAACCCCCTGCTGCATAGCCCCTCCGACGAGGTCCCTCCGCCACCGAAGCCAAACTGGGTTCTAGGATTGAGACTAGAGACGTCGAAGCGGCACCCCTCCACGGCCCCTCGAGAAGGCGAGCCACAAGGAGCCACTGACGCGGAACCCGAACAAAAGCCAGGCAAGAAACGACCTTCCCCGAACCCTCGAGGGAAAAGATCCGAGCTGGGGAATCTGGAGAAGGATATCCGAGAGAAAGAATGTTTCGGAGCATCGTGCGAGGCAAAGAACAGATCTGCCTTCAGGATCCGAAAGGGTGGCCCTACCGTCGGGCCCCGAAAAGGCGGGTCCGACCCAAAAGGCTCCCCAAGCGGCGGGAATACTAACGGGTCGCCAATGCGGAGAAATGAAAGGTCAGGAGTCTCCGCGAAAATGCACGAGGGTCGAGGGGACGCCAGAAACGAAGAGTCGTCATCGACGACCCCTCTGCTTCCCACCTCACGTCTAGTGGAAAGTGGACCATCGCCCGCAGGTCCCGCCACGACAACATGGCCCATCATGTCTGTGTAGACACTTGTCTTCACAAGTACTCATTTGGTTTAGTCTCTCTCCATCGGCATCATGTCGGAGAGAAAGGTTGATGTTCCCTCTACTGGCGCATTCAGAGATCCAGCGCCTATTGTCAAAATGGATGGAACAAATTATGAGCTCTGGGCTATCAGTTCATGAGCCTTATGAAGTCGAGTGGTAAGAAGCATATTCTTACCGAGAATGAGTCGTTGGAGAAGACTGGAGTGAATGCCTCTTGGGAGGCAGATGATGCATATACTAAAGTATGGCTTTCTGGTACATTGACGACTGAGATCGCCAATGATGTGTTACATCAACCTACGACGAAGGCGATGTGGGATATCCTTGCGGCAACGTACTCTCAAACAAGGAATGAGACAAAGATTCTCCAACTCCAGCATGATATATTTACAGTGAAGCAGAACGATCGCCACCTCCATTCCTTGTATACATCCCTATGAGGGATGTTTGAGCAACTTCACAAGTTCATGCCTCTAACTGCGACTCCAGAGCAACAGAAGACATACAGAAATTCTACCATGGTCGGTGCCTTCTTAGCAGCACTTGACCCGGAGTATGATGCGGCTCGCTCTAAGATTTTAGCGGATACCACTATTCCTCCAAAAGAGGAAGCGTTCCGCAGACTCAGCAGGAATACAGTTCCATCTACAGCTACTGGCCCATCTTCCTCGGCCATGGCAGCATCTCGAGGTCGAGGAGGCTCTTCATTTTTCCGTGGACGTGGACCTCGTGGTAGAGGAGGTTGCATTCATCAGCCATGTACGTAATGTCATCGTCCAGGCCACACAGAGGACACATGATACTCTAAGCATGGTTTTCCAGCTTCAGCCCGTGTTGCAGAGCAGACTGAGTCTCCTATTGCTCCTTCTTCTGATCAGAGATTTGATGAACTTGTTGTTAGACTGAGGGATATCATATGCCTACTGCCTCCTCTTCCTCTTCTGGAGGCCACTCAGATAATGCTGCCTCTGCATCTGCTAGTACATCTGCCACAGCCAATACCTTAGGTAGTATCTTTGCCCTCACAGCATGTCATGGCTCTGACTGGATTATGGATTCTGGAGCTACTCATCATTTATGCGGCGACGAGAATCATCTTACATCTTATAGACAGGTTCCATCAGGTAGAACAGTTGTGATTGTCGATGGGACGCATTCCCCAATCACTGGACAATGGGAGATTTCTTTGACACCTTCTATGCATCTGAAGAATGTGTTAAATGCCCCTGATTTCTCTATGAATCCATTACCCATTAGTCAGATTACAAAGGATTTGCACTGTAGAGCTATTTTTGACCCTTCGTCTCTTGTTTTTCAGAACATACTTACGGGCAAAGTGATTGGATGTGGCCGTGAGCCGGGTGGTCTTTATCTCCTTGTCCGCGGTCCATCTAATGGTGTTTCCTCTTCTGCAACCGGCCCAGGTTCTCCTTACACTTGGCATATGCGATTTGGTCATCTCCCACTTCAGAAATTGTGTCATATGTTGCCTCAGATTTCACCGGAAGCTTCTTTTCAGTGTGAAGCGTGTCAGTTGGGAAAGCATCATCGTTCTGCTTTTCCTAGTCGTCAGAGTCGGAGCAGTAGCACCCTTTTTTATTTATTTCATGTTGACATTTGGGGTACTAGTCGTGTTCCTGATCACCAGGGACACCATTTCTATCTAGTTGATGTGGATGATTTCTCTCGTCTGTCTTGGGTCTTTCTTTTAAAGAATAAATCTGAAGCTGGGGATGTAATCAAAAATTTTATCAATGAAGTGCAGAATATTTTCTCAACCTCGGTTAAAATTGTGCAGATTGATAATGCTTTGGAATTTTGTTCTCGTGCTTTGTCCTGGTTTCTTTCGTCCTGTGGTATTATACATCAAACATCTTGTACCTACACGTCTCAACAAAATAGGGTTGCAGAAAGGCAACATCGTCATTTACTTGATGTCACCCGAACTCTTCTTATTCAAAGTCGCGCCCCACATTCCTTCTGGGGTGATGCGGTCCTTACAGCATGCAACTTGATCAATCGCATGCCTTCGTCTGTCTTAGGTGAGAAAATTCCTTTTTCTATAGCCTTCTCTGAAAAAGAATTGTTCCCACTCCCTCTTCGTGTGTTTGGTTATGTGGCCTTTGTCCATCAGTTGCTTCCAGGTCTTGACAACTAGAGCTGTCAAATGTGTGTTTGTTCGTTACTCAAGGACTCAAAAGGGATATAGGTGTTATGATCCATTACGCCGAAAATATTATATTAGTACGGATGTCACCTTTTTTGAATCTGTGATGTATTTCTCTCCTACAAGAGACAAGTTGGCTTCGTCCAGTTCTGATGAGAGAGTCTATGTGCCCCCTCCTCCTATAAGTCCACCACCTATACCACCAACTCCTCCTCCGCCCATGCCACCTCCTCCCCATGTTCCACCATTTCTTAAATTCTACACCCATCAGACTACCTCTACCCCTGGCACGCATCCATCTATCACTACGCTCTAGGTTTGTTATGATATTCATGTTTCTAACGATGGGTCTGAAGATATACCTGTGCAGAATTCATTGCAAGGGGATAGCTCACGGATACAGGAGGTTTCTAATGATTTGGATTTACCTGTTGCACTTAGAAAGCAGAAGCGATCTTGTGCTTCCTACCCTATTACTTCCAAGATTCCGTTTCACTGAGTGACAGGGGACTTTCAGAGATTTGTTGTTGTTTTATCTGTTGTGGATATTCCACGAAATTACCAGGAAGCATTGAAGGATGGTTGTTGGCGTTTGGCTATGGAGGAAGAGATGGTTGCAATGCGATCACGTGGTAGATGGACCTTTGTTCTCCACCTTCTGGCGCGTCAATTGTCAGTTGCAAATGGGTTTTTACTGTCAAATATCATGCATATGGTAGTATGGATTGCTACAAGGCCAGATTAGTGGCGCGAGGGTTTACTCAAACTTACGACGTTGATTACCTGGATACTTTTTCTCCAGTAGCTCAACACTCTACTCTCTGTGTCCTTACAGTGGTTGTGGTACGTGATTGTCAATTATTTCAAATTTTCAACTAGATGTTAAAAATGCATTTTTGTATGGTGATCTACAGGAGGAAGACTACATGCAGCAGCCACCTGAGTTTGCTACTGAGGGGAGTGTCAGCAGGTATGTAGACGTCATAAGGTAATATATGACCTTAAACAAAGTCCAAGGGCGTGGTTTCAGAAGCTACCAGATTTAATTGAGAAGCAAGGGTTCAAGAGGTCAAATGCAGACCATTCACTCTTTGTGCAGAAAACAGCTAGAGGTGTCGTTGTCATTATGGTATATGTAGATGACATACTTGTTACAGGAGATGATGTGCAAGGGGTCAAGATGGCGAAAGAATTTCTGGGTCATCACTTTGTTACCACGGACCTTGGTACTCTAAGGTATTTCTTGGAGCTGGAATTTGCCAGGAATGTACAGGGTCTTTAATGACCCAAAGGAAATATGTTACAGACATGCTTGTTGAGACAGGTATGGTTGGGTGTCGACCATCTAGTACTCCAATGGATCCTAGTATGAAGCAGTATGATGATGATACGGAGGAGGTTAACAAAAGAAGATATAGAGAGATGGTTGGAAAGCTCCTCTACATTACTATTACTAGACCCAATATTGCCTTTGCAGTGAGTCGGGCGAGTCAGTTCATGGAGCATCCTCGACAGGTCCATATGGATGCCATATACATGATTTTGAGATATTTAAAATCTTCTCCAGGGGTAGGATTATTATTCATGAAGGGAGCAACTCTTTTACTATCTGCATGTGTTGACGCAGATTATGCAGGATGTCCCAAGGATAGAAAGTCCACTTCTGGCTTTGTCGTGTTTGTGGGAAGTTTTCTTGTTTCTTGGAAAAGCAAGAAGCAAGTGGTGGTGGCTAGGTCAAGTGTTGAATCTGAATACAGGGCTATGGCTCAAGCAAACACAAAAATGATGTGGGTGCGAGCAGTGCTTGCAGATTTGTACATCGAGGTACCTTCACATGCATCTACAGTGTGATAATCAGGCTGCTCTATTTATTGCAAACGATCCCGCGTTCCATGAAAGAACCAAAGATATTAAGGTGGGTTGCCATTATACTATATGATACAGAAGGGTTTGATTTCTACCTCTCATATCAGTTTAGGTGAACAAACAGCAGACATCTTCACCATGTCATTACTCAGGGGACCATTTCATAAGTGTTCTTCCAAGTTGAGCATGATTGATATCTAAGCTCCAACTTCAGGAAGAGTAGAGATATTTCCATATCTTATGTATTGTTTCCGTTGTTTTATTTTCCTTATGTCTACCTTATGTAATTTACCCATAGGCCTCTCCTCTATATAAGAGAGCCTAGGGTTTCAGGAATAAACAGATTATCATTTTCTACCAACATAGACTAAACATCATTTTTTCTTTAATTCGTGAGTAATTGACCAATCCTGTGGTTGGTACTTGGTAGACATAAAGAAATTGCACCATTCAAATCTTTTCGTTAACTCTTCATCATTGAGTTACATGATAAGAAGCCTTCCATTTTGATACATATGTTTTTATGGTCTTTTTTGTGATCTCCATAGATGGATTTTACTAATGCTTCAGTAGGAATCAAATCATACATTAACACATATTCTTAGTATTATAGAATGTATAATCTTGTTTGATTTTTTTTATTTTGAACCGTGTTAAATCATGAACTATAACATACGTCTGTACAAGCGTATTTGTTGGAAGAAATAGAATCGTTATTTATTAAGCTTTCTTATATAGGGGACATCAAACATGATTGATATCTAAGCTCCAACTTCATTACTCAGGGGACCATCTAAGCTCAAACATGATAGCTTACTTATCAAACAGCAGACATCTTCACCATGTCATTACTCAGGGGACCATTTCAGAAGTGTTCTTCCAAGTTGAGCATGATTGATATCTAAGCTCCAACTTCAGGGGGAGTAGAGATATTTCCATATCTTATGTATTGTTTCCGTTGTTTTATTTTCCTTATGTCTACCTTATGTAATTTACCCATAGGCCTCTCCTCTATATAAGAGAGCCTAGGGTTTCAGGAATAAACAGATTATCATTTTCTACCAACATAGACTAAACATCATTTTTTCTTTAATTCGTGAGTAATTGACCAATCCTGTGGTTGGTACTTGGTAGACATAAAGAAATTGCACCATTCAAATCTTTTCATTAACTCTTCATCATTGAGTTACATGATAAGAAGCCTTCCATTTTGATACATATGTTTTTATGGTCTTTTTTGTGATCTCCATAGATGGATTTTACTAATGCTTCAGTAGGAATCAAATCATACATTAACACATATTCTTAGTATTATAGAATGTATAATCTTGTTTGATTTTTTTTATTTTGAACCGTGTTAAATCATGAACTATAACATACGTCTGTACAAGCGTATTTGTTGGAAGAAATAGAATCGTTATTTATTAAGCTTTCTTATATAGGGGAGAGACATGTGGGTAAATTACATAAGATAGACAAAAGGAAATAAAATAACATAAAAGATACATGGAATGCCGAAATATCTCAACACTCCCTCTCAAGATGGAGCATAGATGTCAATCATGCTCAGCTTGGACGAACACTTCTGAAATGGTCCCCTGAGTAACACCTTGGTGAAGATATCTGTTGTCTGCTCCCATGAATTAACATGAGAAGTGGAAATCAGTCCTTCTGATCATATCTCTCGTGTAATGGCAATCTACCTCAATATGTTTCGTCCTCTCATGGAACGCGGGGTTGGGCAATAAAAAGAGCAGTCTGATTGTCACATTGGAGGTGCATAGGAAGTGGCACCTCTATAGTTATGTCAGTAAGAACAGATCTGACCCACATCATCTCCGTGGTGGCTTGTGTACTCAGCACTAGATCTGGCAACCACAATTTTCTTCTTACTCTTCCATTAAACCAAGGAATTTTCTATAAACAGAGCAAAGCCTAAGGTAGACTTTCTATCCTTTGGACATCCAGCATAATCTGCATCCGCACAAGCTGTAACTGATAGAGATGTACTACTGTTGAAAAGAAGTCTTGTACCAGGTGATGTCTTCAGGTATCTTAGAATCATATGGACTGCATCCATATGTGCATGTCTGAGCTGCTCCATAAACTGACTAACTTTGCTCACAGCAAATGATATATCGGGCCTTGTGATAGTCACATATAGTAGCTTGCCAACAAGCTACTTCTACCTCCTCTTGTCGACCTCCTCAGTGTCATCATCATATAGCTTCATA
The DNA here is from genome assembly GCA_037367405.1 of Ottelia alismoides. Classification (NCBI taxonomy): domain Eukaryota; kingdom Viridiplantae; phylum Streptophyta; class Magnoliopsida; order Alismatales; family Hydrocharitaceae; genus Ottelia; species Ottelia alismoides. The sequence goes on from JAZKJV010003495.1 coordinate 229,910, forward strand.
CTCGGGTCAATAGGAGTAGTGGCAGGTCTGCAATCTGACATGCTTGTCTCTGAAAGAAGATCTACAACATACTTCCCCTGAGCCATCACAAGACCTCTATGGTTTCGTGCAAACTCCAACCCAAGGAAGTAACGTAGATGTCCAAGATCCTTGGTCACAAATTGCTGACCTAGGAAGTCCTTAGAACCCTAAATGCATGGCTTGTCATCTCTTGTAACAATAATATCATCAACGTATACAAGAATGACAACAATACCTCTATGAGTCTTCTGTACAAAAAAGGAGTGATCGGCAGTCGATCACACAAACCCCTGTTGCTCTATCAAGTCCGAGAGCTTCTGGAATCATGCCCTTGGACTCTGCTTAAGGCCATAAATTGCCTTGTGAAGCATGCACACCTTCTGACACTCCCCGTCAACAGTAAACCCCGGTGGTTGTTGCATGTAGACCTCTTCCTGTAGATCACCATATAAGAAGGCATTCTTCACATCAAGTTAATATAGGGGCCAACCTCTTGTTACAACAACTGACAGTAGAATACGTAGAGTAGAGTTTCTAGTCACTAGAGAGAAAGTATCCTAATAGTTCACCCCATATGTCTGGGTGAGCCCACATGCCACAAGTCTTGCCTTATAGCGATCTACATTGTCGTCTGCATGGTGTTTCACAGTGAACACATTGCTTACGATACTTTGGACTGGCGGTTTCTCTGGGCGGCTCTGTATAGGAGGGGATTCCTAGAGATTTGGATTTCATGGATGAAGCGTTGTCACGACCACATCACTTGCAGTTCTCGTGAATGGGCGTCCAGAGGATGGTTTTTTCCAACCGCACAGGGGTGTCAGACAGGGATGCCCGCTTGCTCCTCTGCTTTTCATCATCGCTTCAGACATTCTTGCCTGCATGGCGGCTCTGGAGCAGGATAGTGGGATCATGGGTGGTTATTCAAGGGAAGGCATTAGTATTCCTCTTCTCCAATACGTCGATGACACCATCTTCTTCATTGAAGGGAGCAGAGACGAGGTCAGCGCAATGGCGAACACTCTTGAGCTTTTTGGTGAGATGTTGGGGCTAGCGCAGAATGCCAACAAATCCACCATGGTTCTGTTTGCTTTATCCAATGAAGAGGCGCGTCATTGCAGCCAGGCGTTAGGTACAGAGTGCAGCACTCTCCCCATTCGCTAGTTGGGGATTCCACTATCTAATGGTTGGTTACCTATTGTCGAGAAGCAGGAGAAGAGGCTCGCAGGCAGAAATCCCCGCTCCTCTCTAAGGGAGGTCGCCTTGTGCTGCTGAAGACGGTGATCTCTGGGATTCTGATCTACTTCATGTCTACACGCCTCATGTCGGTTGGTATTCGCACGCGACCTGAGAGACTAATGCGGAAATTTCTGTAGGGCAAGAACGGACAGGACACTGTTGGCATGCATCTTGTTGATTGGGAGACTATCAACCTTCCGAAGGGTGAGGGTGGTCTTGGGGTCAAACGACTTGATGCGATGAATGAGGTCATGTTGCAGAAGTGGGTGAGCAGGATCTGGCGAGCAATGTCGACCTTTGCGCTGATCTTATCCGTCGGATTTACACAGTGAACGATGCCTCACCAAAGAGTTGTGGTCGTGGTCTCGCTCCTTCCCCTTTTTGGAGGGTATCATGACGATCCTTCATCACTTTCATGGGCTTTTTAGGCCGGTTTCGGGTAATGATCAGGCCTTCGTGTTTTGTACAGATGACCGGATGGGTGGGGGAGAGTTTTGTACCCGTTTTCTGCACTTATTTACCCTGGATGTTGATCGTGATGTCTGTGTTGCCTCCTGCTGGAACGACGAAAATTGGATGCCGATGTTTCGTGCCAGCTTTTCAAGCCAACATCTTGAGGAGTTTCTACTCTTGCTTGGCTCCTTGAGAGCTCTTGGCGGTCCTTCCGAGGAATGGGACCACTGGGTGTGGAGGGGGGATCCTTCTCGGTCAAGAAGGCATATGCGACGAAATGCAGGCCGCCACCTTCGCAGTCGGTTGAACTGGTTAGGGATTATCGTTTCTTGTGGGAGCTTGGGCTCCCATAGTGGATTGATTTCTTCATGTGGCTCCTCAAATGTAAGAGATTGATGATGCGAGATCGATGTGCTAGACTGCTTGGGACAGTCTCTGACAGGTGTCTTCTTTGTGGCAACAGAATTGAATCAGTTGAGCATCTCTTTTTCCTCTGTCACGAATCAAGGTGTATATGGGAGGGTTCAGATCTTGTCTGGGTTGGAACGAGGAGCTCGCTCTCTTTCTACGAGTCCTTAATCCTTGCCAAGCACCACCCAAGGAGAGAGCAGCTCCGCCTGTTGGCCATCGCATGGGCCATCTGGTTGGCTAGGAATGCTCTATTTTTTTTGGGACAGAGGTTTTAGATTGAGAATGTTTGTATCCAGGCGAAAGGTCTGCTGGAGGCCTGGCTCCTGTAATCTGTAATACGTATTTCTGTATTTTCTTTTTATATTTACTAATGCAATTCTGATGTGGGCACCTTTGTGTGTTTCTCCCTCGTTTGGCTTAAAAATTATTTAGTAAAAATTAACATTCATTATTTATTCTATTTATTGCATATAAAATATTATTTTTAATGGCAAAAATTAAAAAGAAAGAAAGGAAAAGAAAAATAAAATGCCAAAGGTATTTCATGACCCTAAACCACGAGGCCAAGTCAAGAATTGATTTACTCGATAAGAAATAAAGTAGGGAGAGAGATAAGGGTTAAAAACACAATAAAAATCCCAATTCCTTTTGCCAAATAATTCATTTTTGGGACCAATTTTATTTTCTATTACTAATACCACAAATAAAGAAGTTTTGTATATGAAAGTTGTAGATAAAAGTGCAAATCTGACTTTACACAAAAATAATATACAGTGTACAAATTATACTCAGAATAAAAAGCCAAAATCCAAACTTCTCAAGCCCGTATCCTCTCCATATAAATTTAAAATGTACCAAAATCACATTTAATTGTATATAACTTTTAATAAGCTATTTATTGAAGGTGGTTTCATTAATTTGGAGTTAAGATGTAAAAGTTTGGTTTTGGACCCATATTGTATTATATACCAGAATAAAATATTCATTTTATTTATTCTTTATAATTTATATTTTTATATTTTTATGATTTTGTAAACATTATTTATAATATATGTATATATTTAGAATAGAATAAAAGCATAAAAAAACACAAAAATAAAATAGTCTACATAAATACATAGATGAATATACTATACTTAAAACAATATAATAAATACCTTAAGTATTTAAGGGTACATATTATATCATAAAAATACAACCAAAATGTATATTCATGTATATTTAAATAAGTTATAAATATAAAAATTATATAAATTAAATAATAAAATACAGAATAAAAATAAAATATACAAAATTAGGTAAATATATCTATAAATGAAGCCCTAAAAAGTAACCTATAATAACAAACAACAACAACAAAGCCTTTTCCCACAATTAAGCAGGGTAAGCTACATGGATTCGTCGCCTCCATTCAGAACAATCTTGGGTCAATCCCGGGCTTATATCCACAAAACTAAGATCCCTTTGTATGGTCTCTTTCCAACACTTCTTGGGTCGTCCTCACCCTCTCTTAGCTGGCTCAACATCCCAACACACGCATCTCCTGACTGGTGCATCAGCTGATCTTCTTTGCAAATGTCCAAACTATCTTAAGCGGTTTTCTCGCATCTTATCCTCGATCGGAGCTACACCAACTTTCTTTCTGATTGCATCATTCCGAATCCGATCATTATGTGTGTGTCCACACATCCACCTTAGCATTTTCATTTCTGCTACACTCATTCTCTGCACATGTCTATGATGCACAGGCCAACGTTCGGATCCATAAATCATAGCAGGTCTTGCGGCTGGTTTGTAAAACTTTCCTTTAATTTTTAAAGGAATTTTCTTATCGCAGAGAACAGCAAAGGCTCCTCTCCACTTTAGCCAGCATGCATTTATTCTATTAGTAACATCTCCATCAATTTCTCCATCATGTTGAATAATAGATCCCACATATCTAAAGGAACCTCTCTTCTAAATGTTATCGTCACCAATCTTCACCTCGATTCCTTCACCATTGCTTCCATCAAAGGTGAACCCTATATAATCCGTCTTAGCCCTACTTATACGTAATCCTTTAGTCTCCAACTCATGTCTCCAGACCTCAAGCTTCTCATTTACTCCATCTCTAGTCTCGTCAATCAACACAATATCATCAGCAAATAACAAACACCAAGGCAACTCATCTTCAATGTGACTTGTCAACTCGTCCATAATCAAAGTAAAAAGAAATGGACTCAAAGTAGAACCTTGATGTAAACCAATGTTGACGTCAAAAATATCCAGTCTTCCAAGACGGGGTCCTTACATAAGATAAAGCACTATCATACATGTCCTTTATGAGGTTAATGTATAGGACAGGTACTTGTCTCTTCTCCAAAACTCTCCACAATATCTTTCGTGGGACAGAATCATAAGCCTTCTCCAAATCAATAAAGATCATATGGAAGTTTTTTCTTTTAGCTCTATAAATCTCCATTGTTCTACTCAGCAAATAGATGGCTTCATTCGTTGAGCGACCTGGAACGAATCCGAATCGATTTTCTTTTACGTTGGAAACTTGCCTCAACCTTCTTTCGATCACACATTCCCAAATTTTCATAGTGTGACTCATCAACCTGATACCTCTATAATTTAAACAATTTTGAATGTCCCCTTTATTCTTATAAAGAAGTACCACGATACTCCTCCAATCTTCAGGCATTTCCTTACTTCGCCAAATAACATTGAATAGATTCGTAAGCCAAGTCAAACCACGTTCACCTAAAACTCTCCATACTTCTACAGGGATGTCATCCGATCCTACACCTTTCCCGGGTCTCATAACCTTCAAAGCCTCCTCTACATCCTTTCTTTGTATCCGTCTATAGCTTTCACGATTCAAGTAACTTTCACTACTAGCTAGATCACTCAAAGTGATCTCTCTATTTCCTTCCCCAATGAAAAGTTTATGGAATACTGATCTCATCTAGTCTTTATATCATTCTGAGTAACAAACACAAGACATTTCTCGTCCTTAATGCATCTCACTTTAGAAAGGTCTTTGGTCTTTCTTTCTCTTGCTTTAGCCAACCTGAATATATCCTTTTGTCCCTCCTTAGAGTCGAGATTTTTATACAAAACTTAATAAGCTTTTGACTTAGCTTCGCTTACAGCCTTCTTTGCTTCCTTCTTGGCTATTTTGTAGTTTGTGACAGTTTCCTCTGTTCTATCCTTAGATATAGCTTTAAAGTAAGCTCTTTTTTATTTTTAGTTTTTCTTGCACCCCCTTCACTCTACCACCAAGCATCCTTTGACCTGGAGCTCCTCCCTTTGACTCGCCTAGCATTTCTTTAGCTACCTTTCGGATACAAGATGCTACTACCTCCCACATCTCGTTTGCACTACCGCTACAATCCCAAGATAAGTCTTCTAAAACCTTCTCCCTGAAGCTCGCTTGCTTCAGTGGAAGATTCCACCATCTAGTTCTAGTTATATTAGAAGCCCTCCTTTTCTTTACGAACCCTTTCACTTGTACATCCAAGACTAACAAGCGATGTTGGGTTGTCAAACTCTCTCCTGGGATTACTTTGCAGTCTTTACAACACAACCGATCTCTTCTCCTCAACGCAAAGTAATCTATCTGTGTTCCAGTTGGCCCACTCCTATAAGTCATTAAATGTTCCTCCCTCCTCTTGAAGAGAGTGTTTGCTATGAAAAGATCATATGTTGTTACAAAATCCAGGATAGCTTCTCTCTATGCATTTCTATCCCCAAAACCATGTCCTCCATGAACACTAGCATACTCTGAAGCATCTTTTCCCACATATCCATTAAGATCACCACCGATGCAAATCGTCTCTCTTTGTGGGATTCCCTGTAGACTCTTATCCAAATCCTCCCAAAAAGGTTGTTTAGTCCTTTCATCTAAACTAATTTATGGTGCATAAACTGAGATGATATTCAGAATTTTTTCTTCAAACACCAATTTTAGCAAAATAATTCGATCTTCGAATCTTTTTACCTCAACCACATAATTTTTCAAATCCTTATGAACAACCAGGTTGCACTATTTAGGAAGTTGTCTCTGACCGTTTTACGCTGGTTGTTGGCTACCTAACGCAACCCTCCTCATTAATCTATAATAACACAACTCATAAAAATAAATAAAATAATATTAAAATACTATAGAAAATAATAAATATTTTTTATTTTATAACTTAAAATAAATTAATTCTTTTGCGATTTATTAATGATTTTTTAAATAATTTCGGCCAGTTTTTCTGTTAGATCCATGTGGACCATCCAGGTTGCACTACTCGTTGACCCCGGTCAACTTCTCTAACTAGCTCTTAGGTTTGTCAGAACCCTGTCTGACCCGTAATTCTCCCTTTTTCCCTGATCTATGTAGCTAGCGGTTTGGATTGATTCTTCAACGACTTTTTCGCCTCGATCGTCCATCTTTCACATGCACTCATCTCCTCGAGGATTGTGTCATTGCATCACCTGCTCCACCTCGTTCTTTATCGCCTGACCACCAGCCTGTACATAAACACCCTCCTTCCTTTTCGAATTGGAATCCTTTGCTCTGATTTTTCTCCACCTTTTGCGCTTCATGGCTCGAGCAACATGATAGGGAGCCCACCTAGCTCTTGATTGGATCGAGGAAGCGATGTAAGGGCGATCTCCACCATCTCCGGCGAACCCTCCACCGTGAGGTCGGTTTCAAGGCTTCCGGCCATTCGAGGTCGTTTTTCTTCACTCTTTAAGTAGTTTTAGCAATTAGGTTGCGTTAATGTTTTTTGTTTCATTTTTAATTACTGTATTAGATTAATTTTTAGACCTAAGCTTCGTCGGACCACTCGAGCTCTGGTCATTGTCCCTCGTCGTTCCACCTTGTTTCCGACCTGCACTGCCATCCCACTTCCTTCCCCTTCGATTCTCCACCGTGTTCCCCCACCCATCCACCTCGATCAACCCTCGATCTGAGGTCTACTCTGTCACCTCGCCTGAGACCTCGCCGTTTCACCACCATTCCCACTCTGAACCTCACCAATAACTGCCCAGTTGCTTCCCCGAAGCCCCTTCTTTCTTCTCTTGTAGGTACAGCGGCTGGAAGGGGCCATCTAAGGCCCAGACTCTTCGAAAATCTACTCCTAGGACATGTTGAGCACCTTCGACCTCCGGAGTTGAGTCAGTGAGCTCTAGACCTACTTGAGGTTCCTAGGAGTTGCGGGAAGTCTGCAGGAGCACGAAGATCATCTCGACGGAGTTCTAGGTGGTCGGAGACACCCGTTGTGGTCGATTGAAACTCGCCAAGGGCGAGTTCATTCTCCGTTCCTCCACCGCCATCCAACGTCGTTGGATCACAAGTAGTTCCTCCAAGGGGCAATAGTCATCAGATGTTGTGAGCTTCGACCATCAGATCCTTTCCGACGATCTAATCCAGACTGACCGATGCGAAGGGGTGTCACGCATTCCAAGGATGCCACGTGTTAAAGTCAATCATTAGGAGTCGTCCGATAGTGCCATTGAGGAGGTAAATTGCAATACACACCCCGCCCTTTTTATCTTTATATTTTCATCTTGTAATTTATTTTAAACTCTTTATATTTTTGTAAAAATTGCATTGGAGCCCTTGTATTTTATTTATATTGCAACTGGTTCGTGCATCACCTCATGTGCGGTCCCACGTGAGGTTGCAATTTTGCATTAAAACCCATGTGGCTTTTGCATTTCGTGTTTAGTCTTGGAACTTTAAATATTAGTTATAATATTTTGGATATTTTGCCGAAACAATCCCACACTTTATTTTAATTGCACAAATGCCCTTGCCAGTTCATTAATTTGTGTATTAGTTTTCCATTTATCAAAATTATCATCAGTGCTCCAAAAATTCTCAAAAAATAGGATTAAGTGCTTGCTAGCATCTTACATTCACGTATATTTTTTTGCAATGTAGGCATTTTAACTTTTTATTAAAAATCAAAAGAGCACGTTTTTGCCCATGTTTGACTTATAAAATACAAAGAAATAAAACCTTTTTGAAAAATTCCCAAAAAAAATATATTTTGTTTATCTATTTGTTTCCAAACTTCAGAACCTAAAATCCCTGAAATAAAAAAAGAAAACACATAAAAATTAAAAAAAACTCCAAAATCCAGTAAAAAATATAAAAAATTCCCAAAATCCCAAAAATATTTATTTTTTCTGAATTTTCCTTATATAGTTAAGTATTCGATAAAATTGATTTGAAGAAATAATAACACATTTTTCTATTTTTTTTCTTCAAATCAATTCGCCATATTTATTTAATCCATGTTTTGGGATATTTTTTTACTTTAAAAATATATAAAAATTAACAATGATTCTCAAAAATAACAAAAACATTAGAAAATATATAAACCCCAAAAACATTTTATTTTGCACGTTTTATTAATTTTTAGAGTATATATAATTACAGTATCTAATATTGTATATGTAGTCTTATATATTCCTATATTATATTCCAAAAAGAAAAGAAATTAAAATTATAAAAAGAAAACAAAAAATATAAAATTAAAAATAATTAAAAAAAATATAAAATTAAATTCCGTAAAAACTATAAATCAAAAACCCACATAAAAACACTTAGACAAGAAGGAGAACACAAATTTTACGCGTAATTGCCCAATCTACCGTTTGCTCCCTGTGTTCGACACTCTACACATACTTACACCCATGGTTTTAAAAAACGCGCCTCGAGGCGCTGAGGCGTACGCCTCGAGGCGTTTTCCACAGAAAAGCACCTTGAGGCGCATGACGCGTTCCTGGAAATGCCAACTTACGCCTCGTATGAACGAGGCGCTCCACGAGGCAGTGAGGCGTCGAGGCGTATTTGAGGCGTACGCCTCATCTGGAAATGGGTTAAAGGCCAATACCCGATTATTTCGAAGCCACATTCGCACGAACGAGTCGCTGAAGCTTTCCTGGAACCCTAGACCTGCGCGGGCGGAAGAACAGGGTATGCAAATTCACTTATCCCCCTATTTTTTCACAACTTGCACTTTGTATCTCCTCTCCCAAACATTTCGGTTGATCCTCTTCAGCCTTTTCGTTAGATTTTGTTGTTGGCGCGTTGGAGGCTCGTCGTCGGCTCTATCCCTGAGGAGTGGTGCCGCAGTCCGCAACCGTTGAAGGTACTTTTTCCCTGAGCATGACATTCTTTAGGAAACACCAAGCATCCTTGAAATTCTTTATATTGTGTTGAGCTGATTGAACTACATAGTACATACATTGAAATTCTTTATATTGTGCAAACGGATGAGGTAAATTTTGTTTGTATATTTAGTAGTTAAATTCAATCTTGTCCTATTTCAGAAATAGCTCCAAGATTGAAAAAGGGACATGATGGTGGACGTGATAGATCGGATATTGCATGGAAATATTGTAAAGAGGTTGAGTTAGAGGGAGAACAAAAGAAGAAAGGATACAAATACGTGAGTTGTAACTTTTGTACCAAGATCATCACAGGTGGTATTGCAAGATTAAAAGAACATTTGGCGAGAAGTCACAAGAATGTTAGTGGTTGCCCAAATGTACCGCCAGAAGTGGAAAATGAAATCAAGTTGTTTCTGATGAAGAAAGAGTTGGATAAAAAAAGATCACTTGAAGAGATGCAGGAGGTTCGTCGAGTGGGAGCATATGCCATGCAAGGAGGATCTAATTTTGGTGAGAATGTACCTACCGGATCAAGTGGAGCTCAACAAGTAAGAGGTCCTATGGATCTTTTTGTGGGAGGACGGGGTGTTGGAACGACAAGCGGAAGTGGTGGATGTGCAACTACTCCAGATAATGCAGCACAGATTACATTGAATGCGTCTTGGAGAAAGGAAGAAAGGAAGAGGTGTTGCCAAAGCATAAGGAGATTCTTCATAGAAAATGGGCTCTCTTTCAACGTTGCCACTAGTCCTTCATATGCGACAATGGTGCAAGATATTGGCAACTTTGGAAGGGGTTTGAAACCTCCAACTATGCATGAATTGAGAACTTGGATCTTATGGGAAGAAGTTAGCACTATAAAGTCACTAATGGATGATGCTAAGGCATCCTGGAGAGAGGTAGGTTGCAGCATTATGTCGGATGGTTGGACGGATGTTAAAGGGCGCACTTTGATTAACTTCTTAGTGAATAACCCTAAGGGCACATGGATTTTGAAATCCATTGATGCATCTGAAGAAATCAAGAATGACACGTTCCTTTTCAATTTTCTTGATGAGGTTGTTGAGGAGGTTGGAGAAAGCAATGTCATACAAGTCATCATTGATAATGATGCCGCTTACAAGGCAGCTGGAGAGATGTTGATGCAAAAAAGAAAGCACTTATATTGGACTCCATGTGCAACTCGTTGCATTGATCTCATGCTGGAGGATATCTTGAAATTGCCCTTGCATGAGTCCGTCTTTAGAAGGGCAAAAAAGATTATCAACTACATTTATGCTCATGGTTGGGTTTTGGCAATGGTGAGGAAACATGTTGATGGAGATCTTGTTCGACCTGCTGTCACTCGCTTTGCTACAGCTTTCCTTACATTGAAGAGGCTGTTTGATGCCAAAGATCAGCTTGAGTCATTTTTCACTTCAAAAACATGGAAAAGCAGCTCCTATGCCACGAAAGCTCCAGGTAAAAGTATAAAAAACATTATCATAAAAAGTAGATCATTCTGGTCTGGTGTGGCATATGTGATCCGGATGACAAAGCCATTGGTAATGGTGCTTAGAATGGTGGATTCTGAAAGGTATCCACCGATGGGTTTCATTTATGAGGCCGTGGATAGGGCCAAAGAAGAAAATTCTCGAAACTTGGGTAATAATGAGGGGAAATATAAGTCAATATGGGAAATTATTGACAGGAGGTGGGACAAGCAATTACATACCCCTTTACATGCAGCCGCATACTTTGTCAACCCTCAATGCCAATATGATCCATCATTTAGAGATGATTATGAAGTGAAAGTTGGATGGTTGTCTTGTGTGGAAAGATTGGTTGCTGACAGGGAGGAAAGGCTGAAAATTGATTTGCAAGTTCTTTCATCAATGCAAGAGGCTTGTTTGGCTGGTCAGATGCCATCGAGACATGAAAGAAAAGAAGCCCCGGTATTTAACTTTTTCATATCTATATGATAAGTTCATTTCAAATTTGTCTTAACAGTAACTTTGCAATCAATTACAGCGGATTGGTGGCAACTCTATGGCGATGAAACTCCTGAACTGAAGAAATTTGCAATGCGCATTTTAAGCTTGACATGTAGTGCATCTGGATGTGAGCGTAATTGGAGCTCCTTCAATCAGGTGATTACTTACTCAAGCTTGGTATAACTTACATTCGCATGCTAAATTTACAATAGATGTATCATGAAACATTTGATTGCTCAATGATAGGTCCACACCAAAAGAAGAAATAATTTGAGATAAGAAAAACTCAATGACCTGGTCTTCTGCATGTTCAACTTAAAGCTGAAGCAAAAGGAAGTGAGAAAAAAGACTTTGAAAGATCCCCATTTTCTTGAATGATGTCGATTCGGATGATGAATGGATTTCTGAACTCCAACTAACTGAAACTGAAGTTGAAGCTTTTCATGAACTTGATGGAAACATTCCTCTTAAAGATGACGCGTTAAATGAAGACATTGTAGAGGAACAAGGCGAAAGGAGACGACAAAAGAAGAAGCAAAAGAACCATCATGGGAAAGGTACCGTAACACATCTTATTTTGTTGTTGCTTCTTTGATGACAATTCAAGGACAAATCTTATTTTTTATTTTACTACTTTCAAATAGAAAAAAGTGTTGTAGATGTTGATGAAGATGAATTCCACGAAAGTGAGGGACATACTGATGAAGAAGATAATGAGGATGTGATCGTGCAGTATAATGACGACTCACTGGAGGACCCAATAAGCAGCACTGATGACGAAGATGATGGGCAAGATGATATTGAGGCGGAAATTGCTCCTGACGAGTGACAATATTTAGCTCGATAGCCTACATTAATACTTTCAGACTTTCAGTCATTTTTGGATTTGGAACTTGTCTCCTTTTTATTTTCATATGCTGGACTCTAGAAACTTTCTTATTTCGTTAATCAATATTGTAACTTTAATGCCAGTGACTTTAATGCAATCTTATTTCTAGCATTTTAATACAAAGTTCTATATTTGTATAGTTTTTAACCTAAAAACTGAGGCTTACGCCTCGACCGCCTCGAGGCTTACGCCTCGCCTCATTCACAGGAAACCGCCTCGATCCGCCTCACGTTTTTTAAAACCTTGCTTACACCTATACACACATTTGTAGATGTTGGAGTATTTGGTTGTGTGTCATGAGTTGTAGCAGGGTAAATGGATCTTGGAGCAGATCCATTTACCCCACCCAGTTGTTTAGTCCCACATTGTCCAGTGGTGGGACTTGGAGGCTCTGGAGAGGCTATATAAGGAGCCCCAGACCTCTTGTATCCATTGAGAAAGTGTAATGCATAACATGCCCCTTTGAGGGCTTCTTCCGTGGTTTCATCCCGCTCCTCACGGAGTAGGGTTCCACGTTAAATCTTTGTTCTTCCATGTTTATTTATCTTTATTTATGATTCCACTTCTGCTTTCTATTTCTTAACATGGTATCAAAGCGGGTCGATTCTCGAGGATTTTTGTCGTTTATATTATTCGAGATTCGATTGTTCTTATTTATTCAAGTTTTGTAAGATCTAGGGTTTCTATTGAAACCCTATTTTCTGGAGTTTTGTTCATGATCGATGTTCTGAAATTCGTTGATGCGGTTCGATCCAAGGCTACTGGCAGGCTTTCCCAGGGGCTTCTCCGTTTCAATGATCGAAGTTCTTTCATCTCCGTATGTACACCATACATGGTATCACCTCCCTGCAATCTTCAGCAGAGGCATACTCCCAGGTCATGTTTCCATTGGGGCAGGCGGCACATTCTCATAATCCAGGAGGCGGCGAGACATCCCATTGCCGCCCCTCTGCAACTGCACGCTGCGATGGCCCTATTCCTCGTTGTAATCGAAGTTGTCGACCATACCTCTTACGTGATCTCCACCTTTTCTTACACCATGCGGGAGACCAACAGATCGACCCCTTACATGATGGGAACCCTAGGGATCGAGACACCCCCTACAGCAACCTGGTGGCATCTCCGTGTACGTCTCCAGGCGGCGGCGGGCCCGTGCTCTCGCCGCTTCTCTTCTCGCGGCAGGCGATCTCACCACGTCACGGGCACCGCACCAGTGGAGCACAAGATCCCATCTGCACGTGCCCTCCAACACTTTGCCTCGTGCGATGGCGCCATTATCCCCAGACACGCGACCTCGATCACTCGGCCTCTCCCAAGCAGCCCTAGGTCTCATAGTGCGTGGCACTCGCCGCTGCCCAGGTGCGAGGCGGCGCAATCCCCAGCAGCAACTTCCCCTGGCGACAACGTTCTACAACGAGGAGGGATTCCCGTGGGAACCCTAAAAGCGCACTTGCTTTAATTTAAAAAAATGTAGAGGTGGGTTAGTATTTAAGCCCAACAAAGGGGCTGAAGGAAAAAAAACAGAGGAATAGTTGGGTCCAACTTTGGGCCGAGAGTCCCATGCGTTAAAAAATGAAAAAAAGGCGCATACAATAGAAAAAGGCGTATGCATATTTTAAAAAAATGAGAGATGAAATGCCGAAAAAAATGAACGGCTTAAAAGAAAATGTTTCAAAAATAATGACTTAAAAAAAATGTGTGCAACGGCTATTAAAAAAAGAGGGGAAATAGCCTAAAAAAAGGAAGAAGTGAAGATATTTTTGAATGTTCATGTGTACCCCCAATCTCTTTGTCTTCTCCCAACTTGATCGATGACCACATTTTCTGACAAGTATGGGAGAAAGGGGGCGTATTATGTAGAGTTATAGGTCCGAGTCAGATCCAGATTTTTCCAGACTCCAGATTACAGACCAAGTCAAAATTTAGACTCTAAAAGTTATCAGATTCTCCATGCCCAAGTTTTCAAACTCGACGTTCAGATTCTGAGTCCACAGGTGTGATGCGCAGTTGTTCAGACTCGACAGATTGGTCAGAGTCCAAGTTTGAGGCACTCCATGTTTGAGTCGTCCATTTTTGAGTTCTCCAGAGAGAGACTCATTTTCAGACACGTATATGTTTGCGGTTATTTTCATATGTGCACATGTTTGCCATCTTTTGTAGAGGTCCCCCTCTTTTCTTCTTATTTTGTTCGGCCAGAGTTTTCATGTGAGCCATAGGGACTCCAGAGTAGAGGACCATTCCCTATGCCATGTTGGCAAGGGTTTTCATGTGGTATCATAGGTACACCAGAACAGTGCACCATTCTCTAGGCCAGATGGGAGAGACCCAATTCTCCGACGAGGAGACTTTTCAGACTCCATTCTACAGCGACCGTGGACTCCGACGAGGATTGCACAGCCACGGCCCTTTCAGTTCAGCCCTTTTCAGAGATGGAGCAGTTGTCCACATTATTGTGGCAGGCCAGAGTACTCCGACGAGGAAACTCATTTTCAGTTGCAGCGACTCTAACAGGTACAGTTCAGAGCGCATGCTCTCCGACGAGGAGATTCAGCAGACTCACCTTCCAGCCCGTTCGTCCTCATCACCTGTACGGCATGAGAAGCAACGTCCTCGACAGTAGCAGTTGTGTGTGTTGGGTTGATATTGTCCGTAGTGTCATGTAGTATTGAGTTGAGTTTCTTTCTGTTTGTCCAAGCTGAGCATTGCATGCTCCAGCTTGAGGGGGAGTGTTGGAGTATTTGGTTGTGCGTCATGAGTTGTAGCAGGGTAAATGGATCCTGGAGAAGATCCATTTACCCCACCCAGTTGTTTAGTCCCACATGGTCCAGTGCTGGGACTTGGAGGCTCTGGAGAGGCCATATAAGGAGCCACAGACCTCCTGTATCCATTGAGAAAGTGCAATGCATAACATGCCCCTTTGAGGGCTTCTCCGTGGTTTTATCCCGCTCCTCACGGAATAGGGTTCCACGTTAAATCTTTGTTCTTCCATTTACCCCACACAGTTGTTTAGTCCCACATTGTCCAGTGTTGGGACTTGGAGGCTCTGGAGAGGCTATATAAGGATCCCCAGACCTCCTGTATCCATTGAGAAAGTGCAACGCATAACATGCCCCTTTGAGGGCCTCCCGTGGTTTTATCCCGCTCCTCACGGAATAGGGTTCCACGTTAAATCTTTGTTCTTCCATGTTTATTCATCTTTATTTCCGATTCCGCTTCCGCTTTCTATTTCTTAACAGTAGAGGTATAGTAAATTTTAATTCCATGTCTTATTTTTCATTGCTTGATTTATATTATGGTTTAATTGCTGAATTTAACGATCTTCCTGAGCGATCAACTCAGCGATTGTCGATCCCAACTTGTGGGTTGACACGATCCTTTAGATTTTTGTTATTTCAAGGAATGTCGCCTTATTGCTCTTTCCAATGTGATCTACTTGATTTTGGCCAAGGTGTTGGCAAGAAGGGTTCTGAGCACGATTGTATCTCCGATCCTGAGCGTCTTCTTGCCTGGCAAATAGCTCATGGACAGTGTGGTTAAGGCTTCTGAGATTGTGGTAAAGTAGAGGAGGAGAGCTCGGGGAGTTATGTGGAAGGTTGATTTCTCAAAAACTTATGATAATGTTGATTGGCGCTTCTTATGAGCGTCACTATATATAAGAGGCTTTCCGGATAGGTGGATTGTGTAGATGAAGAGGTTTTAATGATTGCTTCATGCACTATCCTTTAGAATGGGCAGTCGAGGGGGCTATTTCCAGTCGTAGCGGAGTATTTGACAGGGTTGCCCTCTGGTTCCCTTGTTGTTCGTTCTCGTGGCGGATGCGTTTGTTAGTTATGGTGGATCATGCAGTGTCTGGAGAACTTTGCAGCGATTACAATAGAGGAGATTTCAATGTTGATTCTTCAGTGTGTGGACAACACCATCCTTTTTACAAAAGGAGGTTCAGAGGGTTGCCAATGTTTTCTATGTTTCTTGACATCTTCGGTGCAGTTTCTGGGATCAGACTTAATAGAAAAAGTCAGATTTTGTGCCCTCCGCCTTAGAGGAGATCGATTTGTATGCAGGGTGGTGGAGGTCCTCGCCTAGGGATCTACCGTTGTGGTACCTTGGAGTACCTCGGGTTGTTGAGAGGATGAATCTGGCTGATTGGTGATCTAATTTCGAGAAGATGGAACAGACGTTGACATGTTGGAAGTCTATTTGCTTATATTGAGATGGCAAGTTGGTGTTACTGAGATCGATTCTATCTGCGGTCCCAATTTTCTTCCAATCTTCTAGACTGTCCTCCCAGTGCAGCGGGGGAGGAAGAAACTTGAGAGCATCAATAGATGGATTTTATGGTCATCTTCCGGCATTTGAACGATTGTCATTGGTAGATTGGAGGAAGTGTTCTTGTTTGAAGGATGATGGCGGCCTTAGGGTGTATAGTCAGGAAGAGATGAATAAAGCCACGCTCAATAGGTAGATAGCTCCTATCTGAGGACTATGACAGTTTGGTATGCACTCTGATCCATAAAATTTATGGATCATGCTCTTCTTTACAAGGCCTCGGAATACTTGGATCTACCCCTTCATATTTTTGGAGAGGGGTTTGCAGCGTGGCGCAATAGATTTGCCCTTTCTCAGAGTCGGTAGTTGGGGATGGTACAAGTTCCAAATTCTGGGCTGATGAATGGAGTGAGGGTGGGGTGCTTGGATTGAGATTCTCATGTCTGATGGCATTGACAGTTTAGTCGAATTGTTTTGCGGCAGACATTTGGGATGGACAATCTTTATTCCCTTATTTCAGTTCTAAGATGTCGGATCAACGAATGAGCGAACTTTTGATAATGATGATGGCATTGATGGGCCCATGAAGGGGCAAGATTGTTGGAGCTGGTGTGATGGAATCTTCTGTGTGGAGAAGGCACACAGAGCTTTGAAGGGCTCGATGATTTTTTACCTTTAGGGTCTAGAGGTAGAAAATTCATGCACGTGTGAAGGTCTTTATGTGTGGGGGAGATTGTTAACAAGCGACAAATCTTTTTTTTTGACGCTCTAACAAGCGACAAGTCTGCACGATTTATTCAGCCATGTGATCCCGCTAGTTGTCATTGTCAGGCGGATGCCGAGAATTCAGATCACCTCTTCTTCAAGTGTAGGAGCTACTTGGAGGTTTATGATTTGTTAGGGAATCCCATGGTGTCTACCGATGGTGTTTATGGATTCTGGGAATCCATAGGTGTGGACGCATGGTATAAAGAAGGAGATCGAGTTGCATAGCAATTATTTGGGCTCTTTGGATAGAAAAAATATGGTGGTATTTCGACAATATCATTTTTATAGTGAAAATGATGTGGTGCATGCTAAGGCAGTATTAGTGAGATGGAGCTTGTAATTTTTAAGCTTTCATGGGCATATATAATTTGTGGTGATTAAATGATGAAGTTTTGGCACATGCACATACGGTGGAGGTGAATTCTCTCTTTAAAAAAAAGAATTCGTTAACCATCAGTTAGGAATATAAGCAATAGAAAGGGAAATGTCCTAGGACTTCAAAGCCCATGGGTTGCGCCAAAGGAAAAACAAAATCCTTTAGAGAACAAACAGCCCTAGAGATCTGAAACGTGTCGGATCCAAAGATCCTAAACAAGAATTCGGAAACTTGGTAACGTGGTGATTCAATGTACTGAATGTAGTGGTGCAAACTAGGGGATGAAACACCAAATTAAAAAATGGACCTAAAAATCAGTTGTCAGTTTCGAAGATTTCTCCAACCACTATGACTTTTAGGCGTCCACTGCTAAAGATAAAGTGTCGCCAGAACCCACCATCAAGCTGCACTCGATCGTCATCTCCTCAACCATTTGTAACACATCCTCGTGATTTAAAGTGCAACAATCATTGCCTTTCCCCATCACCACCCCAACATCATGCCACCTGATTTTGAGCCATGTTTGATCTCCACCACCTTCAAGGGGAACAACAAAAGCACGCCACTATAAAAACTCACCATCAAAGAAGGAAAACATACCGACTACCAAAACTTCGGGCACCATCCCTGATGGCAAACCATCAAAATGACCTCTATCACCTTGCTGAGGGTTTCCAAGGCCGTTCGATTTTTTCTAAAAGGAGGGCAGGGTTCCGAGATGGAATCCACCTCATGCAAAGAAATCAAAAAAGTGGAAGTTACATCCAAAGGCAAGACCATGACACGATGGGGAAAGGCCGCTTGAATTTACCGTTGGTCGCAAGAGCAAAAGGGCAAAGTGTTTAATCAAAACTACCTCCAGTCTACCAAAGAAGAGGTTCCACGCACAAATCGAGGTTGATGCCAACAAATGCCTACTGCCACCTCCTCTTGTTGCACTCAAAGAGCATATGGACCTAAACGTCTGATAAACCATGAACAAGAACCAAATATCTGAATTGAACCCACTAATAAGGACACCATCAAAATGCCAAGGGAGAATCACATCGTCTATTAAATTAATCTTATGGTTTTGCCCAACCCATGTGCATTTTTGCAGGCAGATCAGTCATTGACTTCTTCACAAAGTCAATGAGGAATATTGATCCAAAATTAATAGACGTAGCATCGAGGGTTGACTCTGAATGCAATGCCTTCATGCCTTGCAATCCTTATGCCAATGACCCAATGAACCACAACAAACACAGTAGATCTCCTACATGGATTCGGCGATATTTTGCCGAAATGTCAATTTCACCAAGGTGGCGAAATGGCATCGATATGTCAAAATTCGCCCAAAGTCTCATCCTTTCACCAGCTTATTGTATTAATCTGGGGGTGATTTGGGTGATATGTCAGGAATATTTTGCTGACGCATTGACGATATGTCATTTAGCTGGCTTATCAACATGTTGGCAAAATCTACATTTTGGGTCATGATCTCCTCAAAACATGCATGGTGTGCCCTAGCCACTCGCATGGAAAGCACAGCAAGGAAGAATCACAATGCCATGGTACCCAAGCTTCTCTTTTTTTAATTAAAGCTTCTCTATTATTGTTGCAGTTGAATCGTGAACCTTCCATCATCTTCCTTCTCCTCCCTCTCACTAGCAGCCCTCTCTTAAATCGAGACTCCCTCTCATCCTATCAGAGCTTCTCTCCGTCGATTTCTCGTCACCCCCTCTCCGTTGTGTTCTCCCTCTTTCATGTTCTCAATAAACATCAGATAAATACTATATAAAGCTAAAAGAACGTGACTATCCTTACCTCGACTTTCTAATGAGATAGAATGTGGATGCAATGAGAGTTTGACACAAGTGGGTAAAACATTTTAATAATAACAATGGCTTTTGAGAAAAGGAGCGCACCTTAGGCATTGTGTACATATTGAAAGTACTGGATGATCCTGCATTAAATTTGCCAACCATGTCCACGTTTGCGGCTGCATGTAAAACTTGATTCTTGGTGCTTGATGATCCATGGGAGCTATTCTTGAAGTCAATTCCAGACATGGTACCGCCAGCGTGAAATGCTGAGGAACATGGAAAAAACTTTATAACATATATTCTGTCAAAGGATTTTTTTAACAATATATTCCAATAAAAACATATTGAGATTATCGAATGGAGAGATTCAAGTTAACCTCGTTTAAATTACACTCGAATAGCGTAAAACTTATTGAGGAAGCATGCATAAATATCACCATAAAATCTTAAGGAAGAACTACCTTGAGTATCAACTTTACTTATCTGTTTTGCCTTCCTCGAGCTCGTCCTGGTACCGATCACATCTGCTGCTTGTTCATTCGATACTGTGTTTGATGTCGCTCTGTTATCAGCCCTCTTCCTTTTAGCACCTGTCTTTTTATTGTCCTTTTTGCTTGTCTGATTATCAGATTTCATACCTGGCTTTTCTTGTGAATTTGACGATTCCTCCAGCCGCACACTAGTTGGGCTACCATGATCTAGAGACCTGCTGCTTCTATGAGAAGGAGAACTTTGAGCAACATCACGTCCTAAATTTTCATTTCTACTTGGGCCCACTGGCCTCCCTGAAGAAGATGGTTCATGATTGATCATGTTAACATCTCCAGGAGCAGCACTAGGATTCCTCACAGTTCCAAAATTCTGGCCTGTACCTCCATAGGCTTCTTCACTTATGTAGCTACTTGGCTGCGAATGCCATGCCCCGACAGGAGCACCATCAAGAACCACATCCGGGCCATGAGTTTCAGAAGCTTCTTTCTCTTTCAATCTTACCGCACTTGAATCACCAATGGTACCAGACATAGGAAAGCGTGCTGCTCTTAAAGCATCCCTATCAAGTCCGTGCTGGTTGATTACCGTTTCCATAGCCCTGAAGGCCACTGAGAAATTAAATAAGCCAAGAGACTAACAAACTCCGAAAGTATCCATTGCCAAAGAAATAGTAAGGAGCTTTATGCTTTCAAAACAAGATTGATGCTGCATTAACTTACTAAGCATCACGACAGCTTAAATTTTTAAGAAAGTGATAATCACAAGTTTATATAAAGCAAATATAAGGACTTGGGTATTCTAGAGTAAATAAATATTATTGTTTAAATGACATGAGATCTCAAGATCACATAATACAAAAGCATGTCATTTTCCATGAAAGCACGTGCTGATAGAAAACTCACTGTAATAAAAAAACTGCAAATCACCCACCTAGAAATAACTTGGTAAGGAAGAGATTGCTCCTTGCCACTCATCTTCATATGCTGGCAAATCTATAACATTTTAAGGAAAGGATAAGATTAGAAATATGAGAACTCGTTTTATATATGAATGCTGTACCAACTAAGCAAGATGGAGGATTCCGTTCAAACCACATAAAGTTTCGTAGCAAGCTTGGCAGGCTCGTCTTTTGATTCTTGAATAAGTTTTTGCAAAAATTTTGCTGCCTCAAGTTCCACATGCTGAGAAGATGACATCTCTGAAGAAAAACTACAATAACAAAAAAGCAAGTATGTGACTTCCAGCCTTGAAGTCATAGTAACCGTAAACCTGAAAACAGCACATGTACCCGAAAATATGCAACTGCATCAAAAGCAGTTCCACATAATATAGACTACCGAATTAGGGATGCCTAAGCCAAACTCTTCAAATATTAGCTCAAGTTATTTCAAAGCCAAACTCTTCAAATCTAAGCTCAAGTTATTTCAAACTTATAACATAATTACATATTGATACAATCCTAGGTGAAGAGAAATGAAAGTTTGGGGAAGGGAGGGAAAGAAAAGGACTAGTAGATGATAACATAGGATACGGAGATGATATGAGCCGGGTAGTAGAAAGCAAGAACCAAAAGGTGGAGATGATAACAAGCACAGTACTACTCAACAATACATCATCCCCATCCTAAACTACAAAGCTCCAACAAGCACTTTCAGATCTTTTCATTCATTCCCTGAGTGAAACACTAAATATAAAACTACTAACAATTAAAGCACCTTCAATGACCCTAATGAAGGCACTAGATGTAAATATTCCACAATCTTGAAATTTTCTAATAGAAAAAGGGCTACCCCTAAATGATGGCAACCCGAATATGTAGGGATAAAATAAATAAGGATATATCTGCATTTAATCCACTATCGTGTTCGTTTTATATTGATTTTGGCATTCGTATTTTGTATCCATTTTCAAATGAATATGAATATGGACATTACTTTGACATTTGTATATATTAGTATTTATATTTTAACGGTCTTAGATTTGTTGTAATTGACCTATTATGTATGGAGGGCATAGGAGTCTTTGTTTCTAACGAAATTTGAATGACATATTAGAGGGATATAATTATGAAAATCCATGGTAATATTTTCCAAAAAATAAAAAAAAATCCAAAAATAAACAATGAAGTAGGTAAGGTTACCTACTTCATGAAGTAGGCTCCCTTTCCCCTTTATATGTTCATTTTAATATTTAATATAGTTGTAGATTTATTTGTATCTGAATCTTATTCATTTCATGTTCATATTCAATGTTAAGGATATGATAATACATTTTTCAAACTGGCCAATATTTTCAACCATGGTCATCCCTACGGTTATCTATTAATAAATAGCATGTAAAAAGTATAAAAGAGAAGCAAGAAGAGCCTTGACATGAACTACAACATTTTCCATATAAAACATATCTTGACAAAAGATAACGCCTCACCAGCCATAAAACACAAATCATGGAGACAAACATACATTGCTTGTCAAACGGTCAAAACGGAGTGACCGTGAAAAGATGTCCAAAAGTCGTCCATAATGGAGTCCACCCGTTCAATTTCATCATAGCTCCAGACCCGTATGGACGTTGAAAGCTAAAGAAAGGATACTCGACATACTTTAAACTAGCACCAAAAAGGGCATGGTGGTTAAGATTTATGTTCTTTTGACAAAGAAGTTGCTCAAGGAGGCAACAAGGAATATAATTCCCATCTAAACGACAACTACCAGGTCATGACGTAGATGACCGACAACGTTAAGCCATGCATTGTAGCAAGCAAGCTCTTTGGGAAAGTGCATATAGCAACCAAAAAGAACTCCTACGCATACAGGGGGCATGGGATTTACTTCCACATTGACGAAATCGGATACGAATTAGGTGGCAAACAATCTCGAGACTAGAAAAGAAAAAGTGCACATAAAAGGAAGTTTAGGACCGTCAAAAACCACCTTCAAACTTTCCAGTGCAGCATCATCTTGCTCACTTCGAAAAGTCAGCTCAAACCTAAACACTCACCGTGAACTCAGAAAACTAAAAGAATCGACACCTTAGAAAACGCCCTCGAACCAGACCTATCCCTTTGTCCCGCTAAAATCAGATGTGAGCACTCACGATCCCCCCTATATCATATATACTCAAAGCCCATATCTCTTATACAAGGACACGGTCAAGGTTGTGTGGGATAAACTGGCTCAAATGTATTCTCAACAAACAATCAAGTCCAACCTTACCGATATCTACATAAATTTGACCGGCCTCTCGAGGTTACACCTTGCTAATGGAGTATTATCAACAGATCATTGGCATCTATGAGGAACTAGTTGTCCTTCGACCATCCTGTTGTGTCAAACCTGAAGTAAAGTGCTAAGAGGGGCAACTTGCATGTTTCTAGCCGAACTACATCCTCTTTCGGATAGAGAAGGATCATTTTCTCACCTCTAATTATGCTCCCTCCATCAAGGTGACATTTGCCATTTCCAATAACTCCAGACTTCTCTTGAACAATCTACTCCTGCTCAGGCTATAGAGAGCATTGCAATTTTTGTGACATCCGGACGCAGTGGTTGCTACAATTCATGAGGCCAATACTCTGGCCATGGTCGTGGTCATCCTCCTTGCAAACTGCTACTCTCCAAATTTTTTTTGAAAGGAAAAAGGATGTGGCGTCAAGGAGATGCCCACCCAGATCCTTCTATATGTTCATACTAATGAACAAGAATTAATTACAAGGACCAAAAGCACCTAAGTCTTTTGGCATGTTCTAAGACACGCTCCATGTGCATCTTCTCACCTGGAATATGAACCCATTCCAAGCGATCCACATAAACGGAACCCCAAATTTTGGTGAAGCTTCTCCCATGTCCTAGTCTCGCTATGGACTCCTAAAACCCAACCCAATTTGATTTTAAAATCGAGTTCACCTCACTGCAATCCATACCTCCTCGAGACAAAATAGTCGAAAAAGAGATGTCCCACGTCCTCCAATGATGGCATACAACCTCGCGGCATGTGCCACCAGCATTTAAGAAAAGCATAGACCGTCGTTCACCTATCATCAAGCAATCCCTTCTCAATAACCAAGTATAAATATGTACATACAGTGGGATTTTTCACCTCCAGATGTCACTGAAATGAACAGAAGCAATTCCGGGATCAAAATCCATCTACAAACATAAGGACCTCTATGCCATCTGCATTGTGAAGAATCCATCTTCCCAAATCCAATGACCCACAACGTCAAAAAGGCCCCTAAGCTTTGAAAAAACTCTAGAAGATGTAAAAACTCCGCAAAGCATTGACCTGACAATATCGTGCGGAAACAGGGAAGTCAAGCCCCATCCTCCCTACAATCCCTCACTATATAGCCATGAAAGGAAGTCAAACATAAGGCTTATGAAAGAGAACCCCAAGATCCTCTTGATCCGTACAATCGTTGGTCCAAACGTGGAAACTAGAACCATTACCCAGAACACGCTTCATGTACGGGACCACACTATGAATATTATAGCAAATGCCTCTCCAGAAGTTGGATGGCAACTTCATGGCACCAATCTACACAAAGGAATCCATAGAAATCCTATAGATTGAGTGAATCGTCCTGCTCGATAGGTCAAACCCGCTATCCCAGATGCGGTCACCCGTTCCGCCAACAATGCTCCATTCATCTCCTCCAGGCTCAGAATCCCCAGGTCTCCATCATCCACCATGCATAGTATGGCTTTCCACCCAATCAAAGGCATCCCTCGCATTTCCCTGAAGACAACCAAAAGAAACATCTTATCAATGCCTCCAACTCCCCCATGACCCCAACGGGCAAGAGGCACGTAAAGAGGAAACAAATTGGGCTAGCAGAAAGGACTATTTTCAAAAGCATCAAGCGGCCACTACGAGATAGACATGTTGCATGCTAACTCGCCAACTTCTGTTCCATCTTCTCGATTGCATTCATCCAATATGTCTACTACAGTCTACCACCCACCAAAAGCAATCCAAAATAAAGTAAAGGAAGTGTCCATCGGTGTGTTCACAAAGCAACTCCACAAACCCCTTCATTCATCCCGAAAGGAACAGTGGAAAATTAGCATGGTTGATGTGTAAGCCAAAGATAAACCCAAACAGTTCAAGAACAATGGTCACACCCTCTGTAGTTCCCTCACTTTCCACAAAAAGATAGTTTCATCAACTTACTCGAATAAGAGCATGGATTGTTTTAAGGTGTAGCCCTAAGATGGGACCCACCTCCGAAACTTATAAATATATAAAAATCAAAGTACATATGACTACACCATATGGAGGGCCTTACTATGTTCAATCGCATTCTTTGAAAAGAAAGATCGGTTAATTTTGAGTGCACCGAATCACAAAAGATAAGCAAAGGGTATCGTATAATCTGTCTGGGAATTGCCAAAATAAGTCCAAATCAAGCTCCAAAATGTCATGCAATCCTCTGTCCAGAGCCATGGAATTCTAGTGTACTCCAAGATAGTCCTCAAGTGAACACATCTAAAGAAGAGGTACTCCAGATCTTCAACCTCAATACTGCATATTGGGTAGCCAAAGTCAAAGAGTCCCAATCAAGTAAATGGACCCCTCCTTGCCCTTGCCTAGCATTAACCCAAAAGAAACATCTCATAATCGATTCAATTCTTTTTCTCAAGCCAATCAGAAGCAATTTGGTAGAACAAAAGAAAATAGGGATAGCCAACAGAATGTGACTAAGCAGGACTAATCATCCACCTTAAGAGAGAACAACAGCCTTCCAAACTGCCAACTTCTTCTCAAATATGTACAATAAAGGGTGCCAACTTGAAGCACGAAGTCTACCACCAATAACTTAAGTAAGTAATATGAGCGATATGGGCTACGAAGGGTCAAGACGACCTCTTGTACCTCACTCTGAGGAAACCTAAAAGGAATTAAAGTAGACTTCTTCATGTTAATCCATAGGCTGGATATGTCACCAAAGGCATACATGCATCGAGACATTCTCCTCGCCCGCTCCACCCCACCATCAATGAATAGAATTTTATCATCAACATACTCAAGTATGGATATCGACACAACCCCGCTCCTGAAACCCGAACAAAATCCACTATCAAACACCAATCTCAACATCATTGCTAAATCATCTGCAACAGCCACAAAGAGGAGCGGTGTCAAGAGGCATACCTGTCGAACACCCCTCTGTGGTTGGGGAAATCCCCTCTATGACCATTTACTAATATCATATATGACATTGTCGTAATACACCGCTTCATCCATGCACCCAAATCTTCGAAACGCCTCTTTACAGAAGCAAGATCCAAAGAAAGCACCAATCCACGCAATCATAGGCCTTGGAAAAGTCCACCTCTACATCATGTCCTTTTGTGATTCCTTTTCTAGTACATTACCATCTCAGATGCAAGAACATACCATCTACCACCAACCTGCCTAAAAAAATTGCATGCTCCTGAGAGATAATTGTATCCAGCACAACATGGAAGCAATTTGCAAGAACTTTAGCCACAATAAGGTAAATTACAGTTGTTGCATTGGATAAGGCAATCGACCGAAAGTCCTTCACGCGTGCATGCTTCGGCAACAAGAAAAGGAGGGCTTTGTTATCACATTTGAAACCAAAATTGCATGATCTGAACTCCTGAAATACGGCCATGACATCATCCTTCACAACCTCCCAGAACTCCCTGAAGAACAGCATGGGAAATCCATCCAAACCAAGATCTCCATATGCATTAAACTGGAAGACTGCCTTCTTGATCTCTTGCATGTCAAAATCTACCACTAAAGCATCAACATGATTTTGGGATATCCGTGCAATAGCCCCGCCACGCCAACACCCTACCCACCTCGTCTCACCATGTACATGTCAACCACCGATCATGATAGAGTTGATATTTCTCCACCACTTTACACTGGCTACGGAATGGAAAACCATGTATTTCCATCACCCTCTTTAAGCAAGTGCCACAGAGATCAATGTCTCCACTAAACCTCCACTTTCCTATCGTCTAAGTGAATGACCTAGAGATGATATAGCATTTCCTCACTTTCTTCTATCGTCAGCTTGTGTGCATCTTTGAGCTTATCTAGTCTAGCCACCTCCTCATGTGCAGTACTTCTTATATAACATCGTTGGGCATGAATGCTCTTCTTAAACTCCATCAAATGCCTCTTTAGTTCCCCTAATCAAATAGCCAAATGAACCGTGGTCGACCCATACATAAGGCAACCCCTCTAGAAATACTTCACATTATCTTGGAACCCCTCTTCCAGGAGCCCAGAACTTTCAAATCTGAAAGGGTATCTCACTCAAAAGCCCTGACCATATTCCCAGAGCAATGGCGTGTGGTTCGAATGCGCACAGGGCAGCGCCATCGCAGAGACCATCGAGAACACCAGTAACACTTCACTGGACATTAAATACTGATAAATGTAAGATCTCAACCTAGAGTTCCTCCACAAAGAGTAACAACCAATCCCATCAGTGATATTCAACTAAAAATCAGTGACCAAAGAAGATAGTGCCAACCAGCATCTGGTCACAAAGTTACATTGAAATCTACACCAATAATTCAAGCCTCCATTTGGAATATTTCCTATACCAGAAGAAGATAATCCAAAATCTCATCATTCATTGGTGCACTTGTTGGCCCATAAGCATCGGTAAAACAGCACACAACTATCATCAGCCATTCGTCGCAATAGAATTGAAAGTGAATGACGGTCCCCGACCTCTGCTTCCTCCAAGGCAAATCGAACTCCGTTCCAACCCAAAATAAGCCCTCCTGACGCACCTTCTGTCTCAATCTCTAAATACCGACAGCTGTGAACATCCAACCTCCTGCCAAACTGCATCGATTCCATGGAGAATCTTTGTTTCCGGAAGAATAACAGTCTCTATTATTGAATCCCTCAAAAGCTTACGGATCTCCCTCCTCTCCTTCAGCCTCCACAAGCCATTCATGTTCCAGATCAGAACATCAATTTAGAAATTGCGTGAACTCCCCTTGGTGGAATCACTCCCACACTTTGGCAATTCTCTATTGCATTGGTCTTCCATTAGCCTAGCCTCATGCGAGTCCCCTGGTTACCTCAAGTCATGTTAGAGGTCCAGAAGCCCCACTGGCACGTCCGCAACCGACTCATATGATGCCCTCACCCAATTTGTGATCATCGATGTGCAGTTCCCCCTTTTACCTGGCACATTCTTACAATCATAAGTTTGCGACCCCTCTTTGTCCTCCATGGTACAGCACCCCAATGCGTCATTCTAACTACTCCTTGGAGACGGTGTGAATAAACCTTCATCAAGCAGTCATTTTCCAGTCGGCTTAAACACCCAAGTCTTTGGAGAAACCCTTGGCGTTCGTTCTAATCAGACCAAGTTTGGTTACATTCGTTTGTACAGCTTCAATTCCGCATCGACAAGCATGTATGTTGTCTCCATACAACGGGACTCCCAACAAGGCCCTCCCTCACAACTCGGATACCAAGCAATAGCAATGGGGATCAATGTATTTCCCTACTCTAGTTCGGCACTATCCCATTACTAAGCATGTACGTTGTATTCACAGCCTCGGGACTCCCAACATGTCCCTCCCTTGCAAATCTCGAACAAGGTGAAGGCGATCGAAGTAATTGCCTACTCCAGCTCACCTTTTTTTCCCAATTGATGCCCAATTACATCCCAATGGCTCGGTAAAATAACCTCTGAGTACGATTCATTCAAAAAGGGTATAGCCCAATGTCGTCGTATCCAAAAGCATTGATCCCCATCCTTCTGCCCAAAAAGTTGCCCCATCACATGGAGGGGGATTGTGGTTGTAGGCCTTCATCACACGTGATGGGCGCATTCTCCAATGGGTTCAACACACAACCCTTCTTTGGGCTCGGATGGGGATATAAAACAGACACCGCAGGATCCACAAAGTCCAAAAAAAGGTCTGCTCTGAACAACTCCACTTGGTGGCTCAAATCCAAATGTGCAACGGAGAAAAGAACAACCCCCATCTTTTATCGTATCTTCCATCAATGCCTCCTTAAAGGAAGGGCAAGAAACCCCGAGAACCACCACATCTCGACCACCAACTTCTTCAGGATCTGAGCATTGTTTAGCATGTCATCTACATTCCAAGGCTCAGAACCCAAAAAATCAACCTCTGTAACCCTTTGCTTACCAGCGGTCTGAGCTTTGTAGGAGCTCCGCCATCGGGTCTCTTTCCCGACCATCGGAGTCACTTCTACCTCCAGGTGGAACATAGATTTCCCCAAACTTCATCGTACTCGAGACATGGTCGTCGATCCCCAGATGGTCGCTTCCAAGACCACGAGGATAAGCAAGTTGATCGAAATATCCTTACAGTAATATGTGAGCACCCTCTCCATCGAGGCTAGATCCCTCGCTCCAAGTAGCATCCCTTTGAGAATTAACACTAAATACCATATGAGCTTCATCTTAATAGTTAGGTTTGTGGCAACAGACATACCGCTCTTGCTGAACAGACTTCGAGCTCTGCAAAATCGCCTTCGCCTCCGAAGTGGAGAGCTATCGCACATATACCAACAACCTCTCCAGATGAATGCATGGCCTCAAATTTCAGCGAAATTCGATTGACTTTCTGTCGAATATCGATATCCAACCAAAATCCAAATTCGACCGAAATGGCCGAAATGGTTAAAATATGGGGGCCATAGTACAAAAAAAAAGATAAAAATGACCGAAATTTCGATCGAATTTTGATTGAAATTCTGTTTCGATCGATTGCGGAAATGGTGAGCGAAACTGACATTTAAGGCCTTGGATGAATGACATTCTCACCAAAAGTACATGCCTTATGCCTGAAGTTCCCCAAGGCCTGATGAAGAACGATATTGGGTTGGTTGCAAGCCCCCATCAAGACCCCATCCAATCTTAAGTTTGCATGGGAGGCCACCTTGACTGCCTCTGATAGCTCCTTCATATGCACAATCAGACATAATCTTGGACGGTGGCTTAAACCACCGTAACCATAACACAATATCGAATTTTAGCATTGCCAAGTAACATGCCCTCCTCGATCCCCACATCTATAGCACCGTAGTTCACGTGCCTTGAGGGAGATATTGTTCCCCACATACTTCTCCTTCTGCATTGGTCGCCAGCAAAGAACCCCGAGGTGGAGCATTGCTTCCCCCTCTGGCCTTTTTCCCATGCATCAATGTCTTTTTTAGCCAAAAGAGGAAGCACACTATGGCTTCTGTCCTAAATATATTAAAAGACGAACGGTCGCAAGAGGACTTACAGAAGCCATGACTCAAGAATAGACTTTGTGGAGACATTTCTAGAATTTATACATTTTTCTATTATGTTTATTTTCCTTGTTTCATATTATGTAATTTACCCATAGGCATTCTCTATATAAGAAAGCCCGGAGTTCTTTGGAATAAATATCTTTGCATTCTCTTCTTCCAACATGGTATCAGAGCCACCACCCTAAACCCTAGCCACCCTAAACCCTAGTCGTCCTCTTTTCTCGTTGGCACCACCACCTTCTCTCTCATCTCGCAGCGCCGCCACCTTCCTCTCGCTACCGACCCCACCACCATCTAGCTGCCCCCCCCCATCCCCTCCTCTCTCTCTCCTTGCCTAGGATTTGAGTGCATAGGTCTACATATGTACTCAAATACTTGGATGTTTATGTAGACATTTGTTCCTTTGTCTACAAACCCTAGTTCTCCGTCTCCAACATCAATGTCAACAAACAAAGTCGACATGCCCTCCATAGGCGCTTTCAAAGGTCCAGCACCCATAGTCAAGCCGGATGAGACAAATTACGAGCTTTGGGTGATGCAGTTCATGAGTCTCATGAAGTCAAATGATAAGAAGCACATTCTTACCGAAGATGAGCCGGCAAAGAAGATTGGGGTTTATGCCTCATGGGAGGCTCTCGGGCTGATGATTCGTATGCCAAAGTCTGGCTTCAGGCAACAGACGATAGAGATTGCTAATGATGTACTCCATCAGCCCGTTGCTAAGCCAATGTGGGACATCCTTGCCGCGAAATACTCGCAGATGAGAAATGAGACCAAGATTTTCCAACTGCAGCATGATATATTTACGGTCAAGCAGAATGGTCGGCCTCTGCATTCGTTATATACATCCTTGCGGAGGATGTTTAAGAAACTCTACAGCATCATCCCCTTACGACGACTCCTGAGTAGCAGAAGATGTTCTGAAATGCTACAATGGTAGGGGTCTTACTAGCAGCGCTGACCCGTAATATGATGCGTCTCGCTCGCAGATCCTTGTGGATGCTACTATTCCTCCAATGGAGGAAGTGTATCGAGGGCTTAGCAGAATTACAGTCACGTCTACTGTTACTACTCCATCCCCTTCGACGATGGCAGCTTCCAAAGGCAGGGGAGCCTCTTCTTCTTTCCGTGGTCGTGGACCTCGTGGTCGAGGTGGCCGCTTCTGTCAGCCCTGCACCTTTTATCATCGCACTATCCATACGGAGGATACATGCTATTCTAAGCATGGTTTTCCTGCATGAGCCCGTGTAGCCGAGCGCGTTGCGTCTCCACAGTTCAGACCAGCAATTTGATGATCTTGTTGCCAGACTCCGTGATACCATGCCTCCTGCCTCTATTGACTATCTAGGAGGTCACTCGGACATAGAAACTTCAGTTTATGCCAGTACGTCTGGCTTCAGTTCCTGCTGGCACATCAAGTAGTGCTTATGCCTTTACTTCATGTCATGGTTCTGAAGTTTCAGAATGGATTATGGACTCCGGTGCGACATGTCATCTTTGTCGAGACAAAGATAAACTTACATCGTACAGGGAGGTTCCACTAGGGTGATTTGTCGTGATTGCAGATGGGACCCATTCCCCCGTCATTGGACAGGGGGGAGATCAGTTTAACACTCTCTGTGCGTCTACAGAATGTCTTGCATGCTCCGAATTTTTCAATGAACTTACTATCTATCAGTCAAATTACGAAGGATTTGCACTGTCGCGCTATTTTTGACCAATCGTCTCTTCTTTTTCAGGACATTCTTACGGGCAGGGTGATTGTTGTGGTCGTGAGCAGGATGGTCTCTATCAGTTGGACCGAACTCACTATGTCGGTATCTCGTCTCAGACCAGTGGGACCGTGGAATAGTATCTCTTTTACTTGGCATCTACACTTTGGTCACCTCCCTCTTCAGAAGTTGTGTCATATCTTGCCCCAAATTTCACTGAGTTCTTCTTTTCAGTGTGAAGCGTGTCAGTTGAGAAAGCATCACAGATCTACTTTTCCTAGTCATCAATCTCAGAGCAGTAGCTCCCTTTTCGAATTATTGCATGTTGACATTCGGAGTCCGAGTCGTGTTCCCGATCACCAGGGACACAGGTTTTACCTAGTTGTGGTTGATGATTTCTTTAGATTGTCATGGGTGTTTTGTCAAGGCCTTAAATGTCAGTTTCGGTCACCATTTCGGTGACGACCGAAACAGAATTTCGGTCGAAATTTGATCGAAATTTCGGTCATTTCGGACATTTTTTGTACTAGGGCCCTCATATTTCGGTCATTTCGGTCGAATTTTGATTTCGACGAGATATCGATATTCGACAGAAATCCGATTGAATTTCGTTGAAATTTGAGGCCATGGTTTTTGTTAAAGAATAAATCTGAGACAGGGGATGTAATCAAAAATCTTATAAGTGAAATTCAGAATGTTTTTTCTTCAATTGTGAAAATTGTGCGTACGGATAATGCCTTGGAGTTTCGCACTCGTGCTCTTTCACAATTCCTCTTGTCTCGCGGCATTATCCATCAAACGACTTATGCTTACACGTCTCAACAAAATGGCGTTGCAGAGAGAAAACATCGCCATCTTCTTGATACAACTCGGACTTTACTTATCCAGAGTTGTGCTCCCATGTCTTTTTGGGATGATGTTGTCCTTATGACGTATTATCTGGTGAATCGTATGCAATCATCTGTCTTAGGTGAGAAAGTTCATATTTCAATTGTCTTTCCTGACAAGGAATTGATCTCCCTAACTCCTCATGTCTTTGGCTATGTTGCTTTCGTTCATCAGCTCTCTCCAGGACTTGACAAGCTCTCACATAAGGTGTGTGTTTGTTGGGTACTCTCGTACTCAAAAGGGTCACAGATGCTATGACTCTGTGAACAAGAAATATTATGTCAGTACCGATGTCATCTTCTTTGAGTCTGTGATGTATTTCTCGCCTACAGATGACAGGTTGACTTCCTCTACTACTAATGATGAAATTTATGTGCCACCTCCTCCTTTGCGTCCGTTTGTTCCCATACCAACTCCTACTGCTCCACCATCACCACCGCCTACTGCTCCACCATCACCACCACCTCCACAACCACCAGTGCCACCTTTACCGAGATTTTATACCTGTCATTTTGTCCCTGCTCACGGAAGTCGTCATTCATCCACCACGCCTCAGGTTTGTCCAGGTGATATTACTAACGATGGGGTTGAAAATGTGCAAGTGCAGGGATCTTTACAGGAGAATAGCATACCAGCAAGTACTGCTGATGATTTGGATGTACTTATTACCTTACAGAAGCCGAAGCGGACTTGTGCATCCTATCCATTTGCTTCAAAGGTTTCATTCCATCGCCTCACTAGTGATTCCCAGAGGTTTGTTGTGACCTTATCTGCCATGGAGATACCACGGAATTATCAGGACGCATTGAAGGAGAGTTGTCGACGTTCGGCCATGGAGGAGGAAATGGCTGATCTGCGGTCTCACGATACATGGAGCTTGGTTGCTCCCCCAGGAGCTTCTGTTGTCAGTTGTAAATGGGTATTTACTGTCAAATATCATGCAGATGGCAGCCTTGATCGTTACAAAACAAGGCTAGTGGCACGTGGGTTCACTCAAACCTATGGCGTGGATTATGTGGACACATTTCCTCTAGTTGCATGTCATTCCACTCTAAATGTCCTTCTCTTAGTTGTTGTGGTATGTGATTGGCCCTTGTTTCAGCTTCATGTTAAGAATGTCTTTTTGTATGGGGATCTGCAGGAAGAAGACTACATGCAACAGCCTCCGGGGTTTGCTACTGAGGGGGAGTGTCAGATGGTGTGTAGAATTCACAAGGCATATATGGTCTTAAACAAAGCCTGCAGGCGTCGTTTCAGAAGCTTTCCGACCTAATTCAGAAGCAAGGGTTCAAAAGATCAAATGATGATCATTCTTTGTTTGTCCAGAAGACTCCCAGAGGTACTATCGTTATCATGGTATATGTTGATGATATACTTGTTACGGGAGATGATATGCAAGGGATAAAGATGGCAAAAGCATTTCTAGGCCATCAGTTTGTGACTAAGGATCTAGGTACCCTACGATACTTTCTGGGGTTGGAATTTGCTAGGAATGCGCAGGGTCTTGTGATGACCCAAAGGAAGTACATTACAAACATGCTTGTTGAGACGAACATGATTGGTTGTCGACCCTCGAGTCCTCGACTACTCCCATGGATCCTAGCATGAAATTATATGAAGATGATATAGAGGAGGTTGACAGGAGAAGATATAGAGAAATGGTGGGAAAGCTTCTCATATTACTATCACTCGACCTGACATCGCTTTTGTTGTAAGTCGGATGAATCAGTTCATGGAACAGCCCAGACAAGTACATATGGATGCCATATACATGATACTAAGATATCTAAAGTCGTCTCCAGGTGCAGGACTTTTGTTCAGGAAAGAAACAAATATCTTTGTCTCTGCATGTGCTGATGCGGATTATGCAGGATGTCCTATGGATCGGAAGTCTACTTCAGGTTTTGCAGTGTTTGTTGGCAATTCTTTGGTTTCTCGGAAAAGCAAGAAACAGGTGGTGGCAAGTAGATCTAGTTTTGAATCTGAGTACAAGGCCATGGCACAGGCAAGTATAGAGATGATGTGGGTTCGAGCTGTGTTAGAAGATCTGCATATAGATGTACCTCTAACCATGCAATTACAATGTGACAATCAAACAACATTATTTATTGCTAATAATCATGCATTTCATGAAAGTACAAAGCATATTGAGGTAGACTACCATTATACCAGAGATATGGTTCGAAAGGGCTTGATTTCTACTTCCCATGCAGACATCTTTACCAAGCCATTGCTCAGAGGGTCATTCCAGAAGTGTTCTTCCAAGCTTAGCATGATTGACATCTATGCTCCATCTTGAGGGGGAGTGTGGAGATATTTCTAGATTATTTTTCTATTATGTTTATTTTCCTTGTTCCATCTTATGTAATTTATCCATAGGCTTTCTCTATATAAGAGAGCATGGGGTTCTTTGGAATAAATATCTTCTCATTCTATTCTTCCATCAGACTTAGGATGAAAAATTACATTCTCAAACTAAAAATGATGTAAAGAAAAGAGTGCACCATTTCTAGGCAGCCAAATTGCCCAAATGATTGTGATAGGCACAGAAGATCTTCTCTAGAATGTTGTTTAGCCTAAAAAGGGGATCCCAAAAAAGTCCATATTCTGTAGATTTAGCCAATCAAAGTGCATTAACGACGAAATTATCGACATCTTCTCGCAATGGAAGAAAAGGCATTCCGTCGTCTCAATATGGAATTTGCATAGGGAACATCTATTAGAGACGTCCGGAAAGAGTCTTGCACAATGATCCGTTGTCATAATACGCCCTCTGCGTAATACCTACAAAAAGAAACCAATTTTTTCGATAATTTTAAGTCACATATAAAGTTGTAATCATGAATCAGAGCATTTGTCCTTGCGGTGGTGGTTTGGTAATAGCTTTATAAGCTCGCTTAATCGAAAAATTATTATCCTTCCGCACCCAATGATCTCGTCCATCTACCGATCGATCTATCTATCTGAGGGATTCAAGAAGAAGCAGGAATTCCTCAAGGCGCTGAATAGAGAAGTCCGTCAAGAGCGAAGACATCCAATTTCCATCTAAAAAACAATCCAAAACCCGTACATCACAATTTGCAGCTAAGACAAAAAGGTGGGGGAATCGAGAAGAGATGGTATCCTCTCCCGATAAGTCGTCGATCTAGAATGCAAAAAAGGTACTATTCCCAAGGATCGGGTGAAAGAACTCCTGAAAACAATGCATCACCACTGAGTTGAGCCCTTTCCAAAAAGCTAAAGGTTGGAAGAGTGAGTGTTGTGGCATACCAACTTGGACCCCCATGCTATAGATGTTGTGAATAAGACGACATTACAAGTCTTCGTGTCTGCCCCAAATCCTGCTAACCCATTTAAGGAGAAGGGCCTTGTTCCTACTCTTCAAATGGGAGATCCCAAGACCGTTAATTGCATTTGGCAATGTAGCAGTCTTCCGGTCTATTAAACGTAATCATGATCTGACCAGACATGCCTTACCCCGAAGGAATCTCTCTGTGACCATCTCCCACCAGCGCTTGATACCAACGGGGAGAACACGATATGTCATGAAGAAAATGGGAATAGCATAGAGGGTGACCTGTAGAAGCACCAAGCGCACACCACACGATAAGATAATCAACTTCTAGTCGGAGAGTTTTTTCTCCATCTTCTCAATGATAAGCAACCAATCATACATTTTTAGTCTGTCGATCGATAAGGAAGACCAAGGTGACAGATCGAGAGGGAGCCACAACTCGTACCCAACTCGGAACAGGTAACAGCATTCCTGGGAATCATGATCTGAATGACTAAAAGGGATGGCCACAGATTTCCCATGGTTAAGAATAAGCCCTGACAATTCTCCAAAAATCTCCACGGTTACTGCAATTCCCTTGGCCTCCTCCTTGCCCCCTCATAAAGATCATGTCATCTACATAGTGCAACAGGGGAATAGAAATATCTTCAAAATTGAATCTTGTTGTGAAGTCATTATGCAGCGCTTGTTCGACCATGCAAGATAATACATTAGTTGCAATCACAAAAAGCATGGGGACCAAGGGGAACCCCTGCCTAACACCTCGTTATGGCCGGAGAAATCCTCCCTCAGGATGACCATTAACAAGCACCGAGTAAGAGGTTGTCGTGACACCGCTTCATTCAGGAAATCCAATTTGTTATGATCTCAGTTGCCTTCATGGTTTTAAGAAATGCACCTCGAGGTGCCTGCCTCAAGCAGCTCGTGTGAGACGTGCGCCTCGAGGCGCTGAGGCAGTCTCGAGGCACAACAGCCTCGGACTGCAAAGGTTTGGTACACTATATTTTATATTTTATATTTTTATATTATTTTTTATGATATCTTAAGTATAATATTAATTATTAACAAATTATATTGTTATAAAGTCAGCGACGAGACCCTGTGCTGACTATATAATATTAAGTATAATATATTTTTATATTAACTTTTATGAATCTTAAGTATAATATTAATCAGCGAGACCTCCATGTCGGTAGGGTATGGTGCAACAGGAGGCATACAATAATTCTTCAATTGAGTTTAGCAGATCGGATGGTTAGGATTCAAGATATATTAATATATATACTAGTCATATAACACATAAAAATAACATAGACATTATATATTGTGTATGTTAATAATATATGTTAGTCGCATAAGTTTGCTTCACCCATGCACGTAAAGGGAAGTGTTATATATCGACCAAAACTTCACCCACCAACATTAATGGAGGTCATAATAAGCTTTCCATTTTATACGGATGATAAGATTCAAAGTAAATCATGCAAAGAATGCTCATAGCATATATGGTAAATATGTTGGGAATATCTAAAATTGTGATTTTATAAATATATATAATTATGCTTAATTATATTTTATGTATATTTTCCTATATAAATCGAGGCTAATGCCTCGCCTCATCAAGGGAAAACCACCTCGATCCGCCTCACGTTTTTTAAAACCATGGCTGCCATAGCCAAAATGTAAGTAATCTACCAAGCTGGAATAAAAGCTGACTGGAGCGGGGAAATGAGCTGATTTAGAAACCTATTCAATATGATTGCTAAGACCCTGGTCATAATCAAATAGATTGCATTGGAAAGTGCAATCAGTTGGAAATCTTCCACCCTCTCATTAACATCTTTTCTAGCAGCAAGAAAATGAGAGCCTTGTTTATTCTCTCAAACCCCGCATTTTCTCTAGCAAACTCCTTCACGATATTCACTACATTACTCCCAACCACCACCAAGAATTTACATATGAAAAAGATTAGAAACCCATCAGAACCAAGAGCACCATCAATGTTCATATTCCAAACTGCCGCTTTCACCTCCATTGTAAAATCGTGTACTAAGTGATTTGCATATTAGTCAAATATGCAAAGAGGCCCTTGGTCAGACAATCTCTAAGGCCTAGCTGCATTCTTCTAGAGAAATCATGAAAACGATCCACTATTGTGTGCCCATCACCCAATCACCCTACACCCTTCTATCATGCACACCACAAAGCGTATCAAGTTTTGACGACGCTTATCACTGGCTATTCTATGAAAATAAGTTGTGTTTGCATTCCTTTCTTTGAGCCAAGAATGACATGATCTATGCTTCCATTCTACAACACATTGTATCTTCCCCCCAGATTACTATTTGAGATGACGCTCTGTCAGCTAGTTCTTCAGTTAAAAGTTCTCTGGTGTCTTCCACCTTATCGATTCTGCACATCTCTGCATCTGCCTCCGCATGACACACATGTCTAGCCTCTCTAAACTCCCTATAAGAGCATATTCATATACGCTAAGAGACCAATTTCTGAGCCAAACATGATGTAGCGAAACCCGAAGCCATAGTAGAATACCAGTGGCTTGAGATTAGGTCACGGAAATTCACCTCTTGCAGCCAGGCGCGCTCAAATCTGAAGAAACCCTTAGCAGTAGAGCCAACTCCTGGATCCCACATTAGCAACATGTGGTCAGACCTAGTACACAACCTAGAAGAAAAGGCTGAGTGGGAAGGCCTCAAGGATCTCCGCAAAAGTCGGAAAATGATCAAAGCATGAGCGAGAACCAGGGTTTCTCCAAGTATATCTGGTGTATATAACATCAATCATTTCAAGCTCTAATTCATCAATCAAGTCTGCAAAATCGACTGAACCAGGATCTTGACCACCTCTCAAGTGAGGTCGATCCGTAGAGAGCAAAGTTACATTAAAGTCACCTCTGACTCGTCAAGCTACCCCAGGGAAAGCATTTTAGGCACTACGAAGATCAGCCCACAAATCCGTCCAACATGCATGCCTAATATTGTATTCTCCTATAAAATTGTAACGGTGTGTCTCCCCCTCAGTTCAGATACCAAGCTAAAGACGGAGTCCTTCCAAGCAATGATGTATCCCCCCATTGTGTCGACTGCGTCCCATTGTGTCGATTGCGTCCAACGTTCTGCACTCCAGTGAACCAACTCCCATCGATCTTCAGAAGAAAGTAGAGCAAGATGAGAGTTTTGATACTTGTAATAATGCCACATCACGACCCCCTTTCGGCCAACAATGCTCCAATCGAACACGGTTTTTCTAGGTCACCCAGACCCTCACGTTCCACATTAGAACTTTCATTTACAAACAATCAAAGTACACAAAGATATGATCATGCACGTTGTCGCAACAACTTAAGACTTAAGGGATGAGACACCTGTACTCTCTGTAATGGTTGTCTTTGCACGTTTTCTAGTTCGATATCTCTTAGCCCTCCTCCCAGAAACACCTCTTACGAGAGAAGAGCAAGAGGAGGAAGGTTGCAAGGAGTAGCCCCTTACTGTTGATATTGAGGAAGGGTATCTAACGGAGATTAAACCACTACATGAAAATTCTTCAATCACACCACTGTTCTCCGGTTCAATTTTCGTGGTTGAGTAAATTTGTATTTGTTGGGGTATTCGTGTATGCGCCATACTGAGTTGTAGCAAGGTAAATGGATCCTGGAGAAGATCCATTTACCTCATCCAGTGTTTGGTCCCACACCGCCTACAGGTGGGACTTGGAGGCTCTGAAGAGGCTATATAAGGAGCCCCAGACCTCTTGTACTCATTGAGAAAAAGCAATGCATAGCATGCCCCTTTGAGGGCTTCTCCCGTGGTTTCATCCCGCTCCTCACGGAGTAGGGTTCCACGTTAAATCCCGCGTTCTTCATGTTCTTTATTCTTTTTCCATGTTATGCTTCCGCATATTTATTTCTTAACATGGTATCAGAGCAGGTTCAGTTCTCGGGATTTTTATGTTCTTAATTTTATACGAGATTCGATTGTAATGATTTATTTGGAGATTAATGTATGGATTCACGTCATTCTAGGGTTTCCATTCGAAACCCAGAATCCTGTTTCACGTAGCGGCACGCCTCATTCTAGCAATCACGCAGGCGGCGCATTGCTACTTCATGCGGCACAGTAAATCCTGTCGATGTACGAGATTTTTTTTCAGCATCATCAGATTCAAAGAACGTCTAGGGTTTTTTTTGAAACCCTAGATCGCAGTTCGTGATGATCCCAAGCGTAGACTACAGTGGCTCCCAGGCGCAACCCCTAGGTGTGGGCCACGATTCTCTCCTCCAAAACGAGGCAAGCGGCGGCAGAATTTCTCCAGGCGATGTTGCGATACGCAAGCCCAGGCAGGCTCCAAAGGAGGTACAGATGCGCCCTTCCTCTTCCGCGATGGCACCACACGACGGCTACTCCAGCCCTTGCAGAACCTCGCCTCTTCCGAGATCAGACGCGACTTCATCCTCAGGCGGCTTCCTGGCCACCACACGATCTCCTCCGCGTCGATCTCCTTCGCGACCCAAATGAACAGCAAGTCGTGCGCGAGCTCCAAGCGGCGTGCGGCACTCCTCCGTGCAATCGAGTTGATCTGTGGCATGGCGTCGAAGACCCTCTTCCATGGAGCAGTGGTCGCGGCTCCTAACGGGATGCCCCAGGCGGTGCCCTGCCTTCAGGCGACACCCCCATCTCGCCGCTCTTCCCCCCCTCGCGCGCAGTCCCAGAATCCTTAGCCATTTCATCTCCATCCCAAGGCTCCCCTAGGCGGAGCCTCCCACCTGCAGTGTTGCGGCGATCGAAGGGGCCCCCAGATCTCCCCATAGGCGCCGGCGTGGTTTAGAAAAGATTCCCAATGAGGGAACCCTAACGTAGGGTCTAATGGTTAACTTAAAAAAAAGGGTGTTGTTTTGTTGTAAGGGCTAAGGGGGCATGTCGTGGTTTTAAAAAAAGAAGAGGGAGGTGAAGGGCCCAAGTGGGCCGAGGCCTAAATTTGACCGTGAGTTATGAAAAAAAAGGAGAGGGAAGAAGGAGTTTGTTTAAAAAAAAGGAGAGAAAAGGCGTGTGCATTAAAAAATAAGGAGTCGCACGCAATTAAAAGAAAAAAAAATAATTTCAAAAAAAATGATGTAAAAGCCGAAAAAAATGAAACGGCTTACGAAAAAATGTGACGGCAAGTATGGGAGAAAGGGAGAGTATGGTGTAGAGTCACAGGTCTTCTCTAGATTTCAGAGATGTCGGATTCGTCAGATCAGTTCAGATTTTTCATACTCTACCGTTTTCAGATAAAGAATTTTCATGCACAGTTCCAGACTCGACGTGCAGATTCCGAGTCCCAGTTTGATGCGCAGATTCAGACTCGACAGATTGGTCAGAGTCCATATTCGAGGCACTCCAAGATGAGAGGCAGTTTCGAGATCTCCAGAGAGAGACTCATTTTCAGACACGCACATGGATGCGGTCATTTTCAGATGAGCACAAGTATGCCATCAGTTCCGAGGTCTCCATCTTTCTTCTTATTTTCGGCCAGAGTTTTCATGTGAGTCATAGGGACTCCAGAGTAGAGGACCATTCCCTATGCCATGTTGGCAAGGGTTTTCATGTGGTATCATAGGTACACCAGAGTAGTGCACCATTCTCTGAGCCAAATGGGAGAGACCCAGTTCTCCAAAGAGGAGACTTATTCAGACTCCATTCTCCAGCGACCATGGACTCCGACGAGGATTGCACAGTCACGGCTCCTTATTCAGTTTGGCCTTTTTTCATAGATGGAGCAGTTGTCCACATTATTGTGGCAGGCCAGAGTACTCCGACGAAGAGACTCATTTCCAGTTGCAGCGACTCTGACAGGCGCAGTTCAAAGTGCATGCTCTCCGACGAAGAGATTCAGCAGACTCACACTCTAGCCTGTTCGTCCTCCTCACCTGCACGGCATGAGAAGCAACGTCCTCGACAGCAGCAGTTGTGCGTGTTGGGTTGATATTGTCCATAGTGTCCTGTAGCATTGAGTTGAGTTTCTTTCTATTTGTCCAAGCTGAGCATTGCATGCTCCAGCTTGAGGGGGAGTGTTGGAGTATTCGTGTATGCGCCATATTGAGTTGTAGCAGGGTAAATGGATCCTGGAGAAGATCCATTTACCCCATCCAGTGTTTGGTCCCACACCGTCTAGTGGTGGGACTTGGAGGCTCTGGAGAGGCTATATAAGGAGCCCCAGACCTCCTGAACTCATTGAGAAAAAGCAATGCATAGCATGCCCCTTTGAGGGCTTCTCCCGTGGTTTCATCGCGCTCCTCACGGAGTAGGGGTTCCACGTTAAATCCCGCGTTCTTCATGTTCTTTATTCTTTTTCCATGTTATGCTTCCGCATGTTTATTTCTTAACAGTATTCTATATAGAGTTTTCCCTTCATCTGAACACACTAATGGAATTCCAGCATCCTACTTGAAACCTGCCAAAAATACCTCACACCTTCACCTTCATAACCATTTTAGCCAAAGCATTGGGCACAATAACAAATAGCAAAAGGTACGAATAAGATAGCCACGTATGATAATGCAA
Source organism: Ottelia alismoides (assembly GCA_037367405.1). NCBI lineage: Eukaryota > Viridiplantae > Streptophyta > Magnoliopsida > Alismatales > Hydrocharitaceae > Ottelia > Ottelia alismoides. The sequence continues at coordinate 272,497 of JAZKJV010003495.1, forward strand.
TGCGGCCCAAAGAAACTACCCTAAGAAACTACCCTCTTGCCTACAAAATACGATGCATTTGTTAGTTAAAGATAGAATAGATAAAGGATAATCCATCCAAACTGTTCAACTTTTTGTTGTTGATTACTCTACGCTCGTTAGCTTCCACAGAGACCTCACATGCCATCTCCATCTGACTATACTCTAAGTACAAGTATAGCTACTATCTCGAGAACACAAGGCAATGTTGTATCTGCCTCCATGCCACCTTGGATTATTAATTGTGGAGCATCTACTCATTTAATCAAGGAAGCATTCTAGCTACAAGAACCCTAATTTGAAAGTATGGCACTAGCTGTCATTATCCCAAGTCACTATCACATTCCGATCACGATTCCCTGTATGGCAAAGAGACATGGGAAGTGGTCACCAATATTGTGAATATTCCCCGATTTAGTGAATATATAGTAGAGCCTTTGATGCATGGTAATGTAAATACTCTTGCATACCCCTAGTCTATTTCTCTTGGCAATGGAAAAAACAAATTACTGTCAATATCAGCATCTTCCCTGCATCACTAGAATTTTCACATGCATCCAGCAGATCAAATATGTGTTGCTCAGATCATGGACCTTGCCACCAGCCTTATCTGCTCTACAGAGTCGGGAACATGCTCCTCAGACCTGACCTCAAACTCATGCTCCTTAAACCTGACCTCAAACTAGAAATTCATTCCTCCGCTGCTCACAGGTCTCGCCCATCATCCAGCACGCCTCAGGTATGGGATGAGCACATTGTTTCTACTGATGGCACTACCGAGTTGTCTCTACATCTGGATTCCATACAGAATGAGCAGGTGCCCTCTCAAGATGGGAATTTACAGGTTCAAGACTTAGCAGATGATCTTGATGTGTCGATTGCTCTGTGAAAGCATAGACGTGTGTGTGCTACTTATTCTCTTGCAACCCATGTTTCCTTGAGCAGAATATCAGAGGATTTCATGAGGTTTACCTTAGTACTATCAGCTGTGGAAATACCACGGACATGCCATGAGGCTCTTCAGGACAATCAGTGGTGGTTAGCAATGGAGGAGATGATTGTGCTACAATCGTGTGGTACTTGGTGTCTCGTTTCAGTTCCAGTTGGCATATTCGTTGTGGGATGCAAGTGGGTGTTCACTTGAAACACCGTGCAGATGGCAGTATGGATCGCTATAAGGCGAGACGTGTGTCATGTGGGTTCACCCAGACCATGGAAGGCCGTATCGATATCGTTTCGATATCGTATCGATACGATATTTCGACGATATATCGCCGAAATATCGTCCATATCGACGAGCCTTTGTAAAGAAAATGCCTGAAAATCGGGATATATCGCCATATCGGTACCCATATCGGTCTCATGTCGATATCGATATATCGGCGATATATCGGCGATATATCCCGATATTTCCTTCCATGACCCAGACATACGGGGTGGACTATCAAGATACTTTCTCTCCAGTTGCCAGACATTCTATTATGCGTACTTTTCTTTATGTTGTTGTGACATGAGATTGATCTCTTTACCAACTTGATTTGAGAATTCCTTCCTCTATGGTGATCTACATAAGGAGGTCTACATGCAGCAGCCACATGTGTTTGCTACTGAGGAGGAGTGTCAGAAGGTTTGCAGGCTACACAAGGTTATCTATGGCCTTAAGCATAGTCCAAGAGCATAATTCCAGAAACTTTCGAACTTGATAGCAACAAGGGTTTGGTCGATTGACGTCGATCACTCTTTATTTGTGCATAGGACACAGAGAGATATTGTTGTCATTCTTGTTTACGTAGATGACATTATTGTTACAGGGGATGACAAGCAGGGCATTCAGGTTGCCAAGGACTTCTTAGGTCAGCAGTTTGTTACCAAGGACCATAGTAGTTTACATTACTTTCTTGGACCAGAGTTTACCAGGAACCAGCAAGGTCTTGTGATGACCCAAACTCCCAGAGGAAGTACACTACAGATCTTCTTTCAGAGACTGGCATGGCAGATTGCAAACCTGCCACTACTTCTATGGAACCGAGCATGAAGCTTTATGATGATGACACTGAAGAGATCGACAAGAGGAGGTAAAGGGAGCTTGGCAATTAGCTCCTATATATGACTAATACCAGGCCCGACATATCCTTTGACGCATGGAAGGACATATCGATATCGATATCGTTTCGATATCGTGTCGATATCGATATATCGGCGATATATCGCCGATATATCGTCGATATATCGCTATATCTAGGAAAGATATGAAGAAAATGCCTGAAATCGGATATATCGATATATCGATTTCGATATCGGTCCCATGTCGATATCGATATATCGACGATATACCGCTGATATATCAGGATACGGCCTTCCATGCTTTGACGTAAGCGAAGTTAGTCAGTTTAAGGAACAGCCCAGACAAGTACATATGGATGCAATCCATACGATTCTGAGGTATATGAAGACATCACCAGGTATGGGACTTCTTTTCAACAGAGGTACATCTCTTTCAGTTACAGCATGTGTAGACGTAGATTATGTTGGTGTCCAAAGGATAGGAAGTATACTCCATGTTGCGTTGTGTTCATAGGGAATTCACTTGTTTCATAGAAAAGCAAGAAGCAGACGGTGGTTGTCAGATCAAGTGCTGAGTCAGAATACAAGGCCATAGCGCAGGCTAGCACAGAGATGATGTGGGTCAGATATGTTCTTACTGACCTGACTATGGAGGTGTCTCTTCCCATACACCTTCAATGTGACAACCATTCTGCTCCTTTCATTGCAAACAATCCATCCTTCCATGAGAGGATCAAGAACATAGAGGTGGACTGTCATTACCACTCGTGACATGATACAGAAGGGTCTTATTGTCACTACACATGTCAGTTTTGGAGACCAGACAACATATGTTATTTCTAAGGCCGTAGCGAGAGGGACTCGTCAAAGATATTGTTCCAAGCTGAGCCTGATCGATATCTACACTCCATATTGAGGGAGAGTGTTGAGATATTAGTTATATTACTTATTACTTTCATATTATATATTTCTTTTGTATTCAACTTGTGATTTCCCAACATATTTCTCTCCTATATAAGAGAAACCTAGGACTTCTCAATAAAGTAAATCACTCTTCTGCTTTAGCATATAAAAAACATGGCAATAAAGATGGGGTAGAACCTATCAATGAGCAATGTTGCGGTAGTGAGAAAGTTCTCATAGATGGCAGGGTGCAGAGCCCTCACTAAGTTTTCTACAACAGCATAGCAACCATCAAGTTATATTCATGTTTTTCCCCGTGAAATCTAAAACCACGGGTTATATGCATTCTTTCTCTTTGCATGCTGGTGGATATAATTGGCAAAGATAGATATGATTGTCTTCTTCCTATCCCCATTTTGTAAGTATTCTGAAAGTCAACTTGCCCCTCTTCTTGAGGGATCTATCATAGATCCCGATGTTAATAGATTTTTGAAAAATATTCGCTATTATATAAATATGTAATAAAACATTGAGATAATTACATTCAAATTTGGCGGAGCTCCCAAAGCAACGTGTGGAGAAGCTAATGGCTATGCTAGCAGAGCTCGATGTGATGGATGGGCCAACAGATGGGCGGGATCATTGGGTAAGGTGTGATGGTTCTTTCTTGATTGGGAAAGCTTACAAGGCTCCGAAGAGGCCTATTATTTTTTATCCTGGGGGTGTAAAGCGGATTGTTGATGGATCTTGAAGTAAAAGGTTCTGGCTCGAATGAAGGAATTCATGTGGATCTTTAGGAGGGGGAGACGATTGACAGGCAGATTTACATTTTCGTTCAGAGGTCCGATCCTAGGTACCCAAGGTGCGTGGAGGATGTGGATGATGTGGAGGATGTTGCTCATCTTTTCTTCAATTGTGGAAGTTCCGTGCAGGTCTGGAACTGTTTTGGGAATCGTGTTGTGAATACTAATAGTGTCTCTCGCTTCTGGTGCTCTATTGGGGCGGATTAGACCGACACGGACAAGAAGAGATCGAGGTGTGTAGATGTGGTCTAGACACTTTGGTTAGCTAGAAATGGGGTGGTGTTTCGCCACGACTGTTTCTACGTTGAGCATAATGTGGTGCATGCCAATGCGACGTCTGAGAGTTGGATCCTTTAATTTTGTAATATTTGTTATTGCGATAGGCTTGTAATAACTTTGGGTGATAAATGGTGAAGATTTTGGGCATACACATATACAGTGCAAACCCTTTTTTTCTTCAAAAAAAGAATGGGAGATAAATGGAGCAGCAACCATCAGAGATGATTCAAAAGTTGAATATGGACTAAGATTACAAGTTTGCAAATCTTATGCAACTCCAACTTTTTTATGTATTAAAATCTGATAAAATTGTATTTTTCATGGCAAAATACTAATCTAAGTAAAATATACATTCCAGAAAAAATTATAATCGATGTATTATAGATAAATTCATTACAAATAAACACACGATAATTAAAGGTTGTGTAACAAATACATTAAATTATGACACCCTAAGGTAGTGATGTTCAAAAGATGCATTTCAATGAGCCGTAAGGTTAAGGAGTTCATATACATATTTGCAAAAAAAGGTAGATTTGCAATCAAAGAGAATTGAAGAAATGGGCAACAGAATGAAATAGGAAAAAAGGGACAAGCGCGTTGTGAGCACCCCACCGCCTTGATGCCTTGGTACAACCTGGGATCTTTGAGGGCGTGCCTCACTTGGGTTTAACGGCTAGAGGCATGCCTAGAGACATGTTTAAAAAAACACTCGAACTTGAAATATGAATTCAAGTATATTCCTTCCCTAAAATCCCACCAAACAGGAGTATGGCCTAAAATAAGATCCAGGAAGAAAACAAACATTGGCCCAACCAAAAACAAACCAACAATTTTGAAGACACCAAGAAACAATCTAGAGGAGACATAGTGCCCAAGATCCAGTATAGAGACAACCATAAGCATAGCAAACCTCCAACTCTATCTCACCAATGAAAATAGCAAAACCCTCCAGACCATGAACTTGCCCACAACAAGCTAGAGCGATCAGAGGATACAGGTATGACATTAAAGTCTAACACTCACAGTCCAAGGGACCATAGGAAAATTCGAACGAACTATACGAAGATCCTCCAACCATGTTTTTTGAGAGGAAAAGCAGTGGAATCCCAAGATGGGATCCAACGCAAAGAGTTATATTAATATTAATATGGCAAAGTTACAGCAAGACTTGGTTTGATGCCTAATAATGACTCTACATTTTCTTGGTAAAACCTTTACCCCTGAAAGATACATTCATTTCTTGCACACCAGATCACTCAAAGCAGAAGGAAGACATGAGAGCTATCCTCATGTGAGTTGCCGCAATATGCTCTAATGGAGATCCTTCCAACGATCTTCATGTTAAATGTGTGTTCAATCTACGAAGTTAAAGCATGTCTTGCGGTTGAACATGTATGAATACCTTCAGACTCCTAAGCGGGAATTTGATCAATTATGCTTAACATCGTGCCATTATTGAGACCAATTGTGAGGAATGGCGAGTCCTTCAAATTTTGGCACGATGAATAAAGGAGGGAAGCATTGTGACCTTTTTCCAATGTTATTCTTTCCGATAACCAATGGAAACATAACTATGGCAGACACTGGGTCAAGGGGGATGTGAGCACCTCACTTTATTGCCAATTTTTACGAGCAAAAGTTGCAGGATTTCCTTAGGTTCATCAACATGTTTGAAAGAGTGGGGCTTTCTCGATAGAGAGGGCCTTCAAGGCCCTCTCTTGTAGTACTATATACACTAAAGACTTAAAATGGGACGTCAAAAATTATTCAAAGCTCTACGGTGTTGTTACGAAAGATTTTTCTTTGGTTGCTAAGAAGAGGTCATGTTATGAGAAGGTTTTTAAGCATAAAAATCATGTAGGAGAACAATGTCATGTGCCTGAGATACTCAGACACTTCGGAAGATGAGAATCGTCTATTTTTTTACTTGCGATAAATGAAGGTGAGGTTTGGATAGTGTCGAATCTGGATTGGCTTGACTCTTCTTGCAGTGAGGGTATCCGAAACTCTATTAGTTCCGCATGTCTCGGAGGTTGGATGGGTTGTTTGCGGCCATTCACGCTTCCTGGGACAATTTGATGTGCACAAAATGGGTGGGGAACATTGGGGCGAACACCATTGAGTGTTTCCCCCTTCTTTGAGCGTCAAAAAAAAAACAAAATGGGTGGGGTTAAAATGAGAAATATAACATGATCAAGATGTAATATACCATGACTCTCTTTGAGTCTTGGTGTATGCAAAAAACTGTGGGTATTAATTAAATTTGTGGGGGTATGCACCGCCTGGTTCCACACCCTTTCTCCATTCAAAAAGGAGAGGGGTTGGATTTCCTTAAAATAGGCTAGGTGTATTACTTTGGATTATAGAATGTTCTCCTCCATATGGCCATTCGTCCGGCTAAAACTTAAAAGATCTCAGTCCCACCCTTACAAACATTAAGTCTTCTAAATGTAGGTAATATGTATCGGTATGGTATCGGAATCGTGTCGATACGAAATACCGTCAACATATCGATGCCATCGTCCAAATCGGCCCGATTTGTAAAGGAAAATGCCTTTGAAGGGCAATATCGACCATATCGGCGATATATCGATCACTTGTCGATACCAATATATCGCCTATATATCGTCGATATAATGCGATATGGTTTTCCATAATCTAATTGACAAATATATGGCCTTCAAAACTCTATAAGTTAAAATATCAGAAGCTCTTGAGCCGCTATAACACCCTCTCCAATGTAACAATGCATGTAAGGGCATAAGGCCTAAAATTAGGGACCTAACTCTCCCATTGTTCTTGATATGAAGACGGCATGATAATTTTTCAGATTAAAAGTTATCACAAATGCTTGCAAAAAGAGGTCTAATGGACAGTCAAGATTCAATGGATAGACTTATATCCAACAAACCACAAGCATGAACTCCATCTCCTCTATAGCTACCAACTATAACGCTAAAAAGGACATGGCTAATGTTGGAAAGATGACATATATGATAGATCTAGAGACTTTCCTTGCAGTTGTCCTGGACATCATGCATTATTGACAACACTCCAAAAAACTATGTTACTAGAGATACTTCTCGATTGTTTTTTAACCAAGATCCTTCTCGATTGTTCTCAGCACAGTGGCCCTTCTTTCAAGACAAGTGCATGCGCGCCTAAAACTGGAGTAAGCCGCAATTTCTCCAAAGTAGACTATGCCGTATAAGCTCTAGTTAGGTCACTGGTGACAGATACTGTTCAATAATATTTAATACCACGGTAGGCATTCCGCGTGAACACAAATTGTTACTGCAATCAACCAAAAGAAATCCAAATGCAAACGAATTACTCTCTGCCAGAATATCAATAACTGTAGTTTAAAGAGAATCTCGAACCTGCATGGTAAGTACAGACAAGCGACTGCTGGGACCCAGAACAGTGGACATGCCGAATAATAGCATGGGAAGGTTTTATTGAAATCGAAATATGCGTATAATACTGTCCCCGTAGACATAGATTGTAAAAAAAATTAGGGTTCCGGATTTGCATCAAATTTGACACTGGAAAAACTAGTCTGTCAACCCTCGGCGAGAGATCATGGTGAAGACCACGCAGTGAGATCAAATAGAAAGTGACAGCAAAATCCAAGGACGATCTCCGATCCATCCCCCAAAATTCTGGAGTATAAAAGAAAAAAACCTTGGGAGGACGAGTCGACGGAGACGTCGGCGTTCACGGGCGGAGAAGGAGGGAAGCGACCATGGGATAGCGGGAATTTGCGATGATGAGAAGTGTTAACGTGCAATGGCGGGATGGAGAGCGGTAGCAACGGGGTAGGGGGGAGGGATGCTCATTCTCCTCGTCTAGCTCCTCCTACAAGACTAAAAGTACCATAGTTAGAAAATTGAGCTTTTTTAAAAAGAAAAAAAGGGATGTACCTAGGGCATGTCTGGTTGCCACGGTACATCGGGTACTTTGTCATACCTCTGGCTCCAAACTTTGCATTTTTGGGTTAGATTGATTGTATTAATCCTACAATTTCTTTAGGATAATATTTTTAAATCATATTCAAATAAACTTATTAACATAAAAAATATATTATAATCATTAAAAAGTTAATATAACACATAATAAATGTTACATCGCATCACAATTATAATTCAACCCTCCTAACCCTCCCAACAACTACTATTCAAAGCAAGATATCCCATCCTGCCCCAATCCGACCCAATCAAGTAACCAAACATGCCATGAGAGTGCTTTTGGTATGCGAGTTAGGGTGGGTTAGACTGGTAAAGGATAATCTATTTTTGCGTTTTGGTATTTGAAAAGCATGTTAAATTGGAGGTGGGTTTGTTGTTAGTTTGTTGTGATATGATTGTATTGAAGTTTGAAAAAATGAGTAGTTATTGTGATGTTATTCTATTAAAGTTTGGAAAAGTGAATAGAATTTGAGTAGTTTATAATTTGTATATGATATAATGGTATAATGTATTATTTTTTGATAGATTTGATAAAAGATAATTGATTTATTTAATTTATTAAAAAAGGAGAAAAAGTGAGACCTAGTAAGAGAGATAAGGAATGGTTAAGGGGTGTAAACTCCCCACCCACGTACTGAACGGGGCCTAAAGGTGCAAGCCCAAGAGAAAATTAAGTTTTGATTTTCCCTTATTTCTTGTTTTCCGTATTTTCCAATAACATTTATGCTCTTAACTTTTTAAATTACATGTGTATTTCTATACTAATACAATATTCACAATAATCCTCTTCTATTGTTACAATACTGACAGAACGACATTGTCGTGAATTTTATAAGAATATAGGGAGATAAGTGTGACTATAAAAAAGGTGAGGTGAATAAAAACTTGAAAGGACACTTGTGTAAAAATATCTTGCAAGTTATACTAACTTTGTTGTTGCATCAGATTGTATTTTAAATATGTGACAAGTTAAGGATCATAGTGATGAAGATTAGTTAGATGATAACAAATTGATATGTTCAAGCTACAATCAAGTTGAACAAACCAGAAGCTCAAGTTGTTGGAGATAAGTATACGATTTATCTCCATTATGCTAATTTTTTACTTTAATCTCTGAATAGAAATCATATATAATAATAAAATAATGTAAAATACTTTTGTTGATGAAAATGTAATAAATGGGCATTACTCTTGTATAAAAAATAAGAAAGAAATTTAGTAAAAATCCAGGAAAATAAATAAGGACTTTTTCACTTGTATGTTATATATAGGGCTTATCCAATGGGCTTGTGCTCATCAGAGTTCTAATGCACACACTTGTTTTTTATGATATTTTCTATCATTAATGCTTATTGATTTACAACTATTATATCATCTTCTCAGTATCAATAACCATTTAAAAAAGAAAACCTTAAATTCACATGAACTAGTCATTAAATCGTATAGAAAAGTCATAAGTAATACATATAAAGATACAATCATTTCGTATGCATTTAGTTTTTTTTGTGAAGAATGGTTTCTAATAGTAAAAGTATGATATAACAATTATAAATCATCAATTATTTGTGCTCAAAATGATAGAAAATATTAGTAAAAAAATATGTGTGCTCATTAAAACTCTAATGGAAACAGGACACGTTGGATAATACTATGCATACACATATACATACATATATAATGTACAATCTCAACAAATGTTTAATAAATGTATGCTAAATCCAATTGATATGAGACTGGCTACAACATGTACATATAACTAACCCAAACACTACAAAAAACCACAAAAAAAGCACTAACTTGTCTATGTTGCAGATAAACTCAAACCCCTGATTTGAGAGGATTTACAGTTTAAAGTTGATTTTTTACCTCATATAATCTTATAAGATATTCTACTCACCTTTGGAATACCATACACTCGAATATGTAAAAAACAATATCAATTCCAAATGAATTGGAGTTCATATATGAAACTTGAATTTTCAAATCATATCATATGTTGTACAACTATATATTCTAAAATATGCAACTTCATATACCAAAATTCCCAGTTTTGATTTCTTTATTTTTCTTTTGCGTATTTAGTGCACATTCTTACCGATTACACGAAATCAAAAGCCTGAAAAATCTAAGTAATGTGAAAAAGAAAGTACCACCTTTGTTTAGTTTATTTCTCTTTTATTCATAATTATTAAAAATAAAAGCATATTAATGTATAAGCAATTGGTATTATTTTCTAACAATAAAATATGTATGTATTATTAAAGGAAAAATAAAAAGAAAAATGCAAACTTTTCAAAATGAAGTATTTTACGCAAATAAAATACTCCCCTCAAAATGTTTTTCTTCGTATATATAATCCATGGATACCGCATATCTCAAGAGACACGTAGCTTCCATTTATATCACTTCTTCATTTGACATATTTTGTTACGTTGTTTCGATCTTATTGCTCTTTTATCTTCTATTTTTCTTCTCCCTGACACCTGATGGGTTGTATAAATGGTCAAAGTGCCACAAGACGCTCATTGTTGGCTTGTGCTCGCCACCTCACTTTGCCTTGATGACATTTGTCAATGCCCTCGCAACTAGTCCACCCTCCATTCATATTGGTCCACATAAATCAAGGCAGATGACCCTCGGGTTAACTCCCTCTTCTCCACCCACCTACACCTACTTCACAAACCACATCTCCCTCTTCGCTCCAATAACCATCACTCTGTTGCATTGTCCACCTTTGTGATCTCTCAATCGAGCAATCGCTCCATCCGACTTCAACTTCCTCGATCGCTCTTATCACACCTTCATTCCCACAATTCCCACGGCTTCAAACATCCATTTTTCGCCTGCACCAGTCGTCTTAGCACATGCAACCACCTGGGAATAAAATTCCTTGACCTAGAACTATTCCCATCATCTGCCAATCAAAAGTCACAATTCAAACCCAAGGTTCACACCCAACATGTCTGAAAGCTATAAGAATCCAACTTTCTTATATCTTTTGATTCATATCAAGCAAACTTGCACAATGATGTATACATAGAGTGCACCGTGACAATTTGACTTGGCCAAGCTCAGGGTTAATGTCTTCCTTTATTTAACATGTTCTAGAAGTCTCCAACACCATGAACCTTGAGCTTAATTTATTTTCCCATATACCGACTCACCATTTAGGTCAGAGGATTTGGTAGAGATGATACATGTTTTCAAAGGGTTAGGATACACATAACCTAATGGCTAAATGCTTCACTCAGACTTGATGGTAGCTAAAAACAATGGCGGGTTATTTTTTGCATACCACATAGTCCAATTATTTGATTTTATTGTGTCAATTTGAAGTAGCATCCTACTAGTTTAAATTTAAATGTTGTTACTTGATATCAACCAAATAATGAAAATGTATATTAACTTTCCTCGAATCTGTTGTTATTCTAGAGTGAGAGAAAGGAAAGGGGAGACACAATAAAACACCAATGTACCGTGAGAAAGCATTGATATATGCCCAGTTAGAATCACTCGCATAAACTTCTTTGCAATCTTGGTTAGGGATGTCTGGTAGAATTTATTATGAATGCAACAAGAAAATCACATAGATCATGAACTTCTGTTAGTTGGATGAATTAGTGTATTTGAATGGATATAATAAATTTATTATGCGTTACTTAGTGCATGTAATGTGGTAGTGTCGTTAGATTTACGAGCACAATTGTATTCCTATTTACATCTAGAAATAAATCCACTGTAAGCAAAGGGAAATGAAATGTGAGAAAACCACACTGAGACCTCAATTGTCTGGTTAGGATCGAAACATGTTTAGAATAATTCCAAGTCCACAAAGTTCTACACACGTGGGACTCCGAACTATGTCATCTGTAAATACACAACAATGATAATGAAGCGTGAAAAAATATAGAATTCCACACCCCGACTCTTTCTGTCTCTGACTCAAAAAAGAAAAACTTTCCTCGTCTCTTCTCTACAATGACCTTTGTCCATTGAACTGCTCACATTCATTGCTCCCAATTGCATGGACTCCTAAAGTTTCCATTCGAGTTCATTGGGTCCTCTCGAGAAGAAGATGTATGCCAATCAGAGAGACAACAAATGATATGTAAATAATGTAGGATTATACAAAGGAAATAAACAAATAGTGACTCAAGTCCTGGAAATCATATAGCCTTCCCGACAATGGCAGAACTCAACAAACCACTTGCTACCTAAGTTAATATGTGTGTGTGTGTTTGTTATGGTTGTATAGACAAAAATTGATCGGTCAAGAATCTATGCTAACATGTAAATATGCGAAGGTTGTGTGGATATATTTCTTTATACGGTTGTGGTCCAAGATCGAACACAATGAGGCAATGAAATTTTCATGCACGACTTGAGTTCAATTTTAATGCATTTAACTCAGCGTGTATGCACAATGTGTTTGGTGAGTAAATGCAATTAAATTATTTTTATGTTCTTTCTTTGTTTTCGTATTTTTTTGTGATAGTTCATATATAGCATGCGAGTGAAAGAGCGAGTCTCTATTATTATTATTATTGATAATAAGATATAGTAAAAATATGAATAATTTTTTTATGTTTCTAGGATTTTACATTATATCGGGGTAGTTTTAAAATATATGAGTACATAAAATAAAACAAACATATGTAAGATCCTGAAAAGTTTAAAAGGAATCTCATGGCTCACTTTTTGGCATAGGATTTATGCCTTAAGCAGGCCTTAAAGTCTTAAATTTTTACAAAAAAATCTTATCTCATGAGTATTCTAGGACACTAGGTTTTATATTTTTTGAGTTTTAATCAACTTTCTTTGAATTTTTGCAAGTTTCAAGTGTTTTTTTATTTTCATGATAAAAGGTAATATTTTTCAAAATAAATTAAAAATTTAAGCCAACATAGTTTTTTGGAATTTATAATTTATATGGATTAATTAATAAGGTAAATGCAATGCATTACTAAAATTGATTTTTATTTTCTTAATAAAATCCATCATAATAAGTCCTTGGTAAATCAATGTAGATTGTATAGTGAGCTATGTAATGGTATTTGGAATATTGAAAAATATTGCAAATTACGCAATCAAAAAATCACAAGAAAAATACAAAAGTACCTTCTACACAACATAAATGATAATAAATTCACCAGGACCACTGCCGAAAGCTTGCGCATGCTTTCAAACATAAATTTAAAATTCACAATTTAATTTCAATTCGCATAACTTACTACGTGTTTTTCAAGTCCATGATCAATATTTCATCCAAAAATGCATATCTAAATGTGCATGCTCAAAATTTAATCACACTAGTTCAAATTAAAGAGAGTTTAGATAGTTTTCCAATGAAAAATCCTTTCAAATTAGATGTATGATTTACAAAGTATAAATTGTTCTACATAGACACCTAAATGAAAATTTTGAATCTAAAATAAAGTAAAACATGCTTGCATGGACAAAATAAAGGGAGCGAGAGGGTTCTTTTGTAAACCGCCCGGAGGTGGGTCGTGTGTCAAAGGTGGGATGATTAATATGGAATAGGGTTGTCAGAAAAATCTCAGATTCGACATTCGTTCAGATTCGGCTCGCTAAAAGTTTGATTTAGATTCGATTCGAAAATAAATGAACCAAACCTGAACACAAGTTTAGGCTCGATTAAATAAATGAGCCAAACCTCAAAATCATAGGTTCGCTCAGGTTCGACTCACTAAAAGTTCGATATGTGTGTACACCATATTTTATGTTCATGTCTTCAAATAAGGGGTTATTTAATCATTTTTCAATTTTATGAGTGGATACATGATAGAATGTAAAATCTTCCCAAAATCCCACATTTTCAACAATATAATCCCTAATATTAGAAACCCTAATCTCAAAACCCACCCGCCCCATCACACTACCGTCGCACACCCCTCTTTAGTTTACTCACCCTCAACCACTCTCTGATCTCCATCTCCCTCATGGTTCCCCAGCCTCATTGGCGGCATCATCCGAGCACCCCCTCCACCCACATCAGAGGCGGCCATCCGAACCCATCATCCTCACAGCAGCAGTGTTGTGACGTGTCTCTCTTCCTCCTCGAAACACCTCCTCAAGCAGCAAAGCGCTAAGTGGTATTGATAATTTTCGCCCTCTATTTTTCTACGTGTTTTGTACATGGTTTTGGATGAAATGAGTATGATAGGGAAATGAGTCAAATATTTTTCTGCTATTTGGATGAGATTGCAATTAAAAGATAACGGACTATGTGTTGAAAAATGGGATCATGCGAATTACGAAGACAAGCCCTTGACCACACATTCTCCATCCCCATTTTGGTGTCGTAGGTTTTGAATCCACAAAATCGAGATCCTCTGTTTGTTGGATATCATATATCCTACATAAGGGTTGAGTTCATGCTACCTCATGATGTGGTTGATGATGATTGGTTCTAGGTGAATTTGACTTGCATTGCATATGATATTGTGAAGGAAACAAAGTTTGTGGAAATTGTGGTCACGTTAAACAGTTGTATCATTAAACAGTTGCATACATAAAAGTCATTCTAAATTCAGAAAAACATTGATTTTTCCATACCCTAAGTCATTGTTAACTCATTAACCAAATGCTAATCATTTCTTACATTTAATCAATTAGTTTTAACACTACAATCATCTCTTATTTGTATTATCAAATATTTTTTAGGAATGACCTCTACACCATCCTCCCAACAATCCATTGGTCAAATATTATTAGAGAGGAATGAGAATGATAATGAGAATACTAATGAAATCGTTGAAATAAGAGATGATGTCGTGGAAGTAAGTGAAATCGAAGAAATTGCAGAAGAAACTAGAAAAAGAGCGAGAAGAAAATCATCCTCTGCGTGGTCCTTTTTTGGAGATATTACTGTTACATCTGCTATGAATAATGGTAAAGAAGGTGAAGAGAAACAAGTAATGATTAAAACGAAATGTAAATGTTGTGGAGAGGTTTTGTCTAAACCTAAGAGCGACACAACCAATCACATGAAGAGGCATTTGGAAAATGTAAGTCTGTATTATATGTGATAAGAAAAACAAGCAATCCACTTTTCTTTTAAATTCATCCACTGCGGAGAAAGGTGAAATACTTGGATTTTCTGTGGCGGCACCATTTGAACCAAATAAGGTGAGAGATGCACTTGCAAGAATGATACTCATACATGAGCATCCTGGATTTAATGTTTTTGCAAACATATTAAATCCCAGATATGAGAAGATGTCGAGGAACACGATAAAAAATGAATGCCTCAAGGTATATGATTCCGACAAAGAAAAATTAAAGACAGGCTTCAAAGTTGTGGATCGCATTTCACTTACATCTAATTGTTGAGCATCCAATCAAACGATTGGATATATGTGTTTGAGTGCTCACTTCATTGATCCTAGATGGAAATTACGGAGGTGTATTATTAGCTTCTGTGATTTAGAACCACCTCATACAAAAGGTATGATTGGTGATGCAATTGCTAGATACATCCAGGAGTGGGGAATTTAAAACAAAATTCAGACAACCACTTCGGATAATGAATCCAACAATACCGTTGTGGATGAGTTTTTAAAGGTCAATTATGAGTCACGGAACAAGTTACATTTGAAAGGAAAGTTCTTCCATGTTAGATGCAATGCACATATATTAAATCTTATGGTATAAGATGGTCTTATGCATATTGAAAATACGATTATCTCTATAAGATAGAGTGTCAAATATTTGATGGAATTAACTTCTCGCTTGTTTAAATTTGGAGAGATTGCAAGACAAGTTGATATTCCTTAGTAAGGGTTTGCGCATTGATTGTCCAAAGCTATGGAATTCCACATACTTGATGCTGGACCATGCATTGACTTTTAAGTTGGCATTCAGCCAATATGCTCTTCGAGATGCTAATTACAAGTGGCTCCCAACTTCTGCTGAATGGGTAAAGGTTGAAAAACTGTGCAAGTTCTTGGAGGTGTTTAATGATGTCACTACATTTTTTTGTCGAGCAAAATACCCAGCAGCTAACTTATTCTTTCATGAGATGTGTAGAGTGAAATGTATGTTAATTATATTCTCAACTTTAGTGAGATGATATTTTCATGAAAGATATGGCTTCTGCAATGTGGGAAAAAATGAGCAAGTATTGGGGTGATTGCAATTTATTGTTGGTAATTGCCACAATCTTAGATCCACTTAATAAAATGTGATTTGTTGAATTCACATTTCCTTTATTGTATCACGAGCATGAGGTTGATTATAATTTGGAAATGATTAAAGAAGCACTTTATGAAATTTATGAATCTTATGCAACACAACCCACCCAAGATTTGTGTGCTTTACCTCCAAAATCCAATGATTTTTTTGAAGAAGCCAGGTTTTAAAGGACGGAAATGTTTGACATGCTTATTAGAAATGATACAAAGTAACCTTTAAAATATGATCTTGCTATAGACTTAGATGAGGGTCTTTATGTTAGTGAAAATGAGGTCCGGGAACAGGAGTTTGAAGTTTTGGAATGGTGGAGGTTGAACTCCATCAAGTATCGTTTCTTATCAAAGTTGGCCCGTGATATTTTAAGTATTCTCATAACAACCGTATCTTCGGAGTAGGCATTTAGTGCTGGAGGTTATGTCCTCGACCCATATAGAAGCTCCTTATCTCCAAAAATAGTTGAGGCACTGGTCTGTGCGAGTAATTGGATTAGAGAAGGCACAAAGGGCACACCTAATCCAACGGTAAGTTTCTTTAATTTTTAATCTTTTTACTAATTATTAATTTTAAAATATTTATTTATTCTTTACAATACTACAGGGATTATTTGGAATAAGAAGTATTAGACATTTCTCTTCCTGATGTTTTGGATCCATGTCATCTCATTAAGGTAAAATACAAAGCTCTTATTTCACTTTATAATTCAAGACACTAATTTATCATGCAACTTCTTGTGGTCAATGACATTCTTTATTTTATATATCAGGGGTCTCATTTCCTATCATGTTGTCTTTTATGGCATTTTTTCCATATTATTTTTGTGGAGGTTGCATCTTTAATGGCTTTAGAATGGTTGGAAACGTCTATTTTGCAAGTTCTCAACGACATGTTTCATCCAACAATACAAGTCATGCTATAACCACCTTCAAAACAAGGTAGAATACAAAGTTACTACCATCTCGCATGTTATGATTTTAATTATGCGGTTGACTCTTTTGGTTTATTTTTTTCAGGAATGTGATATGCAAGAAAGTATCCCATGAGCTTTGGATTGTGATCAATTTTGTATTTTTTTGTTTTATTGGACATTTTATTTTGGGAAGTTTGTTACTTGCTTTATAAGAACCAGCTTGATTTGCAAGGATCCCGATTTCTGGTTAAGAAGAGGGAATTCTTTGATTGACGCATTTTATACCAACTTATAGTTTTCCTTCTTATTTGCTTGAAGGCTTTAGACATGGTTGATTATTTTTTGTTGACAATATGCAAAGATGTGTGCAGTACTATTCATCCTGCAAGAATGACATCATCTTGATTTTGGAGTGCTCATTCTTCGACCCATGTTGTCAAATCGGAGATTATTTTAGTTTGGAATTTGCATGTAAAGATCATATATAAATGAAATTCTCATGATTATATTTGTTATAAATATGTCCTTTCTGAATACACAGGTCATTAACTCAATTTCTAGATATCTGAATACATATGAGATCTCTTTTATTATCCTTTTTCATTATAGGGTATCAATCACATACAAATAAGATGTATAATAGTTGACATAATATGATTATTTTTCTCATTTAACTATTTTAGTGTGTTGCCTTCTGATGAGACTTATTTGGTAAACATCTACATGTTTTTTCAGCTACTTGTTTAGTGGCATCTTGGTATATACATTATAGTTACATGTTATTGTATAGCTTTATTTGGCAAGTTGTTCACATGCAAAGATAATAAACATGTACATGTGTGTGTCTAATTTACTTCATAAACAATGAAAAATGCCTAATTTCATCATAACTCCATTAATGATTATAACAAATATAAACATGTCCTTTTCAAGTTGGTGTACTTCACAAACAACAGTGAAAGCTCAAGAATTCAAGTGGAATTCTCATGATTATATTTGTGATAAACGAACCTTTAACGAACCGAATCGAGCCTTTACGACCTAAATCAAAACAAACCTTTAACAAATCCAACCGAGCCTTTATGAACCTTAACGAGTCGAACCAAATCAAAACACGATTTTCATATTATCGAACCGAACCAAACCCGGACTCTAAAGTATGCTAATCGAACCGAACCGAACCTGGGTTGGTTCACTCAGGTTCGGCTCAATTACATCCCTATATGGAATACTTTTAAGCTTTAAGGGCATATTTGCAATAGTTCCCTCCATGTGGCCCCATGCTCATGCGAATTTCAGAGTAAATGATGATCCAAATGCTTGGTGTTAGCCTTGATCTGATGGCTGAGGTCCGCCAATTTGACGCTTCTTGAAAGCATCACTAAGATGATCGAGCAGTTGTATGAAGCTCGCTCTTTGATGGCTAAGATGCGAGGTAATATTTGATCAGAGGGAAACATTGCTTCGTGGAATGATCGACTTTAAAGAAGATTGGGACGGAAATTAACGGTTCCTACGAGTGCTCCATTTGTTTCACCTTCATCTTTCAAAAATAGGGGGATGTTGGTCATGATATTTGGCTTATGCGAGAAGGATAAGCGATGTGATGGCCTTCATTGAAGATGTTATGCTTCCAATGAGGTCATATAGTGGAACCAGGGCTCAAGGCTTTGAAGTTACTAGCTAATGAGATTATGAGAGAGCTTAGCTTTGATAACGTCACATGGGCACAAACATCATTGAGGTCACCCGCACGCAAGTCTTCGAGGGAGAGTTAGAGACTACCATTTGGCTGAGGTGTATAGGATCGTCAAATCTCAGGCTATTAATGGACCTTTCTTCAGGGTGGGACCGATTGAGAAAGACATATATGTGAACTTAAGTGAGTCAGAAGAGTATACTCTTAGGACATCACCAAAGAAAACTCTCGTGTTCAGTGATCATATTGTATGAGAGTTGAAGAGTATCTCTTTGGAACTCCAGCTAGAGAGTGAGGGAATAAGAGGGGCGGTGTGAATGAATGCTCTTGATGAATGTGGAGAGAGTGAAATCTCTCCCGACCATGATTTGTCTTGAGGATAGAAGGTGCGAGGGGTAGAATGGAAGTAAAGAGGGAGAAGACAGAGTGTCGACATTGGACTGGTTTAGGGGTTGAAATAAATAACCAAATGATAAAGGAGGGAAAGAGAGTACTAGAGAAAGAGATGATGAAATGGAAGAAGAAGTAGTAGCATAGGGCAAATAAGATCAATAAGGAGAATAAAGGGATTCACCAAGTCAGGGTGTCGGGTATGAAAGTCTTGAGCTCAGTGGAGCTTTGGGTTGGCACCTCGAGTGGAAGGATGGAAACTCTACGAAGCATGAGCGAAGATGCAAGGGCTCTGCAACAAGAAAGTGGATCTTCATTAGATCACGATTAGAGGATGCAATGGTTCATCATTGCCTTGAGTGCCTCAGTTCGTTGTTGCCAGCGTCAGACTGAGATTGGAGGTTGATTTCCCTCACTTAAAAGATGATTAGTAGTTGGTTGGCGAAGGGTTTTTTTTCTGTGGACAATTGTATGATGGCATACCCCATGACGGGCCGCTGACTGACCTAATCCAATTAAACTTCTGAGGATCCATATACTCGACAGTACACATTCAAGCATCATGATCAAATTTCATATCGTGAGTACGAAAAAAGCGAGTAAAATGCTCCAATAATATTATATATTCACGGTTCAAATATTTACACTTTTACTTGAAGTCTGCAAATATGATTTACTTGATTGGAAAACATAAGTTGCGATAAAAACAACTAGTACAACTCCACTGGTGAAAATGTAAAGTGAAGTCTGGTACAATCTATAGATGCTCAAGTCACAACTTCCTTTAATCATGGATCATATTTCAGCAAGCCACACATCCATTTCAAAAAATGACTTGACCCGGAATTGAATAGGAAGTTGCCATGTGTTCAGCAATGGGTTTGAATGGGTACCCTAACATAATACTTAATAACATTCATCGATATATTCAATATGTAACCTGCTATGTATCCAATCGTATCTTAATATGGTGACCTACCATGGTCAAAAAATGTTAAATATTGACATTTGAAGTGACTTGCCATGTGCTCAAATGGTGTCAAACCATGGGTTCAAGAGTAAATTGCCATGGGCTCAAATGATGCCAAATAATGTGTCTAAGATAAGAGTGAGATGTCGTGAGATTGTACAATACCAAATTATGTGTCTTAGAATTACCTTCCATGGGATCGAATGGTGTCAAACCATATGTCTAAGAGTGGCATGCTATGGACTTCTTTTGATGTTAAACCACACATCATAGAATGAACTGCCATGTACTCAAATGGTATCAAACCATGTCTTTAAGAGTGACCTACCAGGGACTCAAATAATGCCAAACTATGTTTATAAGAATGACCTTCCATATGCTTAAATGGTGCTAACCCACGTGTCTCAGAGGGACATACCACAGACCAAACGACGCTAAGCATTGTATCTTAGAGTGATCTATCTTGGGCTTAGGGAGCGACAACTAACAAACCATGTACCTTGGAGTGACATGGAATGTGCATGAATGGTGTCATACCATGTGTTTGAGAGGCACCGACCATTGACTCAATCGGTGTCAAACCGTGTGTCATGGAGGGACCTACCATGGATTCAATTGTTGACAAACCAAGCGTATTCAAGTGACACGTCATGGTGACCTATCATGTGTTTTCATGCTTGATGTGATCTAAGCTCAATTTTACAATCGATTCCAAGAGTTACACAAATCCGATTAAGGTGTTTTTACTTTTGAGATACATTGGAAACCCTAGTTTAAACTCTATACAATGACATATTTCATTCATCCAAAACACTCATGAGAATTGCGTAAAAATAATAAAAAATTCCCATATTTTTACAATATTTTGACGGTTTGGCCTAATTCGAGCCACGGGTGAATCATGTGATCCTCATATGCATTCATATTCAAGCACGCGTAAGAACATTTGGGGTGATAGATATGCATATACTCTATTTTAACTTAGCATGCAAGTTGATTTAACAAAACTTCCCCTTTGTGCATCTTTTATTTCTTCATGAACATGAATAACCTACTCAAGAAAACATATTACACACAAAGGGAGGAAACCCTTCCAGATTAAGGGCAAGATGGCCATAGGAAAAGTGCATGATAAAACTAACCTTGCTAAAATACATCGTACAAAGGGAAGAGACCATACGTGTATGGTTATCACGGCATGCAAAACCAACTCATATAGTCGTTCTTAGTGTTTCATCATACACTTGAGAACCTTCAACATGGTGGTTGTGTGGTTAGAATTAAACCACAACAAACAATGTTAAAATGAGGGAGAGAAAGAAGACATCTCATCATAAAAACTTGAAATTGAGCTTCCTCTCGCTCGTGAAGCTCGTGAGAGGAAATGGAGGTAAATAACCAACTCTAACGATGCTTCAACATCCCTCTAGCTGTCTCCGACGAGGTAGGAGGTGGAGGAGGACAGGTGGTTGTTGGGGTTTGCACATGAGACCAAGAGACTTAAAGGAGTACCTTATATATATATATATATCTAATCGGACTTGGGTGAGTTCCTTGTGTGGATCTCACCTAATTCCCATACCATCAAACATGACTCATTTCCACTAAAACAATAACATCTTTCTCAAATGGTTGGTTTGAACACTTTAAAATGCAATGGATTCCTAAAAAATGATTCATTGATTAGTTGAAATCCTGGCAATGCTACACATATACCAAACAATACAAGCATCAATCAGAAAAAAAAATCTGATTTTTTATTATTTTTCTAAGAGGATGTACATATTCAATCACATCCAAGTTTCCAAATTTTAAGAGATAAATCGTGTTTTTTCACATTTAAGGGGGCATGTAGTGTTTAGTTATTGGGGGTAGTTATTGGGAGAGTTAGTAGAAGATGTGGCATCGTGGGCTTGGACGTGCGTATGGAAGAGGATTATGGGAAGGAAACATAATTAACTGTTTGTGAATCTTTGTGGTAACGCGGTGAGTGCCGGTTGTATGGAAAGCTCGTAGGTAGACAAATCTTTGGGATTGAATGTGGTCGAGAGGTAGGTATGATGTGGGAGGGACGAGCATGTGAGGTAGTGCTAAGTGACACTTTTGACCCAAGGGTGAATCGGCATGTGTTACACATAGAATAAAAAATAAATGACATAAATAAAAATAAAATAAAATAAAACCTAAAAATGATAAGCAAGGTAAATGAAAGATGTAGATCTCAATGAGATAACAACATACATGAAGGTTTAAAACCTAGAAGAGGTAAAATGCTTGTAAAATAGGTCAATTGTACGTGGTTTTTAACATGTTATAACTTTTCTTTATTTTTCTCTTAATGGTGTACAAATAAATTATTTAATAAAACACTACAACATTATTATATAATGATCTATTTTTTGATTAGTTAGAATTGAAATTTGTAAAATAAAGAAGGATTTTATATAGAAGTAAATTGGTCAATATTTTGTTTTTTACTAGTTACTTTTCAATATATAAATAAAATGATATGTTTAAATATACATGAAGGTATAATATATAATAAGGTCTAAAAATACGAGATTCTTATATGAACTCTGATTCCTCTGAAATTAATCATTTTATAGCTAATTGAATGTACATTGATTAATGAGTTTCGTAGGAGACTATATGTGGTAGGAAATTTACTTCTTCCATGTCTACTCAATCCAATCTTTTGGTTTATTTGCAATATATATGGGTATCTTTTTATTATTTTTTCATTAGAATTAAATTAGTGATATGTAACCATCGGAAATTGTACTGTCTACATGTGAATATATGCAAAGCATTCAACTCCTTATTTTCTGGGTTTTTGGTTGATTTTAATTTCTTGGGCTAATATAAAAGTTAACAATATGCATTTATCTCTCTTCTCATTGCCAATGTTATTTTTATTTGTATAGTATCTAATGTGCCTTTTATGTGTGCTCTCTCATGAATTGAGGCTAGTACAATGCAAATGAATCACAATTTCATCAGCTGTGAGTGGGAGCTTGATGAACCCCGAAATTCCCTACGTTAATTTGGTAAAATTAACGTTTAATGTATTCATTATAGGAATATAATTCGAATCGATAAAAAAGACCACTTAATTAATCTTGTAATTAAAGTAAGCGGTCAAATTTTTATTTCACTTAGACAAGCCCAAGGTTGTACTCAAAGAGGCCATTGTCTCTTTAGGTTGTTAAAAATCAATATAGATGCTAGGTTTTTAGAGAGGTACTTTTTTATAATTTTTTATGCAATTAACGATGACGTGAAAATTCGGACAAGTTTAGGGGCTAAAAAGCAATTTTTGATCAAATGAAGTAAAAAATCCTAAAACTTGGCCAAAATGTGAAAAATTATGAAATTAATGTGTATTTTTTTTTGGAATTTTTGGATGTAAAACGAATTTATTATGAAATAAAAAAGGTGACTTTTAGTAAATTAATTATAATAAATAACAAACTTATTTATTTCTCGAAGATTAAATTATTCTAGATAGGTCTATGGGAGAGATATTCATGAAAAATGTTAGATCTTAAAAATATCTACTCTATAGCCTATCAAAAATCAATTACTCAAATCATTGTTTAATTTATTATGGCCTTGATATACGTGTAAACAGAATAAATTTTGGGCATAATGTAGAACACATTTAATTCTACTTACTGTGAATATTTAGTAACTTTTGGAGCAATAATCAATTTAATATAGATATCAGATCATGTTGTGAGTAAGTTACGTAATTTTCTACCAAATTAATTATATTAGATTAACTACATTTCACCAAAATTCAATCAAATATCCATATGATAAAGAATAAATGGTTACATAAGATGCAATTTTTGGATTTAAAATACAATGATAAATGATTGCTCAAACAAGGACACAAACAAATAATGGTTCTAAATGCAATTACAGGAAATAGAACCATAATAAATAAAAAATGCAAATGCAATTACCGAGACTAGGGTGCATATGCAAATTTTCCAAGGACTCCTTTGAGGTTGGGACTTGGGCGTAATGGTGGAATATGGAGAGGGTGGTTGTGCAAATTGACCACTTTGCACGTGTACCTCATGTTCTGCTGACATCACTAAGTTGGCAGGGACTAGTGTAATTTACAGATAACGAAAGTGCCTTCATCCCATAGGTGATGTGCCTCGCATGTGAAGGGGAAGATGGGACCGATGGTGCACTGACTAAGGCAGCAGGGGAGATGAGGCAAGGTGCTCCACTTGGGGGCCCGCGTTCGTCGATGATGTGAAGGCGATGGGTCCGGTCGATATACAATCGGATGCTGGAGAAGCGAAGCCCGCAACCTGAGGCGATGACGAGGCGGAGAAGATGATTATCTAGGGTGTTGCGTACGGGGATCAAGGTACTCCATTTGCGACGATAAGGATAGCAGGAAGGTTGATGGTGAAGGTCAAGCTCGACTGAGGAAGCTAGGTGGTGGTGTGGACGACCGAGGTGAGGGCTCCACTTAGAAGCGGAGGTCAAGGGTGTCAAGCTGTTGTTAGTGAGGTAGCACGTCCGAGGTAGAGGAAACCCAAGGGGACGAAGCTGTGTGATGAATCCATTATTCATCACACTAAAAGTTGAAAATAAATCTTCATTCCCGAGTAATTAGCTGCATTTAATCATTTATTCTGCATTTTTACCATTCATGCACTTAGAATTAATATATGCGTTTTAGAATGCATAATTGCATTCATATTCATATTCACATTTTCACCTAACTTCATGCATTTTTAATTAAATCATGCTAACTCCAATTGACATGAAACCAACTTCATTGTGTTATCACTAACAAGATTAAAAGGAAAAATACAAAAATTGCAAACTCAAATAATTAGCCCGTGAGACAAAACCCCAATTCCAGAGTGGACAACCTAAAAAGCACATTTCTTCCTCATACAATGTCCAATTTCGATCTACTCACTTTAAAGTAATATACATTCAAAGACCTTTAAAACAATACCAAGTTCAAGTGACTCGGAGCTCATATGTGAAAATTGGGTTTTTGGATCTTTTGTACATCGTGTATTTTACCTGATTTCGACCTATTATTTTATGCACATATTTAACTATTTTTATTTTATTTATTTTTCATTTATTCTCTTTGATAAATTTTTTATTAAACTACATAAAAATTCAAACCGAAAATAAGAGTGAGATCAAAGAAAATGCCCGAGTCTGAGCGCCCCTTGTGAGTGTGAACAAATATCTCACATTTTCCACTTTATTTTATTTCCATATTTTTTTAATTAATAAAATACAAAAAATAGAGTAATATGTAAATATATGTCCTTTATTTTATCACATTTTTTCTCGAATTCTTATTCTATTTAAAAAATCATAAAAAATGTAAAGGCTAAAAAGTAATCTTCTATATACATAGAAAGCCACCAAAAATATCATTTTGTACAAATGACCTCTTTTGCTCTTGATCCCTTCATGAAAGTTTTAGATCTCATCAAGACAAACAACTTTCATGAAAACAATTTTTGATCCGAAGTTTCCTTCTAGTTCTTTTAAATTTTTAGTTGTATCTAGTTTTTGAAATTTTTTTTGGGCGACACATGGCGCCTCCCGACGCAGTCATGTGTTGCGCCCCCACTCTCTTTTCTTTCCTCCCCACGATGCGCGTGCCTAGAATTTGCGCCCCTAACCTCTAGTGCCTAACCCTCCACCCCCTCGCCTTATCGCCTTCCACTCTAAACCACCTCGACGGTCAACCCTTCTTTGTCTCTCTCTCTCCAGTAACCCAATAGCCTACCGATCGCGCCTTCCTTGCTCCCCCCTTATCTTATCTCCAAACAACCCCGTCCATCTCCTTTTTAAATTACCACCACATGCAACTGCGCGGGGATCCGACGTTCTCCACTGTATCCACAATAGGGAGAGAGAGAGAGAGCTAGATGATGAGTAGTGACAGTGCTCGCCGCCCATCCGTTGAAGATTACCCTCCGGCACGATCCATGAGGGCTTCATCCCTTGTGTTGCCACTGCTTCTCAGGCGACTAGATAAGCTTTAACGTAATCGCCCACGACTGAGTTAAGGATCAGGAGAAGAGTAGCTTCGTCTTCCTCCAATCATGCGACTGCTACCTGATGAATCGACGATTCATCATCTCAATACATTGATCTTAGCAAAATACCTGAGTAAAATCCCAAATAAATGTATATAAAATCAATAAATTAACAAAATAACTGTTGTAAATAAAACACACCAATTATTGTATATTAGATTGTACAAAATAAATTAACAATAAGAAGCCGTAAAATTAAAGGAGTTTTTTACCTATAAATAGTCCAAAACTTCATGTATTTTTAATAATTTTAATTCAACTCTTTTTTGGATAATTCTTTCTCTAATGTTCATAAAAATGTATATAAAAAATAAAAAAAATACAAAACAATTTTCACCTCAAATAAATACTCATAGATCCCAAAGAGAAAAAAGCCGTAAAGTTCAACTTCCTGGCCAAATTCCCGCTCTGTATGAACTCCGAATTCACCAAACTCATTTTTAAAGTTCAAGTTAGAAAATTATCTATCCAACAGAAGTGGTTTCATTAAAATCGGAGCCCATTTGCAAAAGTTGGGTTTTGAGACTTATATGTATATTGTATATATTCATTCTTTCTTCATTTTTTTATATCTTTTTCAATTACTTAAAAATCCAAAAAAAATCATCGTTGTGTTGTATTTTGTTTATAGTATTTTATTTTATTTTTCCGTTGTAAATATCTCTTATTAAAAATATAAAAAATATATAATAGAAAAGAAAACAAAAAATGTACATGTTGTATGTCTTCTTTTGTAAATTATCCACTCTTTTTCTTCTCTTTATTTTTATTGTATTTTAGTAGCCTACTTTATTATTTATTTATTTATTTCATATTCTCTACAATAACTTTTCTTCTACCACCAACCTCCATTCAATTCCACCATTTTTTAATAACCTCCCATTCAACTCCATTAATAATACAACCTTCCATTCAACTCCACCACTTTAATAACTTCTCATGTGTTCTCTTTATATACATCCCATCCTCCTCATTTTGCACTCGATCCATCTTTATGTAAGGAGAGCCTAGTTTCCGGAGTTGAATTGGTGACAGCGATGCAACCGCGGTCAAGTGACGACAACCCTCTCTCCGATGAGATCCGTTGGCTTTTTGGCCAGCATCGCAGCCGCACCCACGCGCTGCTCAAGCTCATCGCTCGTCGGCGATTCAAGCGAAGACCGTGCTCTCGTGAGCACATCATAGGCAGTCTGCTTCAATTGTAGGTAATTTGTCGTTTCATTATTTACATCATTTTTATTTTTTTGCATTTTTTAGCACATCACATCACCACCAACAATGCTTCATTTGTTCATCATCTTTACCACCATCACCACATCATTTTTTCTCCCTTTCCATATCATGTGCATCCTCTGATTAATAAAACAAAAAATTTAAAATTAAAAAAAAGTTTAAATGAAAAAAGGTTTTTTTATTCCAACAGAAAAAAAATATTAAAATTTTAAAAAAAACAACAGGAGGGCGCCACACACCCCCAAGCGGTCAACGCCGCCCCCACCGCCCCCCAACGACCCTCGCCGCCCGCCATATCCACGTGTGGCCCTACCGCCCCTCCGCCTCTGCCGCGGACCGCGCCGCCTCCTCCGCGCACTGGCACGGCCGCGCGCGCACTGGACCCATGCCACCGACGCCTCCAGCCACAGCCTCGCCGACCCTCGTCGACCTCATCCTCCCGAGTGGACGGCCAAGACACCGCCAGCCGCTCCTCCCGGCCATGCCCACACGCCATCGATCACGGTCGCACGGCGTCGCCCCCACCGTCCCCATCCCCTTTTGGGTTCCGCCCCATCGTGCCCAGCAAAGGAAGAAGAAGGTCCATCTTTTTTCTTTATTTATATTGTAAAAATTACATAGTTTTCTTGTATAGTTTATGTAATTACAAAACAGTCCATGTGTCTTTGTTGTGTTGTTTAAGTCATTTATGTTTTACACTGATACCCCTGTGTTTGACTATTAATTTGGACATCAACTTTGCATCTTTTATTTCAATGAAAAATGTCTTGATATTGAGCAACTAGTTATCTACCACTTGGTTATTTATTTATACTTTTCTGATATTGGGGTAATTAATTAAAAATTATTTAACTGAAATTCTACATATTTTACCCATTTTGAGCACTTAAATTCATATGTATCTTGTGCTTCAAAAATTCTTGAAAAATTAGACATGATGCCTTGATGTTTGTTCTAATTACTTTTCAAATTTCATCTCAATTGGAGTTGTCCCTCGCCTGAAATAAATCATAGAGTTATTTTCGTATTTGATTTTTAGTTAAATCCACATACATCCTTTTCAAAAAATTTCAAGTCTCCTAGATTCCGTATGAAAATACCTATATGAGATAATTTCCTTTCTGCCTAATTTGGTATTTTGGATTTATTAGAAATTAATTACTCACAGTCACTCTGTTTCCACTAAAAAACCATAAAAAATCATATTTTATCAGAAAATTCCAAAAAAATTACTGTAATATCATTGCATCATGTCTGTATTCTAGTAAAATTTTCATGATTTTTTATTTCTATTTGTGTGAAAAATTGTGGGAAAATCCATAAAAATTGTGCATTTTTAATTATTGCCTTTTAATTCCTAAAAATAAAAAAAGTGTTTCGTGTTCCTCACCAGATTAGGTTTTTAGAAAAAAATACAATTTGGCTAAATTGGAATTATTTTCTATTAAAATTAATTCGGCCTAATTGTGTGCTTTCTTAGTGTCTTAATTCAGCCGCATCTTTTTTTTTGTATTTATTTGCATATAAAAATATAAAAAAATCCGCATTAGAAATCTACATCTTAATTTTTGAATTAACTCCAAAGTTGTTCCTTTACCTTCCCGTGTTCGTCCCTGGACTTGCCCTGGATATAAATTAAAGCTGAGACACTCTTCACGGAGATCTTCTCTCAGTTCTGACTGAATCGCTAAGTACATGCACTACAACGTTCCCAAATTAAACATCGTATTTAATAACTCGTTAGATGACACCGTTGCCGGGAGGCAAACGGCTTAGGGATTAATTTAAAATTTTGGATTTAGATTTTCATTTACTCGGGTAGTCTGACCCCCGAGCCACTTGTAATTAATCCATTTTCCTCTAAATTTTTTCTTCATATTCTTGTATATATTTTTGTTTTTATTTCTCTAATATAAATCTTATTTTCCTTGCGAGGGTCCGGTGGACTTGGAGTACATCATAGGTCGACGGACGCGGCGCACATCGACTGCTGAAGATAGAGGAGAATTAATTTATTTTGAGAGAATTTTTGTAATTACCGTGTTGTAATAATTTCGCTAACTTGCTCATTTACAACAGATCTTGTTTGAGAGATTGCACGTGTAAAAAGACTTGGGCATTATTTGTGGTGTGTCGAGACCTGTTTCACTCTCAGGTGAGGGTGGGGATCAGCTTGAGTGGCGTATTTAAGGATTAGGCACATGGTAGTATAACATCAAATTTGTTTGTGCCCTTCGTAATTTAGACCACAAATATCTTAGAAGATTCACATATCTTATAATATTCATAATGAGATGCACATAGACACGTACTACTTAGCTCAAATTAAATCAATTCTTCCCCGCTAATAGTATACTGTTTCAGGAGCAGTTTTCTTGATCTGTATGCATTTAGTGTAATATTTACAAATTCAGTTTTGTATAATGCATGGAGAGTGCTGGGATTCACTGTAAGTATATCTTCTTCTGAGCATGCATCATAGTTTCTCATTTGCATTCTGATTTCGGATTTCCCTCTTGTTTTATAGCTTAAGGTCAAAAAGGAAATTGTGACTGAATGGTAGACGTGTTTTTGTGTTCAGATAAATTTCAAGTGATAACCTAACTTTAAACTTGGGACTGAATTGAGCAGGTTGATTAAAATATTTGGAATAAAAATAACCTTGTTTGTGGGTGCATAAAGCCCTCGTTGTTTGATTTACTTGTAAGTTGGAGAGAGATGACCCTAGTATAGAGCCAAGCCATGATTTCTTACTTACTAATTGTTCTTTCTTTTTAGGTGATTAGTTACTTTTCAGTAAGGAATACGGGTAGCCGTATTTATACGGTCCGGACTTCCTTAACAGAGTGAGAGGTTTAGGAGGCGCCTTAGTCCTCAAGGAACAGGATACGGCCCGTACTTACTCGTATACTGGCTGAAAGTAGGTCCAACTAGTCATAAGAACCGGGCCAGTCTGTAGGAAAATACGAGCACCTAACAACTCGTTAATTTTTCCAAGATTGTATTTATCACCAACTAAAATTGACAAGATAATTCGACCGAACTCTTACGGCCATCTTGTATTGAGTTGGTGAAATCGAGGCTTTGAATTGTGTTTGTATTGTGTGAGTGTACTCCGCACATTTACGTGCACCGTAGAATTAGTGCCTCATTGAATATCGTGTTCTAATCGATTCTGTTGACATCGAAGATGACTGAGCCTAGGATCACCCACTCTCGGGATGGTTACTGTCAAACCATTCCATTTCTCTCTTCCCACCTCACTGAGGAAGACCTTTGCCTCGGTGAGAATATATTGATCATAAATCCTCTTCTAATCAAGAACACATTGCTGATTTAGGGCCTAAAGAAGATATAAGAAAAATGTCACCAAAGAAGAAAGACGAGGAAGAAGGGAATCATGAAGACCCGATGAGAATGGTACTTGCCAGATTAGCTGCATCTGAGCAGCAACACACACTTCTCAAAGCTCAGTTAGGACAACTCGACGTTGGGGTCGAACAACCAATAGATGCGGTGTACAACCCCAGACAATACCAAATTCGGAACTACTTGAGTCCGACAGAACCCACAGATGATTTTGAGTTGAAGCCGCACTTTCTGAACCTGCTGCCACACTTTGATGGGAATGCATCTGGAGCCATATGCATTTCTAAGGGACTTTGAGCTCATCTGTGCTAACCTCAAACATCATAATGTTAGCCAGTATTAGGCTCAAAGCCCTTCCATTTGCCTTGGGTAGAAAAGCCGACTACTGGGTGAAAAATCTTGGAATCACCGTCACCACTTATACCCAGTTCAAGGACCTATTCCTAAAGAAGTTCTACCCGCTGAGCAGAACTAGCATGATGAGGACGCGAATTACAAGTTTTTCCCAATTACCCCATGAAGCCTTTTGTAATGCTTGGGAAAGATTCAAAGACATCCTGTAGAAGTGTCCCTGTCATGGACTAGATGACAATAACTTGGTCCAATCGTTCTTTACTGGTCTCAACCCTGAGATGCAGGGTTTAGTGAGCACTGTCTGTGGAGGCAGCTATACATCACGAGGAGCGGATACCGTCTGGAAGGTATTCGAGAAGATGGCTGAAACTAGATGCCCACAAATGGCCAGCAATACCTATACACCGTCCCCAGTTCACTCGCATTTGGAGGGGTAAAATCAGTTGTAGTCGATCTCTCCCAAGACGTGATCTCTAGCATGGGACTCCTTGCTGACAAGCTTACAATAGTTGAGAAGATCGACAGGAGGATTGATGAGTTAGACCGGAGCATCTCCAAACTTTCAAAACATATGGAGGAGTTGACTGAGAAGGTATCTAAGATGAAGATACCTGCCATGACTGCACCCTCTACTCCCGTGTACTGAGTTCACCATATTCGGGAGCAGTTGGTGTCAGGGCAACCCCAGCCGTGGGAGCAGGACCAATCCTACACCCACTCTTTCTAGCAGCCACCTTCATTAGCAGAGATAGTTCAGGAGGAGCTTCCACCAGTTTGGGAGGTGAAAGGAGTATGGTATACTCAGGATCCTGCCAGGCAGGGAAATACGGGAGACCAACAAACCTACCAACGTCCCCCGACCTTTCATAACACCGCATTCGTCTCCGCGCCACCTCTTTCATAGAAGAGCCTTGGATTCCAGCCACCCCAGCAACAATGGCAACAGTACCAGTAGTATGGCCAACAGGGCCATTACCAGGTGGGCCAGCAGGGCCCGCAATCTCTGCAGATATCCCAGCAGCAACAGAGGCAGTACCCTGGCCAGCAGGGCCAGTCTTCCCGTTTTTCTTCCCAGTCATATCCCCTTCCTTCTTCGTCTAGTCCCGTAGACATTCAGCAACAGATACTTGACGGGATCCATTCCTACAGGAACGGAATTCATGACTTACGGGTGGATGTCAACCGCCTGTCCAGATGGCAAGACGAGCAAATTGCACCCTCTACATCTATTCCAGCCTAAGTACAGGCTAACCCCAATAGCCTGAACCGATCTAGTTCTCAGCAGCACTTTGGTCAGGTATACTATTCAGCATCTCCTAAATCTGAACATGAGATTCTTTTGTGTGACGAGGCTAATCATATGTTACTCAGGAGCGGAAGGACCGTGACCGTACCTGATCAGGCGAGGGACACGAGGAGGGACATCTCTAGAGCTCTACCTGAGGAGTTTTCAGAGGACGAGGAGGAGAGGATCATATTTCAGAGCCCCGTTAGCACCATTCGAGGATTTTTACTCAGGGAGCCAAGAGGAGGAGGAGAGAGCGTATGCAACATCGGCAACATGGACATTCTTCTGATTCTACGGAGGACCTTGCATCTATGGTTGTGATGGATACCACTCCAGCTTCTATTCCACAACCTGTAGTAGATAGTTTTGATTTCGATCCCATGTTGTATCAAAAAGATTCATGTATGGAGAACTCTGTTTCCGTTAATTCCAAGAATGTTTTTTTAGTTCATGATTCAAATTCTTCATCCTCTGTTTCCCTAGCTTCAATCCCTTTCCCCCATGCTCTTACAGTAGGAAAGTGCACCAAAGAGATTCAGAAAGATGACCCCGACATGGCACGATTTTGTAAAGAAAACATCATTGTAAAGGTGCCATTTGGTAACTATGTGGCTAACCATCCTGCATTCCAAAAATACCTTAAGGTGAGATGCATACCTACAAGGGTTAGCAGGAAGAAAGAGAACCAAAATATAAAGAAACATGTCTTGTCAGTAGCCACAACATGTTGTCTCAAAAATCAGACTTTGCCAAGGAAAAAGAGAGACATGGGTGCTCATTATGTAGAGAGTCGTATTGACGACATTGCGTTTGCACGCACACTCTTAGATAACGGTTCTTCAATCAACTTACTTCCCTTAGCATTATATCAGAAATTGGAGTTGGGACCACTTCACAAATCTAGAGCTTTACTCCAATTCGCAGATCATTCAGTGAAGAGACCTGAGGGAGAAGTGAAGAACGTATTTATCTCGATTGAGGGGCAGAATTATCAAGTTAACTTCACAGTCTTGGACATGGAGACCCCCAATCATTGGAGAGAATCTCATATCATTCTCGGACGGCCCTTCCTTAGGACCGCATGCACAGCTTTAGATTATGGTACAGGAATGATGAAGTTCCTTTCTCCAGGCGGAGAAGTGAACCTTGATAAGAAGCAAACCAAGTGTCAGCAACCCGATTCAGAGAGTAGCATAGAGTACTCATCTTCAGAGGCAGATTGCAGAATGATTAGCACAATTGGGATTTGGGGACATATTCCGACTGTACAAAGTGAGTCCCTTTCATCTGGAAAGGGTATAGTGTATAATGCAGTTTGCCAGGTGTTGTCTGATCTTGTGAGAGATGCATCTACCTAACCCCACGATGACACAGAGATCTATCTGGATCTGTCAGTTCCATCCCCTTCGGAACAATCATGGGACATAGATGATGAGTCGGACGCGGCTTTGGCCGAACTACCACGTTTCTTTGGTGATCCGACTCCTCATACTTCTGAGTTGGTGGCGAGTACTACTCAGCTGAGCGCACCTTCATGCAACATGGAACCAGATTCAGATTCAGTTCAACCAGATTTACTTGATGATACCACATTGCCAGAACTGAAATCACTACCTCCTACACTCAAGTACGCCTTTCTTGCGGGACCCAAAGAGAGATATACTATCATCATTAGCTCAGACTTGACTTTAGAACGGGAGTCTAGGTTGTTATAGGTCTTAGAGAGGAACCGCAAAGCAATAGGCTGGACAGTGTCAGCTCTCGTGGGGATCAACCCCGCTCTCTGCTCGCACCACACTTTTACTGAGGATAATGTGAGACCTTCCCGTGAGTTCCAAAGGAGACTTAACCCCAATCTACGGGAAGTAGTGAAGAAAGAAATTAAGAAATGGTGCAAAGCAGGGTTTATATACCCTATTTCTGACTCCAATTGGGTGGCCCCACTTCATGTTGTCTCGAAGAAGTCGGGAATTCAGATGGTCACCAATGAAGAGGGGGTAGAGATCGCAACACGAGTACCCATGTCATGGCGTGTCTGTGTTGACTACAGGCGCTTGAATGCCGAGACCCAGAAATATCACTTTCCCATGCCTTTTATTGATCAGATCTTGGAGAGACTCGTAGGGAAAGTGTTCTTATGTTTTCTTGACGGGCATTCAGGCTACAACCAGGTAGCTATAGCACCTGAGGACTAGGAAAGGACCACATTCACATGTCCATTAGATACTTATGCTTTCAGGCGCATGCCATTCGGGATCTGCAATGCCCCGGGCACATTTCAGCGGTGCATGATAGCCATATTTGCCGAGATGGTGGGAGATTTCCTGGAAGTGTTCATGGATGACTTCTCGGTTCATGGTGACTCTTTTAATACATGTTTAGCGCACTTGAACCGAGTCCTCACGAGGT
The DNA here is from genome assembly GCA_037367405.1 of Ottelia alismoides. Lineage (NCBI taxonomy): Eukaryota > Viridiplantae > Streptophyta > Magnoliopsida > Alismatales > Hydrocharitaceae > Ottelia > Ottelia alismoides. Next base: position 307,469 of record JAZKJV010003495.1, read on the forward strand.
GTAGAGAGGTGAATCCAGTACTCTCCTGGGAGAAGAGTCACTTTATGATGACAGAGGGTATCGTGTTAGGGCATGTCATCTCCAAAAGGGGAATGGAGGTTGACCCTGCCAATGTGGAGGTGATCAAGAAACTCGATCCACCTACCAACGTTAAGTCAATGCGGTTATTCTTAGGGCATGTTGAATTCTATAGGAGATTCATTCAAGATTCTTCAAAGATCGCCCGCCCAATGACTGAACTCTTAGGGAAAGACACAAAGTTCGTTGTAGATCACAGGTGTCTGGAGGCCTTTAAGCTCTTGAAGAGAAAGATTTGTGCCTCGACTATCTTACAAGCTCCTGACCGGTCTCTCCCCTTTGAGATCATGACTGACGCTTCAGATTTTACTATAGGAGCTGTGTTAGGTCAACGGTGAGAGGAGATCCCATTTGCAATCCATTACGCGAGCAAAGTATTAGATCCTACATAGAAGAATTATACGGTGACTGAAAAGGAAATGCTCGCGGTAGTATGGCCCCTCGAGAAGTTCAGATCATATATTTTGTGCTCTAAGGTGACAATTTACACTGATCATACAACCGTTAGGTACTTAATGGAAAAGAAGGACGCGAAGGCGCGTCTTCTTAGGTGGATTTTACTCCTCCAGGAATTTGATTTGGAGATTAAAGATAAACCTGGAGTGAAGAATGTTTTGGCTGATCACCTTTCTCGGATTGAACTTAAGGATTCTCTTGATTATGAGCGGATTAGAGAGACCTTCCCTGATGAGTCAATTTGTGTCATTGACTCACTCCCATGGTATGCCAACATGGTGAACTATCTTGTCTCCAAGCAGGTTCCCCATGGTTGGACTAGGAGCAGCATTGATCGACTGAAGTCGTATTCGAGGAGATACCACTGGGACGATCCTTTCCTTTTCTTTGAAGGACCATATTGTGTTTGGAGAAGGTGTATTCCTCGGGACGAATACCAGAGTGTCCTCACATATTGTCATTCAGTTGAGGCTGGAGGACACCATTCGGGAAAGAGAACCGCTCAAAAAGTACTTCAATGTGGATTGTATTGTCCGACCTTGTTTAGAGATGCTATTGATTTTGTACGGTCGTGCCCGATCTGTCAAAGTATGGGAGGGACAGTTGGACAGAGAGACGAGATGCCCATGCAATCGATGATTATTTGTGATGTTTTTGATGCATGGGGCACAGATTTTATGGTTCCCTTTCCCAAAAGCCAAGGACATGAGTACATATTGTTAGCGGTCGATTATTTATCCAGATGGGTGGAGGCTATCCCAACCCGAACCGCAGACAGCAAGACTGTCTGTAAGTTTGTAAGAGACCATATTATTGCTTGGTTTGGGGTGCCAAAAGTTTTGATATCTGATGGGGGTAGCCACTTTGTGAACCGAGATATGAGATATTTAGCTAAGGACTACGGATTTAAGCATAGAGTTACTAGTCCTTACCACCCACAGTCCAACGGCATGGCAGAGGTTTCGTACATAGAGGTGAAGACTATTTTGCAGAAATTGGTTCATCCTGATAGGAAGAACTGGTCTCAGCTCTTGGACCAAGTTCTGTGGGCCTATACGACAACCTACAAGACACCATTGTGTACTTCACCATTTAGAATGATCTATGGCAAGCCATGCCATTTGCCAACTGAGTTAATTCATAAATCTGAATGGACGATTATGAAGATTAATTGGAGTTGTCACCTAGGGAAGCTTTGTCGAGACTTGAACTTGAACGAGCTCATGGAAATCCGAAACAGGGCATATGACAACAGTTTGATTTATAAGGACAAAGGAAAGAGTTGGCATGATCACCACATTAGGTGCAAAGACTTTGTCCCTGGACAAAAGGTATGGTTGTTCAATGGCAGGTTGAAGATGTTACATGGAAAGCTCAAATCTAAATGGACGGGTCCCTTTATTGTTAAGAAAGTGCACGGGAATGGAAGTGTAGAGATAGTTGATCTCACATATGGTGCACAATCTCATGTGGTAGATGGACAAGTGTTGAAGCATTTTGTATATTCAAAAGAGCAGTTAGTCCAAGTCGAGGTCATCAACTTCATGCAGAGTGAGCACATAGCAGATATATCATATTACTCTTCATGAAGATGCAACATCAAGATTCAGCATCTTAGAAGATTCATTCCTCTTGTACATTCTCCCTTCTTTGTATATTCTCCAGATCACATCAGTTCTCACACTTAGTCCTGTCCTATACTTAGGCTGACCAGAGCCTAAGTATAGGGGGGACCGATGCCCAACATGTATATATACTAATCCATTTGTCCTCTTGACCTCGTCCGCCCCATTTTTTGCTCTTCTTATACACTTAAGCTGACCATCGCCTAAGTATAGGGGGGCGGATCGACTTCTATACATTTTATTATTTTAGCCATCCTACGCTTAGCACGAGTTATGTCTTTTTCTCGCTTCTTGTGCTCTGAGGACATGGCACATGCTAAGTATAGGGGGCGTGTATATATTACATATATACTTTACCCATAGCTTGCACTTTCACATATTTTTGTATATATTATACAATAATTATGGGGTGGATAAAAAAACTTTTTCAAAAAATATTCTTTTATTTTTTTTCCAAAAAAACTTGTTTTTCCTTATTTGCTTTAAAAAAACTTCAAAATAATGCGTCCTTTCTTGTTTACCTATCTTTTTCAAAAAAGCCTTTTAAAAAACTCTTGAAAAAAAAGGAGAAAAACCTTTTCTAAAGAAAAAACTTTCTTCTTTTCCTTTGTTTTAAAAAAATTCTCAAAAAAATCAAAAGAAAAAACTTAAAAAAACTAACTAATAAGTTGGTTTAATCCCGAACACATTCATTTTCACACAAGACTTGTGATGATCAAGAAGACTTGGTTTATGAAGTCTTGAGATTTTGAGTTAACCAGCCCTAGTCATTAGGGTCCTTGACTTAATTATTCACATTTCCCTAGTTTGAAAGATTTGTGTGCTATATTGCATGCTTAGTCTCTACCTTAAGAATATGATCAGCACCTCACATACACGACTGCAGTTATGATGAGATGAATTGAACTTTCACTTGAGGAACTGGGATGAGGGATTTGAGTTTGGACTTGATTTGATGATGCTCGAGGATGGGATAAAATCAATGAAGGCTTCATGAAACCTGAGTGTCAGCATCTTTAGCCAGTATGAGAACATGGTTCTTGTACTATCTCTTGACATTTAGCTATGTGCCAGGGTATGATAAAATAAAAAAATTATTGATCAGTGTGCGCTAACTCTTGGTAAAAATAGTGGAGCTAGCCAAAAATAATACAAAGCAATGAAATGTTAAAGAAAAGCTCTCATTCCACAAAGTCAATTATCAAAAGAGCTTCCACCAAAGGCGAATGCTCCCAACCATTTCAAAGTGTCCACTTGGACCACCGCTATTAGGACCAGGAGTCGGGCTTGCATCAAAAAAGGGCTCTGCATCGTAAATGCTACAAGTCTGGGTGTAGAAGGTATAATAGATACTCAAAAAAGGCACACCCCGGTGTACTCCCAGGAAAACAAGTGCATATGACTCCAACTTCTCTTGACGGACGCACTGATCAACACCAAAAATATGCGTTGAGTAATAAGGCACTTGAGAGGATCCTTGTTCCAATGAGAGGGAGAGAAGAAATGACACAATCCTATGCCCTCCATCAACTAGCCTTCCATCTACACTTTTTAAGTCTGAGAACTAAAGGGACGGTGGATTGGATGCATGAAATGGTTTATTCCCTAGTGTTGAGGATCGAGTACTTAGGAGAGTCTCTTGGACTGGAGCCTTGGGTGATGTTGTGACTCTACTCTTGTAACTGCAGTCAACACTTAAGTTATATCCCTACTATATGTGTATACAAAGAGAGTCTGATGATTAGGGAAATTGGATACCTTTTGACTAGAGCTTGGTTCATCTTAGAATTTTAGGATATCTAAAACCAAGTGTTCTTGAACGGATCAAGTCTTGTATTCTCATACGTAGTCAGGGGATATTCTAACTTATTCATTCTTTATTTGCTCGAGGACTAGCAAAGTTTAAGTATAGGGGGGCGATGAATCTACGATTCATCATCTCAATATATTGATCTTAGCAAAATCTCTGAGTAAAATCCCAAATAAATGTATATAAAATCAATAAATTAACAAAATAGCTCTTGTAAATAAAACACACCAATTATTGTATATTAGATTGTACAAAATAAATTAACAATAAAAGCCACAAAATTAAAGGAGTTTTTCACCTGTAAATAGCCCAAAACTTCATGTATTTTTAATAATTTCATTTCAACTCCGGTTTGGCTAATTCTTTCTCTAACTTGTTCATAAAAATGTACTTTTCAAGGCCCGGTAACCGAGGGACGTAAAATGTCCTTTGCTTCTTCTTGAAATAGATGATGTTTGCCGGGGGTGTGTGGTCAGATAGTTTTGAGGCTAGGGAGGGGAAAGGTTGGACAGGAGAAAATCTCCAGTAGAGAGTCTGTTTTCCTATTCATCACTGCATTCCCAAGAAGGAAGCTGACGACTTGCGCTGCTTTTGATAAGAATCCCGTAACAATGCAAAGGCCAAGTGAATCCGAATAGGCTGCACATATTCTGACTCTATAAGTGGAGTGAAAGCACAGATGTGCTGACTCTTTTAAGATAAGAGAATACCCCAATGTCAACTGCTTGAATTTCAGTAAGGGGTTTAATGGCAACTATTGAGATATTGGGCCCTTCTGGACATATTTCCTACTATATATGTTGTTCTATATTTCCATGAATCTAGGAACTTGAGCTTGCATTGTCTTATTTAGTCTACGTATCGGAACTGATAACATTCAAGATTATGTAGGATTATACATGGAAGATCCTTTTTTGGATCTCTCTGAAGCCCTACGTCTCTTATCCCTAGGGGGTCTTCCTCCACTAGTAGGTTTTTTCGGAGAAATCTCTCTATTCTTGGCCTATATTTCAGAGTTTCAATAGGACTCCTTACGAGCGTTCTTTTTATCTACTATTATCTCAAAAGAAGAATGACTGGACGTAACCAAGAAAGAACCCCTCACGTGTGAAATTCTAGAAGATCCACTTTCAGATCAAACAATTCCATCGAATTGAGTATGACTGTATGTGTGATAGCATCTACTATACCAGGAATATCAATGAATCCCGGCCAATCAGACCAAGGAAGACGATAGAACCAGCTGAGTCAGGAAGGGTCTCTACCTGACGGGACCTTTTCTTTGACACTAGAACTCTAATTCATCTGGTCCCCCCTGGTCGGTCTTCCTTTAGGCGGGCGGGAATGTGCCTTAGAAAGACCTGTAGAATGCTGAAACATCCGTGCCGAGTCAAGTGAGATGTGGCTTTCCGGTCTTCAAGAGATGTACATCACTCATCAACTGCAACTGTCAAAGAAAATCTTCTATAAGCTAGAAGAGACAGACTGACTTATGGACTTTGCCCTTATGGAGCATGGTCGCTGGCTCTAACCTCCGGAGCCTACAGAGTCTGACCTCAGCCTAAGGCGCGGGCTAAGAACGAGAGAGAGAGAAGTTCGTCAGTCGCCAGTGTACAGAGTGAGAAATCAAAGGAAGCATTGTGCAAGTCAGCTTCACACCCTGAATTTCGAGTGGGTAGGTGGTTCCGGTGCACCTCTCGCCCAGCCCCCCCGAACCCCCCGTCAGGACCCCCACGCCTCCTATTATCCAAAAAGCTAAGAAAGTGGTTCGGTGCTTTCTAATAAATAGTTCTAAAGTCCTGATCTGCTTAGAAAAATATAAAAATACAAAACAAAGTTCACCTTAAATAATTACTCATAGATCCCAAAGAGAAAAAGCCGTAAAGTCCAACTTCCCGACCAAATTCCCGCTCCTTATGAACTCCAAATTCACCAACTCACTTTTAAAATTCAAGTTAGAAAATTACCTATCCAACAGAAGTGGTTTCATTAAAATCGGAGCTCATTTGCAAAAGTTGGATTTTGGGACCTATATGTACATTGTAAATATTCATTCTTTCTCCGTTTTTTTATTTTATCTTTTTCAATTACTTAAAAATCCAAAAAAATCATCGTTGTATTGTATTTTTATTATAGTATTTTATTGTATTTTTCTGTTGTAAATATCTCTTATTAAAAAGAGGAAAAATATATAATCGAAAAGCAAACAAAAAAATGTACATGTTTTATGTCTTCTTTTATAAATTCTCCACTCCTTTTCTTCTCTTTATTTTTATTGTATTTTAGTAGTCCACTTTATTATTTATTTATTTATTTCATATTCTCTACAATAATTTCGCTTCTAGCACCAATCTCCATTCAACCCCACCATTTTTTAATAACCTCCCATTCAACTCCATTAATTATACAACCTCCCATTCAACTCCACCACTTTAATAACTTCTCATGTCTTCTCTTTATATACATCCCATCCTTCTCATTTTGCACTTGATCCATCTTTATGTGAGGAGAGCCTAGTTCCCAGAGTTGAATTGATGACAACGATGCAACCGCGGTCGAGCAACGACAACCCTCTCTCCGATGAGATCCATTGGCTTTTTGGCCAACGTCGCGGCCGCACCCGCGCGCTGCTCGAGCTCATCGCTCGTCGGCGATTCGAGCAAAGACCGTGCTCTCGTGAGCACATCATAGGCGGTCCCCTTCCATTGTAGGTAATTTGTCGTTTCATTATTTGCATCTTTTTTATTTATTTGCATTTTTTATTACATCATATCACCACCTATATAGCTTCATTTGTTCATCATCTTTACCACCATCACCACATCATTTTTTCTCCCTTTCCATATCATGTGCATCCCCTGATTAATAAAACAAAAAAATTAAAATTAAAAAAAATTAAAATGAAAAAAAGGTTTTTTATTCCAACTGAAAATTTTAAAAATATATAAAAAAGTAAAAAAAACAGCATGAGGGCGTCGCGCGCCGCCCCCAGCGGTCAATGCCGCCCGCACCACCCCTTCAGCGGCCCTCGCCGCCCGCCACCATCACGCGCGGCCCTACCGCCCCTCTGCCTCCATCGCGGATCGCGTCACGTCCTCCGTGCGTCGGCACGACCACGCGTATGCCGGACCCGCGCCACCGACGCCTCCAACCACAGCCTCGCCGACCATCGCTGACCTCATCCTCCCGCGCAGCCGGCCAAGCCACAGCCGAACGCTCCCCCCGGCCGTGCCCCCACACCGTCGATCGCGGTCGCACGACGGCGCTGCCGCCAACCCCATCTCCTTTTGGGTTCTGCCCCATCGTGCCCAGCAAAGGAAAAAGAAGGTCCATCTTTTTTCTTTATTTTTATTATAAAAATCACATACTTTTCCCGTATAATTTATGTAATTACAAAACAATCCCTGTGCCTTTGTTGTGTTGTTTAAGTCATTTATGTTTTGCATGGATACCCCTGTGTTTGACTATTAATTTGGACATCAGCTTTGCATCTTTTATTTCAATGAAAAATGTCTTGATGTTGAACAATTAGTTCTCTACCGCTTGGTTATTTATTTATTTATGTTTTTACGATATTTAGGTAATTAATTAAAATTATTTAACTGAAATTCTGCATATTTTACCCATTTTGAGCACTTAAATTCATATGTCTTTCATAATTGCTTCAAAAATCCTTGAAAATTAGACATGATGCCTTGACGTATGTTCTAATTACTGTCCATATTTCATCTCAATTGGAGTTGTCTTGTGCATGAAATAAATCGTAGAATGATTTTCATATTTGGTTTTTAGTTAAATCCACATACATCATTTTCACAAAATTTCAAGTCTCCTGGATTCCATATGAAAATACCTATATGAGATAATTCTCTCTCTACCTAATTTGCTATTGTGGATTTATTAGGAATTAATTACTCACTGTCACTCTGTTTCGACTAAAAAATCCATAAAAAATCATATTTTGTCAGAAAATTCTAAAAAAATCACCGTAGTATCCTTGCATCATGTTTGTTTTCCAATAAAATTTTCATGATTTTTGATTACTGTTTGTGTGAAATATTGGGGAAAAACCCATAAAAATTGTGCATTTTTAATTATTGCGTTTTAATTCCAAAAAAATATAAAAATGTGTTTTGTGTTCCTCACTGGATTGGATTTTATAAAAAAAATACGATTTGGATAAATTGGACTTATTTTCTATTAAAATTAATTCAGCCTAATTGTGTGCTTTCTTAGTGTCTTCATTGAGCCGCATCTTGTTTTTGTCATTTATTTGCATACAAAAATATAAAAAAATACGCATTGGAAATCTACATCTTCATTTTTGAATTAACTCCAAAGTTGTTCCTTTGCCTCCCTGTGTTCATCCCCGAACTTGCTCGAGATATAAATTAAAGCTAAGACACTCTTCACGGCGATCTTCTCTCGGTTCTGACTGAATCGCTAAGTACATGTACTACAACGTGCTCAAATTAAACATCGTATTTAGCGACTCGTCACTACCCCCCATTATTCTCTTCGTGTTTCACTAGTAATTGATCAACTACAATCTATGAACTCTCCTCTTCACGATCATCACCATCTTCTACAAATCCCATGCAATATCCCTTCCCCCTTTTCTTCTTGTTTTGTACCCAAACCACACATTTTTCTTCTCCGATCGATTCCATCACCGATCGCTTCATCAACCGCAGCACACTTTATCCCCGACGAGGACTTCAACTCCATCGCCACATGCTATCACCTATTCGCAGCTCTTCACTTACATCAACTTCGCCTCGTGTGCTTTGAACCAACCACTCCATCGAATCCTAGAGCCGCCAGCACCTACTTTGTCACACTATGGTGGAGCGTCTGCTACACCCTTCATCTGATCGAGCTGTAGCCTGTCTACTTTTTCTTCTCCGATGGTTCAACACCTCAAGCACTCCATTACTTGCTACGGAGGATCCTGTCACCACCTTGTTTGCCATCGGCTTCGCAGATCCGACTCCTCACTTCGACCTCAACCCTCATTATGCCCAAATTTCATGTAATTTGCACGCATATTGAAGTAAGAATAACATGAATGGTGATTTCATTAATTGATTTTTAATGGATTGAAAATTCATTATTTCTATGGTTTAGAATTTTTCCTGCATAACTCTTATATAGAGTCATCTAGGATAATTTTATTTTTGAGAAAATAATAGGTTTCCTATTTATTAAGATTAATTAACTCAAAATAACCTTATTTGCATTTTTTATTCATAATTAATCTATATAACATTCAAAAATTCAAAAAAATACAATAGCTTAATTTAAGCATATTTCACATTCTAGCCAAGATTGAAAATTTTTGGACTTAATTTGATTGTAAATTGCATTATTCCTAAACTTTGTTAAAATTGTATTTCTCCCATTAATTGCGTTTAAAAATACCAAAAATGTCACTTTGAAATTCTAACCTCCATATCGACTATAAATCAACCTAAGGAGACAATTGCCTATGAACTAATTATGAATAAAACATGCAAACGAGGAGATTTTGAATTAGTTAATTTTTATAATTAGGAAACCTAATTATTTTCTCAAAAATAAAATAGTCCTAAATGAGTCTATGTAAGAGCTATGCAGGAAAAATTCTAAACCCTAGAAATAATGATTTTTCAGTTCATTAAGAACTAATTAATGAAATCACCATTCATTTTATTTCAACCTCGATATACGTGCAAATGACATGAAATTTGGGAATTATGTTGAACAACCTAAAATCTACATACTGTGAACTTTTGGGAATTTTGGAGCAGCGATTAATTTAATATGAATTAAATAGCTTGCTGTCGGTAAATTATACATTTTTCCACCAAAACATTTATATTAAATAAAACACATCTCATAAAGCTATATTTAATATCCACAATGATAGAGAATGAGTTGTTCTACAATAAGCACTTTTTAAAATGATAAAATGATGCTAAATGAAGGTTCAAATTAAGATTCAAATATAGTGGCCTAAATTCAATTTTACAGAAATAAAATTTAATAAAAAATGCTGACGGGTCTTGGATGCCATTACTTATACTCGTTGAGATTTGTGTAATTTTCCCAGGGATACACATGCGTCTCACACGCTTCCTGAGAGGCTGGGCCTGTTGGTGATTGCAAAAGAGGAGGAGGGTATCTGTGCAATTCCTCCTGCCTAGATCGTGCTCCTCGCGTGGTGGAGGAAAGGTTGGGTTGCGACACGAAACTCATATGACAATCTCAATCATGTGTGGAGTTGGAGGGTACTGTTGCACGGAGTGAGGGCTGATGTCGAAGTGTGGAGTCGGGGTTGCGAAGTCGATGGCAAACAAGGTGGTGACAGGCTCCTCTACGGCGAGGAATGGAGTGTTTGAGCTCTTGAACCGCCAGAGAAGAGATTCTAGACAGCCTAGAGCTCGATAAGATGAAGGGCGTAGCAGATGCTCCGCTGAAGCATGACAAAGTAGGTCTGACGACTCTAGGATTCGGTGGAGTGGTCAGTTCGAAGCACATGGGGCAGAGTTGATGTCGATGAAGAGCTGCAAACCGGTGATGGTGCGTGGCGATGGAGTTGAAGTCCTCATCAAGGATGAAGCGTGCTGCAGCTGATGAAGCACTCGGTGATGGAATCTATCAGAGAAGAAAGAGGTGTGGTTTGGGTTCAAACAAAAAAGAAAAAGGGGAAGAGATATCGCCTGGTATTTTGGAGGAGATGGCGATGATCGTGATGAGGAGAGCTAGTAGTTTGCAGGTGATCAATTGCTAGCGAAGCAAGAAGAGGATAACAAGCGGGGTGTTAGTAGTCTCCTGAATGGATGAAAGGTCCTCTTCTCATGATCCTTGCATCAGACGTGTGCGATTACAACAAAGCTTATCTGGTTGCATAATAGGTAGTAGCAGCATGAGGGAGGAAGCCTTTGTCAATCGCGCCGGAGGGTGTTCTTTATCGGAGGGGGGCCATGCACTATCACTGTCCGTCCTCCAGCTCTCTCTCCCTGATGTGGATATGGTGGAGAACGGTGTATACCATACGCAGTTGCATGCGATGGGAACTTAAGGAGGAGATGGTCGAGGTTGTTTGAAGATAAGATAAGGGACAAGTAAGGAAGGCGGTAGTCGGTAGGCTGTTGGGTTGCAGTTGAGAGAGGGAAGGAGGGTTGATCAATGAGGTGGTTGAGGGTGGAAGGAGATATGGCGAGGAGGAGGTTATGGGGATTAGGCGTTGGAGGTTTGGGACACACGTTCTAGGCATATGCGTCAGGGGAGGAGAGAGAAGAGAGTCAGGGCGCAATATATGGCTGCCCTAGGAGGTGCCACATATCCCCTGATGAATCCATGATTCATTAACTTTTCGATCGCATTTCATCTTAAAACCCATAACAAATACATATAAATATTCTTTAATTCACACATTTTATTCAAATTCCATTCATGAATAAAAATGCACTTTTAAGCATCAAAGACATGTAAATAAATAAAAAGATAAAAAATAAAGAAAAGAAAAGAAGGCAGATTGTAGATAAGAAAATATGTACAATATGACTTATAAATATAAATATAACTGCAAGGTATATTTATAACCTAACCTCGAAGACCAAGTAAGCATGGATTGGTCGACAAACCAAGAAGTAGGGGGGATAAGGAAAGAAAATCATAAAAATAAATTAAGACACATTTCACACATTATCAACTAAATACCAAACCTTCATTGATTTTTAATTAATTCAGATGTACATATTTTTCATCAAACTCTTTTCTTAATTATTTTTAAAAATGTATATAAAAATATAAAAATAAGTTAAAAATATTATATTATACATATACCAAGAAATCCTACTTTTAAATTCTCAAATTCTCAATTTCCGAACATCATAACTTCTTCATACGAACTCCAATTTCACTCTACTCACCTTTAAAGTTCATAAAATAATATTCTCTAATTAATAGAGGTGATTTCATTAAATTCGGAGTCCGTTTGCAAAAAGTCGATTTTGGGACCTAATGACAACATGGTTTCTGAGCTATTTATTTTATGTAGAACACATTATTTACAATTTTATTAATTTTATACTTTCTAATAATTTTCATGATATTGACTTTTCATCATTATTTATTTCAGAATTTTTGGAGTTTATTTATTATTTTAATAAAATCTAAAACCCTAATTTATAGATAAAAATGAACCAGTTAACTTAAACCTGTATTTATTAATATATCTAAATTAATTTATTAAAATCCCTAAAAATTCATATAGCCCGTATTTATTACCCTAATAATTAGGAAAATATAAAATTAATATTTAATTATGTATTTATTGATTTAAAAATCCATAATCTACTTATTAAGTATTATCTATACCTATTTATTAATGTAATATTTATATTTCATATTATAATTATTATTTATAAAAAGTAGTTATTCTAAAATTTAGATAATTTAATTATTAACATTTCTTGTTTTTATACCTATTGAAAATAACGCAGTTTACTATTTATTATATAGTTTATAAGGTATTTATGCATCTGGCCAACCATGTGCTGACACGTGTCAACACCTGGCGCTTCTTCTCCAAGAAGCCGGTATTAAGTTCTGTTTCAACCGACCATCTTCATCAAATTTTCCCAGCATTTTACAACTCCTTCAGGCGATCCAAACCTTTGATTCTAATCTCCTAACAACCTTCTCACTCGGCCACCCTTGGATCAAGCTTGAAGCCCAAGTAATCTCTCTATATATACCTCAAAGTTGGCGGATTCCAACTAACTTTCTCTTAACCACCTGAAGCTCATATCCAATGGGCGGCCTCCCACTTCCTCGCCTAGATCCACTCGCTCAGGAGGTGACAGCTCCGACCAAAGGTGCCCGCGTGGAAGAAGGACCATCGGGGAGAAGTTCTACGACATCAACCTCGCCTTGCATCGCCACCCTGTGCACGTGGAGCTCCGGGAAGCTGATCCGTCGAGCGACGACAACAGTGGTTCTACACTCTGCTGCTCACAGGTAACTCATCCATCTTTGCAATTTCTTTTCTCGATCCTCATGCCATGATTAGCGTGGTTTAACTATGTAATTAGGTAGCCTAATCTTTCATCTTAAACGCACAACTCAAATCCATATCCAGTTTATTTCAAAATTAAACCATTTCGCATTTCATTCTTAGCCATTATTCTCACGATTAGTTTCATCTATTTTGGAAAGGCATCTTTGATCTGGCAAAACTTAATTTGTTGGCTGATTTCTTCGCAAATCGAGCACGTATCATTTATCTTTGCAGATCCAACTACCATCTGGAGCAATCGCAAGTCATTTGGAGCTCTAATCATCACGTAATTCGCAACCAAAGAAGATGCAACGAAATTAGCTCCAGGAGCAGAGCAGACGGACCACCATCTCTATCAGCTTTCCTCCGTCATCATCAGCGAACTCCGACCGTCGTCCACCACGGGCGAGCTCGAGGGGTGGAGGAGCTACCCCTCTGGCCCCGCAGGAGACCCAAGAGACGCATCTATCGCCGACGAGAAATCGGAGAAGGAGGCGCCTTCACCAACTGTTCAACCATCTGAAGAACACCTCAAGAACAACCGAGATACAGTTGAACGCCACGTGTCCTAGAGTGGACGCACCAGATCGACCCGCACATTATAATCTTGGACGTCCAATCTGAAACGGTGCGAATTTTGCATACTAAGCCCAAGAGACTTCTAGCATTCCAGACCGCCTCCAGAATTTCCAGAAATTATGATTAGGTCCCTCCATAGGGACCTAATTGTAATAACATCATATTTTTCTTACATTCTAGCCTCTGATAGAGGACTGAACTGCAGAGTTTTGTTAGTTTTTCTTGCATTTCTACCCCTGCGTTGTAGGGGGACTTTCGTCGCATTTTCGACATTATTTTTCGTAGATTTTTTTAGGGTAGTTACGCAACTACCCCAGCGAGGTTGTTTAATATTTCTTGTGCATTTTCGTCGCTTCATCATCGTGTTTTGATTTGTCGAATCTCGACTCTATTTTGATTTTTTTTCGAGTGTCCATCGAGCTCGTTGCTCGATCGATTTACCTACTATATAATATCACCTATATTTTACCTATTTTTCACATATTATAATGTAGGTAAATTGTTTGAAAAACATCATTTTGAAAATTAAATAAAAAAATTAAAAATATAAAACAAAAAAAAACTTAAAAATAAAAAGGGATATTTACCCAGCAGACCTTGAAATCTTTCGAAATTACCTCTACGACCTTTGAAACATCGTAATTCCTCCCACGACCCCGTAATCTTGCTCCGTCTTACCCAATAAACCCTGCCGTCAATTTTAACTATATTTGAGTCAAAGACTTGGGTTACTCTTGAGTTAACCTAACCACTTTACCATCTAACGGTTAGGATTAGCCGTAATAAAAAGAATAAGAAAAAAATAAAAATCCGGATGCCGACAGGGAGGAGGACCCAGCGCGAGGGTGGGGCAAAGCGGCGGTGGCCGGGAACTCCATCGTTCAGGGGGGGCTTCATCCTCGGCAGGGGGGCGCGAATGGGAGGAGGGGGGCGAGGCAGGGAGCGGCATCCATCATTTCCGGGAGGGGGAGGGGGGGAAGCTCCGTCGTTCCCGCGAGGGGGGAAGCAGCGCGGGGGTGGGGTTCCGCAGGCGAAGCATAGGAGGGCCTTGGACTCGGTGATACTCTTGCAGATGGATGCATTACCCTTGGCAAGATGCCAGAGGGCCCTGGCAGCCATGGACTTCATGGTGGCCTTTGTCTCCGGGTGTTCGAACTCCCGCCCCTTGATGCTCGTCCCCGATAGGTTGACGTTGTTACCTTGGTGGTGATGGATGTGGTGTCGTTGCTGTACTTGATGGTGCTGGTTGTTGCGTTGCGGTAAAGAATGGTCGTCAAAAGAATCGCCGTCATTGTTATTGGTGGAGGATTTAGAGACGCGGAGGAGCCAGGAGACGTCTCCGATGGAGTTGTCGAGCTGGGAGGACATTTTCTTAAAGGCGTCGGCGGGGATGATGGTGAAGACGCGGGAAAGGAGGCCACGGGTTCGGCATTTGGCAACAAGCGAGAGGGCCTTGTCCAGGACCTGCTCGGTGTCGTCCATGATGCGGCGGGTGGGGCGCTCGTAGAGGTCGGCGCGGGCGGCTTGGCGGAGGAGGTTGGATAGTTTTTCGGTCTTGGACTTCAGGTCCATGCACTCCGGGCGGCATGTGTGGGTTTCGTCGGCCCATTTCGTGATCTGGTCTGCCAGCTGGATGGGCTTGGCCAGGACCTGCTTCAGGCCGTCGGCCATGGCGACGCCGGAGATGGGAAGAAGGAGGACGACGAACACAGCGATGAACGAGCGTGCGTTTTCCGTGGAGGGGATGGGGCCGTGGGCTTCGGATGGCCGGGAACGCCAGCGTGATTAGGCGGATCAAACGTCTCTCTCTCAGGGGGAGGGAGAGGGGGTGGCACTTATGGTAAATTTGATAGATAAAATAGGCATAATGTACAAGAAGATAACAGAATCTGGTTAACTTTAACGGCTTAATGGATGAGAGTTAACCACAGGGTCTGTAGAGTAAGAGTTAGCAAGATTACGGGGTCGTGGAAGGAATTACGATGTTTCAAAGGTCGTAGAGGTAATTTCGAAAGATTTCAGGGTCTGCTGGGTAAATATCCCAAATAAAAAATCCATAAAAAAGACACCGCGTTTCCTCAATCGCCTTGAGAAGAGATAAAAGAATCACAAAAATATATTTTCACTCAAAAATCAAAATATCTCTATTCTTCCTCCTTGTGTTCGACCTAGGCACACTTACCTGGCTAAATAAACTAGTGTAAGTTTTAAAATAGGAGAGAAGCCTATTAATTCACCTTTTCTTTCTCTCTCTCCTATTTTAAAACTGAATTTTTGTTTGATGTAAACTCGGATCTCTTTGCAGTTTTCTACACTGACAATGCAATCATTTAACCTCAATCTGTACCGAGCCGCATCAAAATGGCACCGTTGCTGGGGAGGAGTTAGTGTTATTTTGATTTTTTTACATATTTTGTGATTTGTTTTATATCTCTTCTTATTTTTCGTGATTTTTACTCGGTTTTTCTTACGGCTTTTCTTGAGTCATTTATCGATCATCTTTAGCTGCTAACTATTTTTGTAGGGCCTACAGGATTAGCTGGTTTCTTATGAAGCTGGGTCTGTTGAAAGAGCAGAGGCCAATTTCTTCTTTACGAGTCGGCTGTAGAGGGAAAAGTTGGTTAGTGTACATTTGTAAAAAGAGAGAAAGAGAGATGTATTGAACTTTAGTAGAAGGGGTACACTAAGGACATCCCGACTTGTACCTTCCCTCCATTTTTTTGGGGTCTGATTCGTCGAGTACCGTCTATTCGGGGGATCAGGGCACCCACTGCAATTTTCTCGCATCGATGGTTTTTTCGCAGCTTTTTCAAGGCTAGGTGCTTGATTAGGAGTTTTCTTTTATTCTATCTGATTTCTCTTACGTGGTTAGTCTTAGAACTCGCAACCTAGGTGCATGATTTTAGGATTTTTATGAAAAGAAAATAAAAAAATCGGTAGACATTTGTCTGAAAAAAACTCAAAAAATATAAAACCTCCAAAATAAAATCGGGACTGCTAAACATATCTCATCTAAAATAAACGTAAGATTCACTTGATTTGGGAGAGTAACCCCCGCATATTTCTTCTCAGAGTGCGCGAGTGAGAGACGATCCGTAAGGTTAGAACCAAAAACCCGTATTTCTCAAGAAATACTACTTAGTCTATACACCTGATCATCGCTTTTCAGTGGGTACGCTCGGGTAGCCGGAAGCGGTCCGGGTTTACTTAGCAGAGTGGGGGGTTTAGAGAACACCGCGTAAGGCTCCGTCCTCAAGCAACACGGGTAGCCGGAAACGATCCGTACTTACTCCCATACTGGTTGAGAGCAAGTGGTTTTCTGTAAGGACTCGGGACAGTGTTTCAGAGAAAACATCGGGCACCTATCAGCTCACGTTAATCGAATACACTTGTTTACAACCCTAAAACCGACAAGATAAAAGATCGAACTCTTACGGTCATCATCGGGTTGTGTTGGTGAAAACGAGGTTTGCTTTGTGTTTGCTTGCGGGTGTAAGTTACCGTGTCTTTACACATTCTCCTATCTCTTTTGAATCGTAAATCATGCTCTCCCGATCATTCTCTTGATATCGAAGATGACGTCTCGATGGCTTTTCTTCTCAGACTCTGTGAGTTTTTGACCGTCCACCGTCTGTCGTACATCTTTACAAGCTCGGGATGACCCTCTTTCCGAGCTGGTCCCATCTGATCTCGAGGAGAGTCAGACCCAGACTCCCTCGCCTCCCGGCTAGACTATTGAGGCAGACCCTTGTCTCAATACATCATTGATATCTCAGCTAATTTTTTACCGAGTTCTTATGAAAGATTTTATTTTCCAGAAGATTTGAAGCAAATGGCTCGCGACAAAGGACCATCAGACGAGAGGCCACCAGCTGAGGAGCATCATGATGGAAGACCAGATCCAACTGCAGACGTTACGATCGGAATTCTTGATACTCTCCAACAGATGAATATCTAGATACGAGAACAATTTAGAACTCAGAACGAGTTGCGTGCTGAGATAGCCGCGCTGCGAATAGGGGCCAGGAACCATTTACGGCCTGCAGTAGTTCGCGCAACTTTACGGGAAGAGTATGACCTGGACGCGAGAACGCTCAATCATTGGATTCGGCTACCATCGAATCAAGGGCCATACGAATTGAGTCTGTCCTTCATCTCATTGCTTCCCAAGTTCTACAAGAATGCTACAGAGGAGTCGTTTACCTTTCTGCAGCAATTCGAGATGATTTGTGGTACGACTAGTCATCTAGGAGTTACGCAGGAGGCCGTTCGCCTCAAAGCTTTTCCCTTCGCCTTAGCCAATAAGGCACTTTACTGGTTGAGTCACCTGGGAAGGGAAATTTCTACATGGGATGATCTGAAGTCCACATTCCTGCATAAGTATTTTCCTCTGGGGAGGACGAACATGATGAGAAGTCAGATCTCCAATTTTACGCAGCATCCACATGAGTCTTTCCATGAGGCATGGGATAGATTCAAAGATCTTATGGAGAGATGCCCGCATCATGAGATACCAATGAAGGTGCTCGCATAGAACTTTTTCGGAGGACTCCAGTCGGATATTCAGGGGTTAGTGAGTGCTGCATGTGGCGGCAGCTATTTGAATAAGGATGCTGAGTTAGTCTGGTCCATCTTCGAAGGGATGGCAGAGAACTCGAGAGTCGTCGACTCTACTCAAGCATTCCAGAAAGCCCCTCAACCACCACATCATCGAGAACATCATAAGGTGGATAATATCTCAGAGTCTGAATCCAACACCAACATGGGCTTCATTAGAGAGAAATTAACGTTGGTGGATATGATTCAAAAACAAGTTCAGGACTTACAGCCGCTGCGAGAGTTGGAGAAACTCTCATCTCTACCTCAGCAGCTGAATGATCTTACGAAGAAGGTTTCCAATCTTCAACTTCAGTACCAACAGAGCCAATCTTCTTCGACCACACTTCCAGCACCGACAAAACTTCATGCAGCAGCAATCTCATCAGCATGCTTATCAGAGACCACATTCATACCAGTATCCTGCTAACCATTCACAGTCATATCATTATCCGCAACAGCAACAGTCTTCCTTTACACCGCAGAGATTCTCCCAGCCTTCCACCTCACAGCAATAAACACCAAGGCAGGAGAGAGGAGAAAGCCAGGGTCACCACACCAAATCTAAGATGAATTCATAGGCCCATGCACTAAATCAAATCATGGATATGCTGAGTACGCTCCAAATTACGCACAAGACAGAGATGTAGCAGGTTAACCGTCGTCTGGATGAGTTAACCACATCGAAGACCACTCTCCCAGCCCAGCCTCAAATGAATCCGAACAATAAGAGGAGTCATCCAGATCAGGTAGACAACACTACAGGTATGATCTCTTTTCCTAAATTTTTATCTAACTTCATTCTTCTCAAGAGCGGTAGATCACCACGAGCATCTGCTGGAGTAGAGGAGAGGGCACTTGATGAGGAGCAGGAGCAAATCCATGAGCAACCAAATTCTGATGCTGAGGAGGAGAACCAACATATTGATGAGGACTACCATGAAGATCAAAGAGAAGGGAGTGATGCCGAAACATTTGACATGGATACCGATGAGTCGGACGATGATATCACGCCGGACCATGTAGATACTCCCGACAAAAATATGTCTTCCCATGTTTTAGAGAGTTTTGTACATAATTCTGAAACTCTCGATGTACATGCTGATTCTGAAATCAATAAAAAAATCTGATTTTCTTATTTCTGATATTGTTCCTTTTCTCGACGCTTTGTTTGGAAAAGGAAAGAAAAACACCAAAATGAATGTTGTCACTCCAGAGACCGAGCGATTACTGAAAGATCACATCTTTTTGAAGATCTCGCTTCACTATGCTTTGGATCATTTTCCTACGCTTTAAGAATCAATTGAAAAACCAATGCACCACGCGTAGGAAAAAGAGATCATGTACGGAGAAACATGTTTTGACCAAGGCTACATCATGTGCTATTCAGAATAAGTTATCGAAGAAAAAGAAGGATTCAGGAGTGCATTATGTCAGATGCGAGATCGCAAATGCTGAATTTGATCGCACTCTATTAGATAATGGCTCCTCGATTAATTGATACCATCTTCCTTACTCAACAAGCTCGAGTTAGGTCCTCTTTACAAATCTCACGTGATCCTTCACTTTCCTGATAGATCCGTAAAGAGACCTAGGAGCATATTAAGGAACGTTATCGTAACCGTACAGGGTCTGTAATTCCCAGTGGACTTCGCTGTCCTGGACATGGATTGCCCGGCACAGTTACAACTCACGCCAATCATTCTCCAGAGACCTTTCTTAAAGACCGCGAAGGCTATCTTTGATTATGATACAGGGAAGGTATCTTTTCGCGTCGAGGGCGAGAAGGTACATATAGAGATGGTGAGAGATTCAAACACATCCAGTGATGCATCTTCCGATTTCTTGAGCTCTTTAGCCACATGCGATTACATGGATGAGGTTCGTCTTGACGACCTCGAAAGATATCAAGTACAGACCCAAGAGTGTTTAACAGAGGACGGGTCTGAGACTACAGTTGGAAATTCTTTAGAAGGTACCTTATATTTCAATATGGATGACGAGAAGCAGGGGGATCAGACTTCTGAGGAGTTTATCGCAGATCTTTTAGATTCAAAGACTTTACACGATTCCTCCACTTCAGATGATCTAGAGATAGAGTTTCATTTAACTGATTTGTTTTCCTCTGGTCATTCTGAGTATGAGCATAGTAGCGAGTCGGATGATGTTCTAAACATCTTCTGTAGTCCGACTCTAGAGCACATTGAGATGGTGGATAACCAGATTGCAAACTAATCCACAATCGATATAGATCCCAATACAAATATAGATGAGGTTTCAACAGAACCAGAATCTACCTTACCAGAACTAAAGTTGTTGCAACCAAATATGAAGTACGCTTTCCTTGCGGGTCCACATCTATAGTTTCCGATCATTATCATCTCATCTTTGATCGGCGAACAAGAATCTCGTGTGATGGAGGTTTTAGAAAGAAATCGCAAGGCTATTGGGTGGACTGTATCCGATCTCCACGGGATTAATCCTGCTTTGTGTTCTCATCATATATATCTCGATCATGACAGCAAACCTTCCAGAGAATTTCAGCGTCGGCTGAATCCGATTTTACGAGAGGTTGTCAAGAAAGAGATTACGAAATGGTGCGATGCAGGGTTCATTTATCCTATCTCCAACTCTGAATGGATTAGTCCATTACATGCTGTCCCGAAGAAGTTGGGAATTCAAATGATTAAGAATGAGAGTGGAGAGGAGATTCCAAAGAGAGTAACCACGTCGTGGCGGGTGTGCATTGATTACAGGAAATTGAACGCCGTGACGAAGAAGGACCACTTCCCTTTGCCTTTTATAGACTAGGTCATAGAACGGATGGCAGGGAAGGAATACTTCTATTTTCTTGACGGTTACTTCGGATACAACCTGGTAACCATTGCTCCTGAAGACCAGGAGAAAACCACCTTCACATGTTCGTTCAACACGTATGCCTTTAGACTGATGCCCTTTGGATTGTGCAACGTCCCTGCTACTTTCCAGAGGTGTATGCTTGCTATTTTTGCGGACATGATCGGTGATTTTCTAGATATCTTTATGATGATTTTTCGGTCTATGGTGAGTCCTTTGACGATTGTTTAGTGCACCTAGACCAAGTTCTTCGGAAATGTTGTGAGGTAGATCTTGTTCTGTCTTGGGAAAGAGCCATTTTATGGTTACACACAGTATCCTATCGGGGCACGTCATCTCCCAGCGAGGTATGGAGATTGACCCTGCCAAGGTGGATGTCATCAAGCACCTCGAACCAAACATTAAGCAGTTACGGTCATTTCTGAGGCATGTCGGCTTTTACCGACGGTTTATCCAGATTTCTCCAAGATTGCCCGACCATTAACTGAATTATTAGGCAAAGACATCGAGTTCTTGTTAAATGATAAATGTCTTAATGCCTTCCTCACATTAAAGGAAAATATTATCAGTGCTCCAGTCCTACAACCGCCTGATTGGTCTCTACCCTTCGAGATCATGATGGATGCTTCAGATTTTGCGGTCGGAGCTGTATTAGGACAGAGGAGGAATGGACTACCTGTTGCTATACACTATGCCAGCAGAACCTTAGATGATGCTCAGCGTAATTACACAGTGACAGAAAAGGAGATGTTGGCAGTAGTGTTCGCTTTAGATAAATTCAGATCTTATCTTCTTGGCTCCAAAATCACAATCTATACAGATCATTCAGCTATCCGATTTTTGATGGAAAAGAAGGATGCCAAGGCACGCCTTCTTAGATGGATTCTCTTACTTCAGGAATTCAATTTGGACATTAGAGACAAACATGGGGTAAAGAATGTGGTAGCTGATCACCTCTCCCAATTACAGACAGAACAACCTTCAGATGAGTACACGCTAGAGATTGCAGAGAGATTTCCCGACGAGAGCATCTTTGCAGTTACCGAACTTCCATGGTATGCATATATAGTAAATTTTCTGGTTACACAAAAAAGTCCTCAGGGTTGGCCAAAGAATCGAGTTGACAGACTAGTTTCCGAGGCACGATACTACCATTGAGAGGATCTGGTTCTTTTTCGTGAGGGACTGGATTGTGTTTACAAGCGTTGTATTCCTCAGGAGAAATATAATAGTGTCCTCACTTTGTGTCATTCTTTAGAGGCAGGAGGACATCACTCAGGGGAGAGGACAATACAGAAGGTACTTCAGAGCGGATTATGGTGGCCGACTCTTACTAGGGATGCCTGCACATTTGTAAAGAGTTGTCCGGATTGTCAGAAAGCAGCAAGGACAGTCAGTGCTAGAGATGCAATGCCTATGCGACCCATCATTATTTGCGAGATCTTTGACGCATGGGGAATAGATTTCATGGGATCGTTCCCTTCCAGCAGTGGCTTTGAGTACATTAATCTCGCTGTAGATTATGTTAGTAGATGGGTGGAGGCTATACTCGTACAAACCGCAGACAGTAAGATAGTTTGCAAGTTCCTAAGGGAACACATTATTTCACGGTTCGGGATTCCACGTATTCTTATTTCTGGTGGGGGTAGCCATTTCATTAATAAGGAGGTCAAAAAGCTAGTGAAGCAATACGACATTGATCACAGAGTAGCTTCTCCTTATCACCCACAGACGAACAACATGGCTTAAGTCTCAAATAGGGAGGTGAAATCAATTCTCCAGAAATTAGTACGACCGGATAGGAAGAACTGGTCGTAGCTTCTAGATCAGGTTCTTTGGGCATATCGTACTGCATATAAAACCCCCTTAGGTACTTCACCATTCAGACTGGTTTATGGGAAGCCATGCCATTTTCCCGTAGAGATCATGCATAAATATGAATGGGCTATTCGTGAGCTTTTACTTGATGCATAGAAAGCAGGAGCTAAGAGAAAGATAGATCTGAATGAGCTGGTAGAAATTCGAAATGAGGCATACGAGAACACTTTCATTTATAAGGACAAAGTGAAGAAATGACACGATAGACATATTCGGCACAAGATCTTTGTCCCTGGGCAGAAAGTCTGGTTGTTCAATGCGAGTGAAAATTTTTCCTGGTAAATTAAAAAGCGAGTGGAAAGGACCTTACATAGTCAGAACGGTGCACGACAATGGAAGTATATCTATATCAGATGTGTCACCTGGTGCAGAGCCGTTCGTGGTTAACGGGCAGATGCTGAAGCATTTCGTAGAGACTACAGATCATCAGACCCGTATTGAAATGATCTATTTTATACAGGATTCATGATCATTCTTTTACTTCATCTCATCCTGTACAAAGACTTTTGAGCCATTCGATTTCTGGAGATCCACAACACTTGTATAGTCTTCGTAGACCACAATCGTCCCCATTTTTGCTTGTCTTCTATGCTTGAGATACCAGATCCTAAGTATAGGGGGAATGATTGCCCGTTGATTAACATTTTATATTTTGTTCTATCAATTCTGTATATCCATTCTTTTTCACAAATCACTGGTCCCCGATTTTGGATACATTCATTCTATACTCAGGATGCCTTATCCTAAGTATAGGGGGGACCAAGTGATTTCGATGATCTCGTATTCTTTATTCTTTTTGATCTTTCGTTGTATATTCTTTTCACTCGGTCATCCCATTTTTGCTCTTCCGTTATACTTACGATTATCTGATCGTAAGTACGGGGGGGGGGGGGGGGGGGGGAAGACTGACTTGTATTCTTATATTCTTTTTCACCCACTTTTACTTAGCACGGGTTATGTCCTCCTTTTTCTCTTTTGACGCTATGAGGACATATCACAAGCTAAGTATAGGGGGGTGTGTATATATTATATATATACTTTTGTCCGTAACTCGTACTTTTATGTATTTTTTATATCTATAAAATCCATAAAAAGTAGGTGAGGGCTAATTTTAAAATCCATTTCTACATTTATTTATTATTTATAAAATCCTTATAAATAAGTAAAATATGTTTGAAATTTGTAATTAAAATATTTATTAAAATATGTATTTAAAATTTGTATATACTTATTTAAAATCCTATCTATTAAAACATGTGTCAAAATTATTTAATCCTTGTAAAAATCTCTGTAGATGGAATATGTAAAAATACATTAGATATTTAATTCAAATAAAAATAAAAAAATAAAAAAATAAAAAAATAAAAAATATATCTTGTAAAACTCGTGTAAAACTTGTTAATAAAAATCAGAAAATTCATAAAAAATAAAAAATCCTAAAAAGTCATAAAAATTACAAAAGCCTTAAAATCCATAAAAATGAGTAAAATTCAGAAAATAGACTTCACAAAAACGTGGTTGCATTTGCATTCACATTTTTCAGAATAAGTTTGATTTCTGGAACTTAGGATTGGGTCTAGTCTAAAGGATGGAGCTTGATTATGGCCTTTAACTTTCATTGTAAGGAGCCTAGTTAGGATTTGGAATTTAGACTCTTCAGGTCTTTCGACTTAAAATCTTTGGGTTCCATAAGACCATATTTGGGAAATCAATTCATATGTGGTTAAGTAGACCATTTGGTGTCATCCGTACAACTCTGCACCAGTGAACCAATCTTGAACAGATGCACTCTGCACTTAGCTCGACTCGAATGGAGTTACGAAGGGTAGTACATCTTGGTAGTGCGTTTCTATCCTTGTCTTTGCAGCATTGACGTCTAAAGACGGGAGAGATTGGGGTTGCGATAGTCGCTTCGGATGAGGGAAGGATCTGCTGACACAATTTTTCTAAGACCTCAAAAAAAGGGACGGAATAAAAGATGCTATATCCGTCGAGGCACAAAGAGATGAATGCAGTGCAAGTAAATTACAAAGTCAAATCAAAGAAGAAGCTACCAAATACAAATACGACCACAATGATCGCGCCGGAGGGTGATCTTTACCGGAGAGGGGCCAGGCACTGTCACTATCCATCCTCTAGCTCTCTCTCCTTGATGTGGATATGGTGGAGAACGGTGGATAACATACGCAGTTGCATGCGATGGGAACTTAAGGAGGAGATGGTCGGGGTTATTTGAAGATAAGATAAGGGGACAAGTAAGAAAGGCGGTAGTCGGTAGGCCGTTGGGTTGCAGTTGAGAAAGGGAAGGAGGGTTGATCAACGAGGTGGTTGAGGGTGGAAGGAGATATGGCGAGGAGGAGGTTGTGGGGATTAGGTGTTGGAGGTTACGGGACACACGTTCTAGGCACATGCATTAGGGGAGGAGAAAGAAGAGAATCGGGGCGCAATACGTGGCTGCCCTAGGAGATGCCACGCATCCCCTGATGAATCCATGATTCATTAACTTTTCTGTCGCATTTTGTCCTAAAACCCTTAACAAATACATATAAATATTCATTAATTCACACATTTTATTCAAATTCCATTCATGAATAAAAATGCACTTTTAAGCATCAAAGACATGTAAATAAATAAAAAAGATAAAAAAATAAAGAAAAGAAAAGAAAAGAAGGCAAATTGTAGATATGTAAATATGTACAATATGACTTATAAATATAAATATAACTGCAAGGTATATTTATAACCTAACCTTCGAGACCAAGTCAGCATGGATTGATCGACAAACCAATAAGTAGGGGGAGATCAGGAAAGAAACTCATAAAAATAAATCAAGACACATTTCACATACTATCAACTAAATACCAAACCTTCATTGATTTTTAATTAATTCAGATGTACATATTTTTCATTAAACTCTTTTCCTAATTATTTCTAAAAATATATATAAAAATATAAAAATAAGCTAAAAATATTATATTATACATATACCAAGAAATCCTACTTTTAAATTGTCAAATTCTCAACTTCCGAACATCATAACTTCTTCATACGAACTCCAATTTCACTCTACTCACCTTTAAAGTTCATAAAATAATATTCTCTAATTAATAGAGGTGTTTTATTAAATTCGGAGTCCGTTCGCAAAAAGTCAATTTTGGGATCTAATGACAACGAGGTTTCTGGGCTATTTATTTTATATAGAACACATTATTTATAATTTTATTTACCTTATACTTACTAATTATTTCCTTGATATTGAATTTTTCATCATAATTTATTTCAGAATTTTTGGAGCTTATTTATTATTTTAATAAAATTTAAAACCCTAATTTATAGATAAAAATGAACTAGTTAACTTAAACCTGTATTTATTAATATATCTAAATAATTTATTAAAATCCCTAAAAATCACATAACCTTTATTTATTACCTAATAATTAAGAAAATACAAATTTAGTATTTAATTATGTATTTATTGAATTAAAAATCCATAATCTACTTATTAAGTATTATCTATGCCTATTTATTAATATAATATTTATATTTCGTACTATTATTATTTATAAAAAGCAATTATTCTATAGTTTAGATAATTTAATTATTTACATTTCTTGTTTTTATACCTATTTAAAATAATGCTATTTACTATTTATTATATAATTTATAAGGTATTTATGCATCTGGCCAACCAGGTGCTGACACTTGTCAGCACCTGGTGTTTCTTCTCCAAGAAGCCGGTATTAACTTCTGTTTCAACTGGCCATCTTCACCAAATTTTCCCACGTGTTTTAAAACTCTTTCAGGCGATCCAAACCTTTGATTCTAATCTCCAAACATCCTTCTCACTCGGCCACCCTTGGATTAAGCTTGAAGCCCAAGTAATCTCTCTCTATATACCCTCAAAGTTGGCGGATTCCAACTAACTTTCTCTTGATCACCTGAAGCTCAGATCCAGTGGTCGACCTCCCACTTCCTCGCCTCACTCTGCTCGCTCAGTCGGTGACAGCTCTGACCAAAGGTGCCTGCGTGGAAGAAGGACCATTGGGGAGAAGTTCCACGGCATCAACCTCGCTTTGCATCGCCGTCGTGTGCGCGTGGAGCTCCGGGAAGCCAACCCATCGAGCGACGACATCAATGGTTCTACACTCTGCTACTCACATGTAACTCATCCATCTTTGCAATTTCTTTTCTCGATCCTTGTGCCACGATTAGCGTGGTTAACTATGTAACTAGGTAGCCTAATCTTTCATCTTCAACGCACAACTCAAATCCTTATCCAGTTTGTTTCAAAATCAAACCATTTCGTGCTTCATTCTTAGCCATTATTCTCACGATTAGTTTCATCTATTCTGGAAAGGCATCTTTGATCTGGCAAAACTTAATTTGTTGGCCGATTTCTTTGCAAATCGAGCACGTATCATTTATCTTTGCAGATCCAACTACCATCTGGAGCAATCACAAGTCATTCGGAGCTCTAATCATCACGTAATTCGCAACCAAAGAAGATGCAACTAAATTAGCTCCAGGAGCAGAGCAGACGGACCACCATCTCTATCAGCTTTCCTCCGTCGTCATCAGCCAACTCCGACCATCGTCCACCTTGGGCGAGCTCGAGGGGTGGAGGAGCTACCCCTCTGGCCCCGCAGGAGACCCAAGAGACGCATCTATCGCCGGCGAGAAATCGGAGAAGGAGGCACCTTCACCAGCTGTTCAACCATCTGAAGAACACCTCAAGAACAGTAGGCTACAGTTGAACACCACGTGTCCTTGAGTGGACGCACCAGATCGACCCACACATTATAATCTTGGACGTCTAATCTGAAACGGTGCAAATTTTGCATACTAAGCCTAGGAGATTTCCAGCATTCCAGACTGCCTCCAGAGTTTCCAGAAATTGCGATTAGGTCCCTCCGCATGGACCTAATTGCAATAACTTCATATTTTTCTTACATTCTAGTCCCTGACAGAGGACTGAACTTCAGAGTTTTGTTAGTTTTTCTTGCATTTCTACCCCTGAGTTGTAAGGGGGACTTTGGTCGCATTTTCGACATTATTTTCCGTAGATTTTTTCGGGTAGTTATGTAACTACCCCAGCGAGGTTATTCAGTATTTCTTTTGTGTTTTCGTCGCTTCATCGTCGTGTTTTGATTTATCGAATCTCGACTCTATTTTAATTTGTTTTCGAGTGTTCATCGAGCTCGTTGCTCGATCGATTTACCTACTATATAATATCACCTATATTTCACCTATTTTTCACATATTATATTGTAGGTAAATTGTTTGAAAAATATCATTTTGAAAATTAAATAAATAATTAAAAATATAAAACCAAATAAAAACTTAAAAATAAAAAATCCATAAAAAAGACATCGCATTTCCTCGATCGCTTTGAGAAGAGATAAAAGAATCACAAAATATAGTTTCACTCAAAAATCAAAATATCTCTATTCTGCCTCCTTGTGTTCGACCTAAGCACACTTACCTAGCTAAATAAAATAGTGTAAATTTTAAAATAGGAGAGAAGCCTATTAATTCACCTTTTATTTCTCTCTCTCCTATTTTAAAACCGAATTTTTGTTTGATGTAAACTCGGGTATCTTTGCGGTTTTCTACACCGACAACGCAATCACTTAACTACAATCGGTCTCGAGCCGCATCATTCCCAAAAAAATTCAAAAATTAAATACAATCAAAAATCATAAATAAATTGAAGGAGTTCAGATCAAAAAATTTCTTCACGAAAGTCATTCATCTCTATGAGATCTACAACTTTCTTGAAGGGACCTAGAGAAAAAGAGGTCATTTCTACAAATGATATTTTTGGTGGCTATCTATGTATATAGAAAACTACTTTTTTGCCTTTTGCAACTTTTTATGATTTTTAAATAGGATAAAAATTTGAGAGAGAAAATATGATAAAATAAAGGAGATATATTTACACATTACTCTATTTTCTTGGATTTTTATTAATTAAAAAATAGGAAATAAATAAAGTGAAAAAGGGGAGACATTTGTACAAACTCGCAAGGGATACTCAGATTCGGGCATTTTCTTTGATTTCAGTCTTATTTTGGGTTTGGATTTTTGAGCACTTTATTAAAACTTTATAAAAGAGAATAAATTAAAAAAATGAAATAAAAATAGTTAAATCTGTACATAACATAATAGGTCAAAATCGGGTATAATACACAATGTACAAAAGAGGCTCGAAACCCAACATTCACATATGAGCTCCAATTCACTTGAACTTGGTCTTGTTTTGAAGGTCTTTGAATATATATTACTTTAAAAATGAGTAGACCGAAATCAGACTGTATGAGGAAGAAATGTGCTTTTTAGGCTGTCTATTCTGGAACCAGGGTTTTGTCTCACGAGCCAATTATTTAAGTTAGCAATTTATATGTATATTTCTTTTAATCTTGTTTGTGATAAGAACACAATTAAGATGGTTTCATGTCAATTGGAGTTAGCACAATTTAATTAAAATTGCATGAAGTTAGGTGAAAATGTGAAGATGATTATAAATGCAATTATGCGTGCTAAAATGCAGATACTAACTCAAAGTGTATGAATGGTAAAAATGCAGAATAAATGATGAAATGCAGCTAATTACTCAAAAACAAAGCTCTATTTTCAATTTTTAGTGTGACAAATCACGGATTCATCAACCCCATATGCCTAAACCATGCTCGTCTCCGCGCAACTAAAATGAAATGCAAAAGTGAAATGATTTTGCATTCCATACAAAGGTCATGAACAAAAGGTGAAAATATAGCTAGACCCGACCTTCAAATTAATATTGTGGCGAAACTTCTGTGAGAGTTAGGGTTTTGAAATAAACAACCCTCGAGTTCTACATATCATTATAACAGTTACTGCTCAGAAGTCATCTTAGATCAATCCTTCTCTCAAAGCATACCCCATGAACATTGAACTAATGTCTCATGTGTGTGAAAGATTTTCGCTGCTCCCATCAATAACGTCAAACAACCATGCAAACCTCTCTAATCCCTCATCCTCAGGGAGTCAGGTATTTCCTTCTAAGGTCTATCGCACTGTGTTCACAATCGAAAAGAGGGAGAAATTAGAAGACGAGGAAAAGAATTGGTGGCTGACTAGTGTAGTCACATCTCCTTGTGAAACCGGTCAGTTTAGCCAAGTTTCCACCAAGTTCTCCAGGTTTTCTTGACGCTTGGACCTTTATGGTCAAATATTTATTTGGTAGTTGGATTCTCTTGTTTGAATTTTTGGTAGCTCTGCGTGGATCTTGTTGTACCTACAGATATATAATCTTTTTTATGTACATGTTTTAGGGTCTTAGAAAAAATTATGCCCAACCATCCATCCCTCATCCAAAGCTTTATTTCAACACATACTCCGATCTTTAGATGTCCACGCTACCAGAAAAGAGACTCACACAATCTTCCAATACCCTCTATGAGTTGAGATAAGTGCATAGTGCGAGAGTACATATTAATTCCCTATTTCGAAGTTATACCCAGAATTAGGAGACCATGTTAGACACCAAGAAACAAACTCTGCACATTGTCATGCGAAACTCAAAGAATTACATCAAAGACCCGAAGCTTCTAAAATCCTCTTTCTCGATGAAGTTCCTCTAGAAATTAGGTAGATTAAGGACAAGTCAAGAACACTCTCCACTTCCATTCATAACTCAGTTCAGAACCCAATAACTTTCTACGTTACATGTGCAAGATGTGCAAATGAAATACAAATGCATATGAGGTGCAAGATGATTTTTTCTCATTTTTTGTATGAATGCAAGGATGATATGCAAGAGTAAAGAGGAGGCTTCTTTTTTATAAATGTTAACCTCCCCATAATTATTGTATGATATATATAAAAATGTGTAAAAAGTACAAGCTATGTGTAGAGTATATATGCAATATATACACCCCCTATACTTAGCGTGTGTTATATCCTCATAGCACAAGAAGCGATGAAATGATATAGCTCATGCTAAGCGTAGGAGAGTGAAAAATAAAAAGGAGTATAGAAGTCAGCCCCCCCATACTTAGGCTCTGTCAACCTAAGTATACAAAAAGATTAAAAAGTGGAGCGGTCAAGGTCAAGAGGAGAAATGGATGGATATATGCAGGACGGGCATCGGTCCCCCCTATAGTTAGGCTTTGCTTAGCCTAAGTATAGGACATCGGTGAGTATGGGTGTTGATGGGATCTAGGGACTATATAGAGCGAGTGGAGAGTGGGGGAATAGAAAATACAGATGACATCGGTCCCCCCATACTTAGTCCTTGGCCTATGTATGGGAAGAAAATGTACAAGGGAACTGATAGGGCGGGGGAAGGGTGGCCGATGATCAAGGAGGCTTATAACCAATCTTTTTCGAAGCATGTGGTCGGAGGGAATACTTGTAGAAAGAAGACGAATTAGAAGATTCCCAACCATTGTCAGAGTCATTATCAAGAGAATAATACTTAAAGGTCATGTCACTCCAACTATTCTTATTCTTGAATTATTTCCTCAGAATTCGCTCAACTTTCGGGTCAATAGGTTCTTCCTCTGAATATTCAGATGAACAAGTATCAGTCTAGTCATAATGAATTATTCCGATGTATTGAATGGGACCATGGAAGTCAACCTTAGAAGAATAATAGTGAGGGGCATGAAAAGTCCAACGTGGGTCGACGTACGATTGCTTGTTCTGATCATGCTCCATATCTACTAAACTGAGCTCACTCATCACCTTTAGTTCTCTAGATCCTGAAGTATAGAGAGGGAGAGGATAGTGATGCCTTGATGGGTTCACGTAACACCGTGAAGAATCAACTCTTGACTTCTTCTCATGGGATAACCGGCTAGAGAATGGAGCAACCGTTGTTTTTGGGAAAGGTTGATTTGGTCATGGTTGTCTCCAAGGTCCGAGGTGTGATGTGTGTGAGGTTCTGACCATAGGTTCCTTATCAGATGAGTCTCCATATAGATTGTAATACTCTTGTAGGGTCAGCCCACGTCTCGAGTAGGTGTTGGTGCTCTTAGTTGGCTTTGCATATGTGGACTCACAGTAATGATCAAGGAAATTTGGAATAACAGTGTCTAGTTGTGGTGAATCAAATATGACTCGATTGAATTTATTCACCTCTGTAGCCTTGGTAGTCGTCTCGTTAGGTGTCTCTCCTTCGCTTGTATCTGTGATAAGCAGAGAGGTCTGGATGTATGAGTGTTATTCTATGTTACGACTGCCATTTTTTTGTTTGGTTGTCTCAGGGTCTGGTGTGTCCTTAAGATTTCGATCGTTTTGTTTTGGGTTTGAGAATATGATGTCAACCTCGTAGTCAATAGTCGCTCTAACATAACCTGGAAACAACTTTCCCAAAATAATGGGAGACTCAAACAAATCTCCTCGGTGTTCAATGTCCAGGATAATAAAATCCACTCAATGTGTGACATCTTGGAAAGTAATGACGGTCGAAAAAATTCCTTTCGGTCTTTGTTGATCGGTCGGGAAATTGAATGATCGCTCAGGTTTTTCTGAGCGGTTCGAGTTTGAGTCAGTCAAACATGGACTTCAAGGATATTCAATGTAGAATTGTTGTCAATCCGAATAGTAGTAAATTTAGTATTCTCAACTTCATAGGTCACCTTGGTCAGCTGTTTGACTTTGCAGGCCTTGTTTGTCTGGATCAACACTATTGAACTGGCCATAGTAATTAAATGTTATTCAGTTCGAGATCTTTTATTTCTTATCTTCTTAGGTGATAATCAATTCTTCACAAATCTTTGAATATCAGGTACATACTCTATGGATATGGCCTTAATTAATGGAATTTCTAAGATCAAACATTTACAAAATGCTTATATTGATGTTATCTGATTTTTAAATTTTTTGATTTTTTGATTTTTTTGGAATTTTAAACAGAGTTAGTAGGTTGGTCAGTGGGCTAGCCATGTATGTGTGGTGTTTGTGTGTGGGACTCAGGTATTCCTCTTGGTTGGTTATCATCACTTTTACTATTTGGATGACATTATCATATTTTTCTATCAAAACCTCGATTCTCTTATTGATTCGAGAAATTTCATCCATTATCGTCTCATGACTAGGAGATGAGTGACTATACTCAGTATGCCATGACGTTGGCATTTTCTCCCAAATCGAGAAGTAGTCACTCTTTATGATCAGGGTCTGGTCATGAGCCCTATTTCCTTGACTTTAGGTATCATCTACGTGGTCAAAGGAAAAGTGATCATATTCGGATCGTGAGTCATCCGAGCAGAGGATGGTTCAAACAATAAGTTATCGTACGTAACTGGGAATCGTGTTCCTCTATCAAAGTTGGTTACGTCTATATTCATCCCCAAATTCGCTCGATCCATTGTGTCTAAATAATATGTGTTCAGTTTTGTAAGCAGTTCGTATCTCAATGTTCAACCAAGGGTGGGTGGGGTGGAAAGAATGATGATTGTGGAGGAATTACCTCAGAAAGAGGGTTCCTCTGAAAAGAAAGTGGATATGAAGATTGAGAAATTGTCATTTGAGCACGATCCATGGAATCTTGGTATGAATGCCAATATTTCGACATCTTCGAAGAGAATGGTAAAGATAGGTTTGCGAAACCACGATCTGTGTGTGCAAGTGCATTGTCACACAATTCAACATGCAAATGCAAATCCCGAAATTAACCAATTCAACACAGTGAAGGTCGCAAAGGTTTGGCCAAATTATCTTATCTATTTTAGTTGGTGATAAATGCAAATTTTGAGAGAGTTAACGAGTTGTTAGGTACCTGTATTTACCTAAAGACTGGCCCAACTCTTATAACTAGTTGCACTCACTTTCAGTCTGTATGGGAGTAAGTACAAGCCGTATAAATATGGCTACCCGTTACTTGAAGATAAAACCATACACAATATCCTCTAAACCACCCACTCCGCTGAGGAAATCCTGACCCTTTATCATCTACCCATGGATCCTCACTGAGAAGTAGCTAATCATTTTTGTAGAATCAGTAGTCAGTCTGAAAATCCTGGCTTGGCTCTATCCTAGTGTTCGTCTCTCTTTAACTCAAAATAATAAATGAATACAAGGACGGGGTTGCTCTCCCACAAAAATTATTGATTTTATGGGTTTAATTATGTAAACTTTGTTTAACAGTCCTAATTTTAATTTAGTTTTCACTTTGAATTTAAGTAAAGATAAATACAAGAATACACTGGGATTCCAATTTCCTTTTTTTCTATGTGAATAAAAACTGAGGGAGAATCGAAAAAGATGTGCAGCGAGAAATATGATGATGAGTGTGGAATCAGAGATACTTATGGTACTTCTTCACAATCTCCGTACAATATGCTAAACAGAATTGAAATTTCCCTAAAAAATAAATCTAATGCATGGAAAATCACACCTACAACATGAATGTCTATTAGCAAGTGATAGAACAATTTAATTTGACTAAACTAAAATCGATCTAGTGTGTATAATTAAGTACAGTGTGGTCATAATCCTATGAGCACAAAAAATCCTAGTAGCTCTAATAGATACGATGCAAATCTAGGACTACAAACCACTCAAGTCAGATCACACCCTAACCGTAGAGTGAAACAAGTCCGACACACCACATAAAAAGTCCACTCTCTTTACACACGCGAGAACCAGATCGGGAACTGCTAGAAATGATTAATTACAAGTTAATAAAAGGTGAACACTCTCTCTCCAAAAATAAATTCTTCGTAGATCCAATCGTTTCGAGTTGCGTCAACTTCCAAGAAAGCCGCTCCAAATGCAATGGATACCTCACACGAAAATGAAAGATCAAATATTGGAGAGATGTTCATAGAAAAATATGCAAAATAAAAAAAATATTGAGAAAATAAATAGAGAAAGAGAGAATAAAATCGTGGGTGAGACTACACAGGGGTGGAAAACCTAATATCTAGATTTTCTAAAAACAACCTAAGCTGTGCATCCTCAGCAACGATGTCATTTGAAGAACACTAAAAAGCCCTTGTTAATTATGTGGAATTAATAATGTACAAGGGCACCACTTCATGTAGTCCCTAAGAAGTCGGGACTTCAGACAGTCACCAACTTGGATGGAGAGGAGATTAAGATGCGAGTACCCATGTCATGGCGTGTCTGTGTGGATTTCATATGCTTGAATGCCACGATGAAGAAGGATAATTTCCCCTTGCCATTCATAGACTATATCCTAGAGAGACTTGTGGGGAAAGAATTTTTCTGCTTTCTAAATGGGTACTTAAGCTATAATCAAGTACTCATCTCTCCAAAGGATAAAAAAAGACCACCTTTACATGTCCATTCGATACGTATGCATTCAGGCACATGCCCTTTGGGCTATGCAATGCACCAGGGACTTTCCAACGTTGCATGATTTCAATATTGCAGAAATGGTGGGTAATTTCTTGGAGGTCTTCATGGATGACTTCTCGGTTAACGGTGACTCGTTTGATACTTGTCTATCGCATTTGGATTGAGTCCTCAAGAAGTCTAGTGAGGTGAATCTGGTGCTCTCTTGGGAAAAAAGCAATTTTATGGTTCGAGAGGGCATTGTGTTGGGGCATGTCATCTCCAAGAGGGGAATGAAGGTTGACCCTGCCAAGAAACTTCAACCGCCAACCAACATCAAGCAAATGTGGTCATTCCTTGGGCATGCCAGTTTTTACCGAAGATTCATGAAGGACTTCTCAAAGATTGGCCGACCGCTAACATAACTCTTAGGGAAAGACATGGAGTTCATTGTAGATCACAAGTGTCTTGAAGCCTTCGAGCTCCTAAGGATGAATATCATGGATGCTCCTATCCTACATGCCCCAGATTGGTCTCTTCCTTTTGAGATCATGACATATGCTTCTTTCCAATCCGCTCAAGGGTCATGTGGTGGGCTAAAAGGAAATAAGTAAGGAGAAAAAGGACGAACTTAAACTGCCTTGATCATCAGCCACCCTTCCCCCGCTCCCATTGGTTACTTTGTACATTTTCTTCCTATACATAGGCCAAGGTCTAAGTACAGGGGAGGATCGATGCCATCTGTATTTTCTATTCCCCACTCTCACTTGCTTTGTATGTTCTCTGGATCCTATCAGTTTTCATACTCACTCTTGTCCTATACTTAGGCTAACCAAAGCATAAGTATAGGGGGGACTGGTGACCATCCTGTATATATTCATCAATTTCTCCTCTTGACCTCGACCGCTCCACTTTTTTTTCTTCTTTACTTAGGCAGACTAGAGCCTAATTATAGGGGGAGGTCGACCTCTATAATCCTTTTTGTTTTTCACTCTCCTACTCTTAGCACGATTTATGTCTTTTTGTCGCTTCTTCTGCTCTGAGGACATAGCACAGGCTAAGTATATGGGGTGTGTATATATTACATATGTACTTTACTCATTGTTCGTACGTTCACATATTTTTGTATATATTATAAAATAGTTATGGGACGGGTAAACTTTATGAAAAAAGAATGACTTTTATTTACTCTTGCATATCATCCTTGCATTCATACAAAAAATGAGAAAAAAAAAATCATCTTGCACCTCATATGCATCCGCATTTCATTTGCATATCTAGCATATGCAACGTGGGAAGTTATTGGGTTCTGATTTGAGTTATGAATAGAAGTGGAGAGTGGTCTTGACTTGCCCTTAATCTACCTAATTTCTAGAGGAACTTCATTAAGGAAGAGGATTTAGAAACTTTGTGTCTTTGACTTAATTATTCGAATTCCGCATGACAATGTGCAGACTTTGACTCTTAGTGTCTAACATGGTCTCCTAATTCTGGGTATAACCGCAAAATAGGGAATTAATATGTACTCTCATACTATGCACTTAGCTAAACTCAGATGGGGTTTTGGAAGATTGTGTGAGTCTCTTTTTTGGTAGCGTGGACATCTAAAGACCGGAGTACGTGCTGAAATAAAGCTTCGGATGAGGGATGTATGGCTAGGAACAATTTTTCTAAGACCCTAAAACATATACGAAAAAGAATATTCAATGTCCGTATGGGCACAACAAGATCCATGCATTACTACCAAAAATTCAAATAAAAGAAGCCAACTACCAAATAAATATTTGACCATAAAGGTCGAAGCTTCAAGAAAACCTGCAGATCTTTGTGGAGACTTCTCTAAACTGGACGGCTTCAGAATGAGAGGTGAATACACGGTCATCCTCAAGTTCTTTTTCCCTTCTTCTAATTTCTCCCCCTTTTCGATTGTGAACGCGACGCGACATACCTTAGAAGGAAATACCTGACTCCCCGAGGACGAGTTATTGGAGGAGAGGTTTGTATGGTAGTCTGGCATTCTTGATGGGAAAAGTTAAAACCTTTCACACTCATGAGACAATTGTTCAATGTTCATGGGGTATGCTTCGGGAGAAGGATTGATCTAAGATGACTTCTGAGCTAAAACTGTTACAATGATATGTAGAACTCAAAGGTTGTTGATTTAAAAAAACCTAATTCTCACAGAATTTCTGCCATGCTATTGATCCGAAGGTCGGGTCTAGATCCATTTTTACCTTTTTTTTTCATATCCATGGTAAGGAACCCGAAATCATTTCACTTCTGCATTTCATTTCAGTTGCTCGGGGATGAGCAAGGTTTAAGCATAGAGGTTGATGAATATGTGATTCATTACACTAAAAGTTGAAAATATAGCCTAATTCCTGAATAATTAGTTGTATTTCATCATTTATTTTGCATTTTTACCATTCATTCACTTAGAATTAATGTCTGCATTTTAGCACACATAATTGCATTTATAATCATCTTCACATTTTCACCTAATTTCATGAATTTTTAATTAAATCTTGCTAATACCAATTGACATGAAACCAACTTTATTGTGTTCTTATTACTAATAATATTAATAGAAAAATACAAAAAATTGCTAACTCAAATAATTGGCCAATGAGACAAAAACCTAATTCCAGAATAGACAGCCTACAAGGCGCGTTTCTTCCTCATACAATGTCCAATTTTGGTATACTCAAGTTATATACATTCAAAAACCTTCAAAATAAGTCCAATTTCATAAAATCAGAGCTCATATGTGAAGTTGAGTTTTGGGCCTCTTTTTGCGCATTGTGTATTTGAGCAGCTTTGACCTGATATTTTATGCACATACTTAATCCTTTTTCTTTATTTCTTTTTCATTTATATTCTGTGATGAAAGTTGCATAAATAAGTTGCTTCTTTTTTATGCAATTATGCATGCTAAAATGCAGATCTTATTTAACAGTACATGAATGATAAAAATGCAAAATAGATGATTAAATGCAACTAAATAATTAGGAATGGAGCTCTATTTTCAACTTTTAAAGTAATCAATCACATATTCATCAACCCTGTGTACTTAAACCTCGCTCGTCCCTGAGCAACTAAAATGAAATACAAAAGTGAAATGATATTGGGTTCCATTCCAAGATCATGAATAAAAGGTGAAAATGGAGCTCGATTCGACCTTTAGATTAATTATGTGGAAGAACTCCTTATGTGAATTAGGGTTTTAATAACAACAACCTCCAAGTTTGCACAAGTCAATATTCTATATCCAACTCAGAAGTCATCTTAGATCAACCCCTTAAGCATCCCACATAAACATTGAATAGCTGTCTTTGATGTGTGAAGCGTGTTAACTCTTCCCATCCAAGATTCCGAACTACCACACAATCTCCTCCTCCTCTAGTAACTCATCCTCTGAGAGTTAGACACTTCCTTCTAAGTTCAGGAACATGCTAGTTCACAACGAGTAAGGGGATACGTATAGAAGAAGGGAAAAGGAAGTAAAAAAACGACCAGTGTAGTCAACTCTCCTTTGAAGCTTAGCCTGTGTAGCCAAGTCTCCACTAGATATGTAGGCTAGCTGAAGCTTGGACCAATGTAGTCAACTATTTTTCTTTTTGATATTGGCTTATTTTGCTAAAAAATTGTTGTTACTCTGCATGGGTGCCTTGACAGATATAGAATCTTTTGGTCCACCTATGTTTTGGGGTCTTAGAAAAATTGTGTTAGCAGTCCATCCCTCATTTGAAGCTTTATTTCAACCCAGTACTACGATCTTTGTAATGTCCACGCTACCAAAAAAAGAAACACATGGTCTTCCAACACCTTGTTTGAGTTGAGCTAAGTGCGCAGTGTAGAGTACAAAATAATTTATTATCCGAGAGTCTACTTAGTATGAGGCAACCATGTTAGACACTAAGATTCAAATCAAGACACCGTCATGTAAACTTGGAGAATTAAGTCTATGACATAAAGTTCCAAAAATTCTAATTCTCAATTGAAGTTCCTATGAAATTTAAGTGAATTAAGGTCAAATCAAGTCCATCCTCAGTTTCTATTGATAACTTGTTTAAGAACCCACCAACTTTCCACTTTGCATATGCTTGATATGCAAATGAAATGCAAATGATATGAAATGCAAGTGAATGAAGTGCAAAATCTTTCTGAATGCAATGATGATATGCAAGAGTGAATAGGAATCCTTTTTTATTGGACAATTTTTTTGTTTTTATCTTTTTTATACCTCCTATTTTAAATATTATAAAAGGAGTTATTTACAAATTATACAAAATTTACATATTGTATACAATATACACTTTATACAAGTATTTTACACTTTTTCCATTTTTAAGATTTTTCTTATCAATTTTACCCATCCAGTAATTATTTGACAATATATACAAAAATATATGAAAACATGAGTTATGGGTAAAATATATATGTAACAATTACACCCCCTATACTTAGTGTGTGTTATGTCCTCAGAGCTCAAGAAGCGAAGAAAAGATACAGTCCGTGCTAAGCGTAGGAAAGTGACAATAGTGGAAGTATAGAAGCCGACCTGCCCCTCGATACTTAGGCTCTGGTCAACCTAAGTAAAGAAGAAGAGCAAAAATGAGGCGATCGAGGTCAGGAGGAGAAGAAAATGATAAATGAATATACAAGGTGGGCATCGGTCCACCTCTATACCTAGGCTCTAATCAGCCTAAGTATAGAAGAAAGAGTAAGTGTGGGAACTTATGGGCTTGGGGAATGTACAAAGAAAGTGAAAAATAAGGAGTAACTCGAGTGACTCTCCCCCTTATACTTAGGATCTGGTCCACCTAAGTATAACAAAAAATGACAATGATATGGAACCGTGGCGAGTCATGCGAATCGCGAGAGAGGGAGGGATAAAAAATCTATACAAGAAGAATATACAAGGATTAAAAAGGTTTGCGACGGATCTTCTTTTGTGAACGGAGTGGGAAGATGAAATCAGGACCTGTGTTGCTGTGAGATTCATCCCAAGAAGAATAATAACGAGGAGGATGAAATGTCCATCGATGATCGAAAGAGGGCTGCTTGCTCGAGTATGATTGAATGGCAACCTTGACATACTCATTTATGATGATCACATCATCATAATCGGAAGAGGAATCCTCAGAGGAGACCATCATAGTCGATTTTCTATATCCTGAAGTATGGAGAGGACGACTAGAGTGATGCGCGTAGCGGGGTTCAGGGGAACGCCTCGAGGAATCAATGCTCTTTATCTTCTCACTAGAAAATCGATTATAAGAAACAACTTCCTTTTTGGAGTGATTTTGTGTTATGTTTGCGGTCTCTCTGGTTGGTGGTTGTGACAATGAAGGCGTAGGAGTTGAATCACCGAAATGGTCAAGGCAATTGGAGAAGATGGTGTTCGACTTAGAGGGGGCTTCTATTTGTTAGTTTTCGATAGAAGCTGTCACAATGGTGGAGATGCAACCAATAGGTAGAATCTCATTGCTGTGGGAGTTCTCGGTACCATGGGTATGCTCAACAACCATCATCTTAGGTGTAGTAGAGGGGTAGGACTCATCTACCGCTCGACAATTATGGTTGTCTGATGAATCTCAAATTCATCATGT
The DNA here is from genome assembly GCA_037367405.1 of Ottelia alismoides. Lineage (NCBI taxonomy): Eukaryota > Viridiplantae > Streptophyta > Magnoliopsida > Alismatales > Hydrocharitaceae > Ottelia > Ottelia alismoides. Next base: position 348,290 of record JAZKJV010003495.1, read on the forward strand.
TAAAATCCACATATTAATCTCCTTGCTTAAATAATTCAATAAAAATCACAATTAAATCACTAATATTAACTTGTATTATACTATGTATAATTAACTTATAAATAACTTGTAAAAGTTAATTATAATTTATTGTATTTAATTACTAACTATAATTTTTTAAAAATCAGAGTAAATATTGTCTATATTTGTTTTGACTTTTGAAAGAAGCTAAAAATACAAAAAATCTCAAAACCAAAAAGGCAGTATTTTACCTCTTAAAAATACTCCCCAAATAGACTTTTGTACAAATGATCTCTTTTGACTCTTTATCCTACACAAAACTTGTAGATCTCTTTGAGATCTACAACTTTCATGTTTTGACTTTTTCCTAATTTTGCTTCCTTTTATTTATTTTGGATTTATCTTTGTTTTTGTATTTTCTGATATTTCTGGAGCGGCCCCGTGGTGCCCTCTAGGCCGCCCACGCAGCCACATCTCTGCGACACCCAGCCACGACTGCATCTCTACAACACCCGGCCTCCTTCCTATCCCTTGGATCAAGCCTCCCTTGCCTCTATCTCCACAGTCCTTTTCCCGATCATCCTCAGCCATCGGATCACATCCTTCTGATGAGATCTGAGCCACTCTCGTCCGCTCTCACCTAGACCAAATGATGTTCCTAAATCCAGTGGCTCTTCTCGATCCACATCATCCCTCCATTTTCTACCATCAGATCATTTCCCCCTTTCCATATGGTCGTACACTGTCACCTTCTCTCTCCATCATAGGATCAGACCTCTTATCAGATCCAACTGCTCCCTCGCGCATCGCCCCCTACCGCTTGATCAAATCCTTGATCAGATCCCCCTCATTGCCGCGTGCTCCAATCATAGCCATTGGATCTTATGATCCAACAAGCACCACCTCGATGCCTCCTGCATGCCACACATCCCCTCCTCAGCTACTCAATCTCATCTGATGATCAGATTCGTGCCCTCCATCAACGCTTCCATTTGGACATTTGGATCAAAAAATCCAAAGATCATCGTTCATCATTCTCCTCCAACACCTCCTCCTCCGTCCATTACACCTTGCACCCAAGCCACCCCTTTCCATTTTCATGTCGCCATCAGTACACCCCTCCTCGTCCTAATGGCCGCCCGCATAGTCGTTACCTCCCTCATCCTTGCCCGCCCTCCTTCCACCACTTTCGAGCTTCACGGGCCTTCAATTGGTCGTTCAAAACTTTACCATCACTACCTATAACTCCCCATCACCTCCGCCTACAGATACCTGCCTCCGCCTCCATTAACCCTTGTCCACCAATCTACAGCCGAAGTCCTAGTCCTCCTCCATCTCCTTATGACAAACAACGGTGGAGGGAGGGCCATAATGGTATCTCCTGGCCTGGTGTCGACCCATGACCGCCATAGTCGTGCTGCGGCGGCTCCTCCACCGCTGAGCTCCTAGGAGCGGCTGCCTGAGTCTAAGCGACGACCCAAGGTCCCTTGAACCTCATCCCAAGCCAACTGCTCCACCCTCTTCTTCTCTGATCTCCCAGGTACCACCCTCCCTAGTTTTTCTTCGTTTGTCTCTGAATTTTCTCACTATACATGATGATTTTGGCTGCCACCTGACCATCTTCCCACCTTTACTACATCAACATCACTCTCACCACACATCCCACTCTCCCTTGTCGTCCGTTAGAACCTCCGGCCACTCAGGCACACTTCTCTTCGCCACACCAGAGAGACACTCCGGGGCCATCACCTTCTCCGTTGTCCTGGCCCTCCACTCCACCTCACTTCACTTCTCATGCGCTCACACACACTTTGGTTATTTACTAACCCTCTTATAGGTTAATGATAGGAGCTCAAACCTCCCCTCTGATCTCGCATCTAAGCTTCGGTGAAACGTCATCGAAAACCCTCTTCTGAGGGTCGATTCTCTCCACCTCAGCCCCAGCTTCATCGCGTATCTTCCATGATGCTCCTGGGATCATTATTGACCATGGAAGGGGAAAGTGGAGCTCTGGCATGATTGTTGGAGCTCTGTTTGCGTTATCGAGCAACAGAGGAGGATGAATCATGGGGAGCTACAGATGCTGTTGGATGAGGACCTTTCACCGACCACCCAATGACGTAGATGGAGCCACATAGCCACAACCAGACCTGCAGGCCCATCTATTCGAGCCACGTTCTCGAAGCCATCATCATACGTCAAGTGTCCACTGAAGCTGAAGCGTCTCCCAAGCCTGGTCCCTCACGTGCCCTGCACGTGAGGGCCCAGATAATTTGCATTAAAGACCATAATTTTCTCAGATATTACATTTAGGTCCCCATGTGTGTGCCTTACGTTCGTGTTGGGTTATTTACAGGGAGGCCCTTGTGATTTTATCAATTTACAAAATGGTCCTGGTGTATAAATGGAGAAATCATAGAAGGACCCCTCCGAGGATCCTTTGCAATATTTGCAAATGGGTCCCTCCAGGGATCTCTTTGCAATATTTATCTTTAACTTTCTTGCATTTTATTACATTTATGCCCTTGCACTATTCTTTCACAACTTGAGCAAATTAAGTCCAATTCGAGTGATTTCAGTTTCATTTTGATGCTCTATTTATTATCCTTTTAATAACATATTTAATTTTCTGATTTGACAATAAATGGATTGTGCTAAAATATGATGTTAGGGTGTCTATTGCTCTATGAATCTTTGTCACTAATAGATGCTTACTCTTGATTTTTTTTGCTCAAATTGAATCTGAATATAAATTATAATTTGTGCTCATATTCTGTAGGGCATATTTGTACTCAATCTTTCGCCCTCCTATCCTTTGAATTACATTATGTTTATGCATCATCTTATAATTACATCATAAAATCAAATAAAAATACATGCACCATTTTCCTTCACCGTGTTTTCATTATTTTATATGAATTTTATTGCACATCTGCATGAAGACCTAAGACTTAGAAAATAATCACACATCAATAAACGACAAAATTTGATAAATAGACAAAGAGGATCATGTCCCTGAGTTCGACCTTGGTACACTTACTAAGTAAAATAATTTCCACGTATTCTAAAGTGTGGTCTTTGCTGAACCAAATTTGCCTCCTACACTATCACAATTCCACACTATTAAAGAGGCAAAATTGACGCCCATCAATTTCTATGTCTTTGTGGGTTACCTTAGAGTATCGCATGTCCTCAAAGAATGGGTGAGGTCATTGTGCTCCCAATGCTGTAAAGCCAATGTCCTGAGTCTCATAATCTATAGTCGCCTTAGCCAAGGCTAAGAACAGCTTCCCGAGAATAATCAGAGACTAGGTGAACTCTCATAGGTGCTCAATATCAACGACCGTAAAATCCACTCTGAGTAGAGCATCTTGGAAGTAATGATGATCGGAACAATTCCTCTCGATCGCTTTATGGATCGTTAAGCCAATTGAATGATCTCTCTTGATTTCCTAATCAGTATGAGTTTGAGCTTGTCGAACACGGAGGTCGGGAGTGATGTTCACATATGAGTCATCATCGATACTAGCATGAGTAAACATGATGTCTTTGAACTCACATTTAACCTTAGGCAACCGCTTCTCTCTGCGTCTCTTAGTCATTCTCCCCATCACCAAGGAGATGGCCATAGACACTAGGTGTCTCTCAGTTCTTGTTCTCTTTTTGCCCGACCTCTTAGGCATCAATTTACTCTTCACAAATCTTTTAAGGTTGGAAAAGTGTTCTATGGCCTTTATTATGGGAAGCAAAAAGACAATATTTTTAGAAAGTGTTTCATCAGAGCATGATTCATTTTTGTTAAGTATTTTTCATTTTCAATTTTTTTGATATTATCTAATTTTTCATTTTTTGGTCTTTTTAGGATTTTCAACTTTTTGGTGTTTTTTATCGGTAAAATAGGAGTAAGAGAATGGTCAGACTCTAGATTGGAAGGCAGGTGGTTAGTAGAAGAGGGTAATAGAATTGACTCCAGCAATACATAGTGTATGGGTTCCCTAGTGTCCGCCAGGTTTTCAACATCAAATCCAATCATGTCGTTCTCCTTGTTCGTAATCAATGGCAACATACGCAATTAATAGGTCGGTGATATTTTTCAACCTATCCTCAATTGATTTGTGTCTCCTGATAAGTCTAGAAATCTCATCCTCCAAAAAAGTCTCTTGACAAATCATGGGAGAAGTCTGCTCAATTAGAGGATACTGCTTGGAATTCGGTCTCAATCACTACATACCATGACTCTGGCATGTAGTGGTGATTTGGATATAGACCATCAGTGCGGAAGATATTGTTGGAGCCTCATTGATGGATTCGATATACATGGGATTTTTAGATCAAGCTCATGAGTCCAATCCCCTGTATGTGCAGGTTCTCCGAATGTGTGGTATGTGAGCTTGTTAATGTAAGCTTGCTCACCAAAGTCAATTAAGTCTGGAAAATCATAATTATCTAGCTTCTCAATTCCATTTGTTCTTTCGACCATGGTATATCTTAAGGTCAAATCAGGATGTGTATGTGTGATTCGTTGACTTGACCCAACATTCATATGAGAAGTGAATGAGGTCGGTTGGGAAAATATCTCTGTCAATCGTTTGTCTCAACAGTGGCTTGCACTTCGAATGGTTCCTTAATTCTAGCAAGCACCCATGAATATGGTGAGTCAGTCTGGGATGGAAGTGGATATGCAGTGCGAGAATGCGAGGTAGGTGAGAAGTGCGGAGAAGTGGAGAAGTCGGTCAAAGGTCTGACTTCGTACTTAGGGTGGGTGGGGGAAGAAAGATGGTTGAGCATGAACCGTCTCGAAGAGAAGGTTCTGTTTGGATGAATAGGATGGGGGCTAAAAAGTCGGTCATTGGTAAAGATGCAGAGAGAAGAAATGTAACTGGAGGAACCGTCCCAAAGAGAGGGTTTACAGAGGAGTGAACTGGTGAAGATAGTCGGTAATCGCAGAAGTAGTGTTTGAGTACGGAGACCGATAAGCCGCCATCTTCGAGAAGGAAGGAAAGCAGATTGAGGTGAAAACGTGCGATTACACAGAAGGATAACACACCTGAACAAACACAAAAAAATGTAAGAGCAAACCCTAATTTTACCAACTTAACATTGTGACGGCCGCAAAGGACCGACCGTTATATTTTTGATTTTAGTTAAGTGATAAAACAATCTTTTTACACATGTACACATGGTGAGTCATCGGTGTCCTTGTATGCTCCTAATCAATGAGGTGATATGCTCGGGTTGTGTGGTTCAATATCACACCCCAAAGGAGACACAAATGCTTACACAACCAAAACGTATACAAGGTGGAAGGCAATCCCTTGCAGCTCTCGAATATGCAAGAGTCAAAAATAGAGAATTAGAGGCAAGTCCAGGGATTTGGGCTCTAACATTAGTGCGTACGTCCTCACCCACTCTGTCTAGAGGTGGATACCTGTGTACTATGATGAGGTTGCTCTCCCGAAAACAAAGGTTAAATTTAGTCATTTTTTGATCTAAATTGTATTAGCAGTCATGATTTTAAGTTTGATTATCATTGAACTAAATACACCAAGAACGACATGCCTAGTGATGAGTCTCATTTCCTTTTTATCCTAAGCTGTAAAACCAAGGGGAAGGAATTCAAGAAAAGCTGACACAGACGATAAAATTAATGATGCATGCCCAGTTCAGAAGACTTACAGTGGTCCTCGCACTCAACATGCGAGATGTAATACAAAATTGGATTTTTTATGCTTATATGCAATGCAGATGATGAAGCTATACCTAACAGGAACTTATATTAGTGGGGAAGAATATGATTTTAATTTGACTAAGTAGAACGTTCAAGTGCATCTTATTAAGTGTGAATGTGTGGTCTTAGATTTTACAAGCACAAGCAAATATTAACCTAATAAGTCTCTAATAGTGCAGGTCTAACCTACGAGCCGCTCAAGTCAAGCCCCACCCTCATTGGCGAGTGAAACAGGTCTGGACACACCAAAAAATAAAATGTCCAATGCCTAGTTACACACGCGAGATCCCAATCTTAACTTGCTTGAAATGTGTAATTATATAAATTATTACAAATTAATTAAAAATTGAATAAAATGCAGAAATAAAATCCTAAAGACTCTACACTCTCTCACGACTCATCTCAATCTTAATTTATGTAATTCCATCTTCATTTTCCTTGTTCTTCATCCTCTTCTTGTGATTTCTTTTGCAATCATTTCAGCCCTATTCTTCATCTGATCAAGAAACCCCCAATCAATTCCCCTTCACCACCTCACATTCTTCCCGTTCTCCAAATTGATCATCCTTGGCTACTTCACGTCGAGCGCCACCCATCACACTCCGCATTCCTTGCATCCCTCCGCCATCGATGCGTCAACCCGTAGCCTGAGGCGACAACCAGGAGCGGTGTTTTGTAGCTCCTCCTCTGGCGAATACCACATCAGGTATAATATCCCCCTTCTTCTTCCTTCTCCTCCTCCCTGCTTCCTCTTCTTCTATTTTTATGCTCCTCTGCTCTATCTCCTTTCGCTTCCCCATCCTCTATTCTTTACCTCTCCACATAATCCATAATCTCCACGATTACTTCAGCCTTCTTCATCACCTTTGTCACCACTCCACCATCCTTTGCTTCGGACCTTATGCCTCTGTCCGCTCCGTCCATCAGCCACAATGCAACCCCCATAGGTCGTGCGCCTCTGTGCCTTCAAATATCTGTACCTCACAGCACCGCCCACCCAAATTACCCCTCACATGCTCAATACGTATGATGAATCTACATTTCATCACCCTTATTCTTCTATTTTGGCCTTAATTCCCCAAGCAAAATGCATGTAAATAGAATTAATTTGTACAAAATAACGTCCATTATGTATTGTATATATATTGTATAAAAAACGGTAATTATTGCCAAAATAAAATAATAAAGGAAGAAAATAAATAAATAAAACATCAAAGGTATTTTATGACCCTAAATCCTGAGACCATGCATCATGATGACTGGGTCTATATGGAATAAAGTCGGGGGAAATCGTATATCTATAGGGCGGCGAAATTGTACATACTACACAAGCCAAAAGCCCAAATTATATAGGTCCATAATTCATTTTTGGGATCCATTTTATTCTTTATTATTTGTACATCAAATCAATGAACTTTGTACATGAAATTTGTAGACAAAAATGTATATGAAAATACGAAATTTATCTCACATAACAATATTACATATTGTACTTGTTACACTCAAAATAAAAACCCAAAACCCAAACTTCCCATACCCATATATTCTCTGCATGAAATCAAAATTCATAAAGATCACCTTTAATCAAATATAAATTTTAATTATCTATTTAATGAATGTGGTTTTGTTTAATTCAGAGTTAAGATGCAAAAGTTAGGTTTTGATCCCCTATTGTACAATATACATGAATAAAATATTTGTTTTATTTATCATTCATATTTTCCACATTTTATATTTTATAAAATCATAGATATTATATAGATCACATATACATAATTAAAGTAGAATAATTTCATCAAAACTAAGATAAAATTATTAAGTCTAGTATCATGTATAGATGAATTAAATATACTAATGCATGTATATAGATAAAAGGGGAAATTATTCTTTTATTCATTTTATATTTTTATACCCATGTAAATATTATATATTCTACTAAAATATAAAAATAAAATAAAACCATTAAAAAATTAATTAGATGAATAATATACTAAAATACATAGAATGATATATGTACTTATGCCTATATAATAAGTACATATATTTAATTAAGAGTGCAAACTATATCAGAAAAATATAATAAAAATATACTCATATGTATTTAAATAAGTTGCAAATATATAATTATGTAAATAAAATAATAAAATACAAAATATGACGTAAAAACAAAATACATTATATGTAGATAAATATACCGATGATTATACATGTAAATAATAACAAAAAACAAATTAACTCAGAACAACAACAGCAACAACAACAAAGCCTTTTCCCACAATTAAGTAGGGTCGACTACATGGATTCTTCGTCTCCATTTAGATCTATCTTGGGTCAATCTCGTACTTATATCCAAAAAACTAAGATCCCTTCGTATAGTCTCTTTCCAACACTTCTTGGGCCGTCCTCGCCCTCTCTTAGGCGGCTCAACATCCCACCACTCGCATCTCCTAACCGGTGCATCAGTTGACCTTCTTTGCAAATGACCAAACCATCTTAAGTGGTTTTCTCGCATCTTATCCTCGATCGGAACCACACCAACTTTCTTTCTGATTGCATCATTCCGAATCCGATCTTTACGTGTATGTCCACACATCCATCTTAGCATTTTCATTTCTGCTACAGCCATTCTCTGCACATGTCTATGGTTCACAGGCCAACATTCAGAAACATAAAGCATAGCAGGTCTCACGGATGCTTTGTAAAA